>OX465097.1:17557066-18157066 GCA_949987625.1 Chalcis sispes
TTATCGACGCCTATGAGAAAATTAGAGAAAACTACCATAAACTATCGTTATAAAATTACAAGCGAAGACGCAACGTTCCAACGCGCGGATTTATTCGTATACCGCGACCTTTTTTTTTTTTTTTTTTTTTTTTTTTAAATCGTCGATTGTATCCTCTCTCTTTCTCTCTTTCTATATATATGTGTTCGAAGTTTCGAACGGGAAATCCGTGTAAAAGAATTCAAAACATACGTACACTGCGAGAATTTTTCGATGTTCACCGGGAGGAATTAACCACGCGGCAGTTAAATTCATTAGGGTGACACCGAGCGGACTCGAAACGATTCTGAGCTGAATATCAATGAATTTCGTTTTTACGCATACAACGACGACGTCGTACGCGTGTGTTTTATACATACACAAATGCACGTGTATATAGGCCGTAAAAGAGCGATACGAGAATTCGTGCTCTGGCCAAATGGGATTTATAGCGTGTCACATAAATATGGCCGCGAGCAGGAGGAAGTTCTGGCTGAAATTCCTTTTCGCATTTGGGACTCTCGAGTCGTTACATCGTCGCGATGATTATCGGGTAATCTTTTACGAAAACGGTATCTAAGTGGTTTATTCAATTTTACGCTTAATATTTTTAAATTCTCGCTTAAAATAAATAAATTCTTACCTTATCGTTGCAATGAATAAAACATCGGTGTTATAAACTTAGTGAACAAAATTTAATAAAATAATAATTAAACATTTTGTCATTTTTAGATTTGATATATTTTTTTAATTAATTGCGTACGAAAATCGTAGCTTGTTTTATTAGAAAAAAAAAAAAAAAAAAAAGTTTTTTTTTTAAAGTACTTATACGAACGAATATAAATGTACATTTGAGTTCGATTTACTATCACAACTGAGATTTGTATACAAAGATAGCTATTAATTATTATAATTTATGCTTAAATAAATTATGCTGATGATGCAAATATTTATTTTAGCGATTTACATAATCGAGCACTCGATTAAAGAATAAGTTCACTCAAATCCAATGCAACCGCCCGGTACAGTAGGAAAACAAAAAATGTTTGTGAATGTTTGTACAGGGCCCATCAAGCCTTCGGGTCTTTGTATACTATGTTACTATATATTATGTAAATTTTCAAAGATATCGACAATTGAATTTTCCTAATGCCGTGTATACCTTGGTAGATAATTTTTTTTAATTTCTATTTTTTTTCTACATGGCGCATGAAAAATAAGCACTGCGTCCAATTTTCTACTTCATTAAACATAATACTCTACTGTTTTTTGTAAAGATTCTTCGTTACTGTACCAAAAAATTCTCTCTTTACTTTTTGTTCGCTTTAATGTGTCTCATTCATCACATTGTATTTATGATAATAGGATATCAAAAAAAAAAAAAAAAAATACCTAAACGTTTTTTTCTTCGTTCAATCTTTCAAACCCTTCGTACGTAGAATAGCCACTCAAGTACGCTATTGTTAAAAAAAAAAAAAAAAAAAAAAACGATTGCACATATTCCGAGAAAAAAAAATAATTTCGAAAAGGAGAGAGAAAAGGAGGAGAGACGGTTTTTCTCTATAAAAAAAAGTAGAAAACAAGTCGAAACCGCAACCGCACCGAAATCCCAAGCGCGATAAATTACGAGGACATAAATTCAACGCGCTACCCCGCGCGTACAATGAAACCGACAGTCGACGCGAGTCTGCATAGAAATTCGCATTTTGAAAAATCGCCCGTGTCTATACGCGTACATGTAGGGATATACGTCCGAAAAAGGTATACGCATATACACACAAGGACAAACAACTACCACCCTGTACATAAGTTGCCCATCGGAATCTAAAAGACCTCGAATGGACTCGCCCCGTTTTTTTGTTTTCTCTCTCTTTCTTTCTCGTCGCATCCTCGCGAGCTTTCGATGTGCCGGTTCTTATATATGCAAGAGCATTCTAGGAGCATAAATCGAGAGATGCCCGATAAAATAGCCGAAAATAAAGAAAAAAAAAAAAAAAAAAAAAAAAAATTATACGAGTCAACGGGAAAATAAATAAGAGAGGCGCTTGTGGTCAAACATGGTTTATGAATTACTGCTTTTTGGGGTCCGCTATTCTAGCACGTGTATGCACGTGCTGCATATTATATCTTTCTCTCTTTCTCTCTCTCTCTCTCTCTCTCTCTCTCTCTCGCTCTCGCGCTCTCGCGATCTCAGTGTATTTCTTTCAATTTTCTAATTTTTGTTTTGATTTAGATTTTCATTTTAACTTACTATTCTTTAAACTGATTCAGCGACTATTATATTTATTCATTTATTTTCGAAGATCTGTATAAATAATCTAAAACTACTTTTTCCAAATTTGATTACAAAAAATAATTTAAAAATATGTTTAAATAAAAAATTAATTTTAAATGTTTAAATCAATATTTATAAATAGTTTTTTTTTTCATTATGATATTAATAAATTAAAGAAAATTCTACGCTGATATCTAAAAAAATATTGGCTTTAATTTTGTAAAACAATTACATTAATTTTTAAGTGAATAACAATGTTATAATAGTATAATTGTGGCGAAAAACTGATCTCCCACAAATGAATCAAAACGAAAAAAAAACGATCTAACCAAATAACGTCTGGTATATGCGCACACCAAAAGCTATGTAATTCAATATTGTCTGTCACATATATATATATACATATATCGGTAAGCAATTTCGTAAAAGATCCATGAGATAAAAATCTGCAGTGAATTAATCCCAAACCTCGCAATCATACTTTACGTCGCGCTCTTTGTCTCTCCAGCCCATTCACATTTCATCTGCCCGCGTTTTTCTCTTTCTCTCTTTCCTTCTCCCTCGTATACCCCACGCGCGAACCATTTTTCGGGGCCGAATTTCGCGGGGCGAAAGGGAGGCGAGAGAGAGAGAGAGAGCAAAAAAAAATATATATATTCTCTCGAAGCCCCCCTTGGTCCGGAAATTTGCTTTCCCTCCCCCCTTTACCGCCCGTTGGGCGTTCGCGTGGTAATCCCCAGGCGAGTACGCTTTTTTTTCTTTCTCTTTTTCCTCGCTCGGACACGCGCCACGGCCCAGTTTTCACGACAAACGCGCGTGACGCTGTTGCTGCCGCTCTCTCTCTCTCTCTGGTATTATGTATTTACCTAAGTACCTCGGGGTATGGCGCACACCCGCTCTTCTCCTTCCCTCCACTAGTATTGATGCACAAAAGCCGCCTTTTCTTCTCTGTTCTCTCTACTTTCCCGGCTTCCTTTATCTCACTCCAATTTTGTTTTTTTTTTTTTTTTTTTTTTCTATTTGCACGCTATTGACGCGTACTCGACACGCGCGGTCAATTCGTTGTTCTTCTTCGGCGCTCGCGATATTCCGCACGTTTTTATCCCTTGAACGTTTTCTTTTCCATCTGTGTTTACTCTTCCGTTTCTTTAAGGCACCTATCAGCTCGTAATCGGTACTCTTCGATAAGTTTGCCTAATATTTGTCGACGCGCCGCTAATCTATAAGCGAAAAGCATCGTTTCTGTCCCCTTTTTATGAAGAAGTATTTTTTCTTTTATCCCCTTGTAAGTACATTTGGCGAATTGAATAAATCTAGTATTTTTGAAGCATATGCAAAATTACTAAAATAAATTAATCCAAAAAATTATTTTATCTTTAATCATCGATTTGTTATTTAATAATGTTGGAAAATTATAATAAATGTGAAAAAAAAAAACAAAAGATTTTATTTCATTCTATTGAAATTAGCACAACGAAACGAAATTGGATTATTTTAATTAAAAGCAATCGCAACAAGAGGCACTCGAAAAGCATTAAACAATCAAAGCGTCTTAGTAAATTACTCGTGTCGCGAGGGAACTACGACAAAGTTTGCTGATTTGCAAATTAAGGATTTCGATGAGTAGCCAACGCGATATTTCCCTTATCGCGTCGAAAACCCGCTTAGTTTGGGACTTTGCGAGACATGTACCAGCGCCGTTGGCTCGAAACTGCTGACGTTTCAAGATATCGCTTCACTAAGCTTACGGAGACATCGTAGACAACGGACTACGCCTAGAATACTCTCTATCTCTCTCTCTCTCTCTCTTTCTCTCTCTCTCTCTCTCTCTCTCTCTCTCTCTCTCTCTCTCTCTTTTCTCTCTCTCTCTCTCCCTCTTTCTCGACCGTTCTCTAGAAAACACGTTTTATATCGTTAAAGATTACCGAAATTCGAATTTCATCTCGGGAACCTACTTTCGTTATTCCTTGGAACTTTTCAAGGTCTTTACTCGGCAACGTTTATGACTTTTCATATTTTCTTAGAGATATAATTTTATCTGATGTTTGGTATTTTCTTAAAAAGTTTTTTTTTATAATTAGCTTGACTTGAAGTTGGTTAAAAAAAAGTTTGAAAAACTATAATGATAAACTTAAGAATTAAGAATTTCTAGATACAATATTTATAATACTTTGCACTTACAATAATTTTGCATTTAATACTAATTATAATAATATTCTAATAAATAAAGGAAATTATGTACACAAATGGCTGAATAATAATAATAATAATTATCAATTAAACAAAAATCACAAATTTATAATTAACGGTATATTAATTTAAGGAACAAAATTAGTTCTGAGAAAGAGTTATAGCATTCAAAGCGCAAAAAGTTTTCACCGCACGCATAATCAAATAACCGCTAAGTTTACAAATTGAGCTGAAATGCAACGTCAACAAATATCCAAAGACTGCAAGCATCGAGGTTTATATCATCTGGCAGGTTGAGAGTCACAGCCCCCGCATAAAGTTTCGTCTGCAACAAGCTCCAAGTCAAGAAGAAAGAGAGAGAAAGCGAGGGAGTAAGAGAAAGATGGCAAAAGCTTCGCGATTTCGTGTCTATATCCTGGAGGCTTTTACTTTCCTTGTCTCTTCTCTACCTCTTGGTACATATCTGTATAGTGCCTGTGTGCACTGCTGTGTGCAATTCCATTCTCTCTCTCTCTATCTCTCCATCTTCTTCCATCTCTTCTTCGGTGTGTATACATAAATATCTTCGCGAGAAATGCATACTCGAGATCCTCGCCATATATATGCGTTTACCTTACTGCTATACAGTTCTGGCATATACACTTACATATATAGCTATATATTTCTAAAGTTGTCGGAGCTCCATGTGTACTAACTGTACATTCATTAGGACGTTCGTGCAATTACTCAAGTAAACGTTTATTCCACATTCTAGGAGAAACCACCTTTGGTACCAAAATACGGACATTTGTACGTAACTCGGAAACATTTACCGATTGCGACTGGTCCTGAAAATTTTGAGAAATTCTCTCGATAGAAATATTTTGTTTTACAAGTTTAAATTTTTATGTCGTGATTTTATTAAATGTTTGCGTTTATATATATTTTTTTACGACAATTCATTACATTAAATTAATATAAAAATGAACGTCGAACTTGTATTAAAAAAAAAAAAAAAAGGGAAAGGAAAAAAAAAGAAATCATAAAGCGAACGAGTTCATAATTGATTTCCGGGAAGTGTTTTTCTTGTTATAAATCCTCGCGTATATACACACAGGCACTTTTATTTGCAGGATTTTTAATTAAAACTTTCCGTTTGAAACGCCATCATTATACCATAGTATCAATGTACCAATGTAAACACAGAGACGCACACGTATTCAGAGAGTTTGTGCAAAAGCTTAAGTGGCTCGGCACACGGCGTACATCGAACTAACTTCTCTTATGGTACACATGCGCAAACCTACCCACGTACCATATATGCACATATATATACCCACACACATACAAGAGATTGTTCATATGCGGTACAAAATATACCTCGAGAGAGAGAGAGAGAGAGAAAATACAAGTACTTCGGAACAGCCGTACAACCGCAACTCGCTCTCGTACACATCCCGTATCCTGCGCGCGGCAACATTCGTTACCAAGCGATCCCCAAAACGGACGAGTATCTTAATGTACGTTATTCTCTCTCTCTCTCTCTCTCTATCTATCTATCTATCTCTTGTTCTTTCTCTCACTCTCGTATTATCGCCGACACGACCACTTTTCCCTTAGCGAAACTCGCGAGAGCATCGAAAATACGCCCCGTGCTCAACCGCTTTTCGTATACATCATTGCTCCGTACGTTTTACGTATACGTAAGCGCGCCTCATGCGTGCATATTAATTATTCACGGGGGTAAGCCAACCCTTTACTACTCAGCCGAGCACGAATTCTCCCTTACGCGAACATGAAACGTTTTTCCTTCGTTCTTGCGGGTGATAATTTTCGACTTTTAGCTTCTTGCTCTCTCGCGTAATTGCTTTTGAATCATACGTATGTTGCGAGAATCTCTCTCTCTCTCTATTTCTCTCTTTTAATTTCTTTATTCGACGCGTATGCGTTTACGCGCGATTATGTCGGAGTGAATGTGAATCCTGAGAATTACTTGACCCTGTGTATCAGCGCGAGCGAAATAAACGCGAAAATAAAACGGAAAATAATTATTTACTGTATTCGACTTTTACGTAATTTTAATTTTGTGTCGTTTTGTAAATATTGTTTTTAAATGTTACCAGTAAATATTAACAGAATATACAATTAAGAAAAATTATGTTTATTTTGCTTTCTGGATCGTTTCTATTTTATTCAATTCTTTCCTATTCAAATAAAATATCGTTTAAATATTCGTAACAAAAAAATCGTCAAAAGATACCGCTAAACAGTAATATAAAGTCCGCTCAATTGTTATCAATTTTTTTTTTTTTTTCTTTTTTCTACGAATCGATAAAATAAATGACTCATTGTAATATCTCGAAGGATTTCTTTACTCGAGATACGACGACACAATACGAGTACAAGGAGCGAGTGACGTTGTATTATAATAAGTTTCGACAGTACCGAGGACCGATAAAAATCAACACATGCCCCGTTGTATTTATGGCGGGTCACCTCGTGAACTTATTGCGCAAATTTATGTGAGCCACGGCGAGCACAAAGTTTCGACCTATCGATGAAGATATGGATTCCGTGACACACAAAACGAACCCACCAAGTATACGAGTATATGTATTCACAAGTTCCCCGATATTCTCATACATATAAGCATACAACTTCACCCTCGATAAAAGATGCTTTCTTGCGGTGACCGGAAGCATAAACACTGGATCACGTTTATCGGGACTGAAAGTTTTTCCTTTTTTTTGTCTGTTATTTTTTTTATTTTTTTTTTTTTTTTTTTAAAGGATGGGGAAATAACCGCGGTAGCGTCGTCGTTGCGTTTTCGCTCGGTGTCGTGTTCTTTGGCAAAGGCATGAATACATATATAGCCATCATAAATTTCGTTATCAACCGAGACAAATTCATTTTGCGAAGAAAAGTTTCGAGCCGAAGTTGCCTAAATTATGTTTTATTTCGAAATTCTTTAGGATCTTAAGCATATTTACTACATCTGATTTTTATGAAAGAGGTTTAATTTATTGATTGTAGAAAAATTATTTTAAAAATTATTTTTGCAAATTATTTTTAATATGTTCGCTGTTATTTAATCAATTTATGTCAGATAATGAGATTTTGATTAGAATCATAGTTCAAATTTTGGATAAATAACATGAAATATAATAGTTTATTTGATAAACGCAATTAAATATTTCATCAAACAATAAAAACACGATGACGAAGCTTTAATAACAAAAATTATTTCTAGCTCAATTGTCGTTATGCTAACATTGGATAATGATGCAGGATAACGAATATAAAAGCGAAACTAGAATCAAATGCTAAATCATATTAATGCAAATCCACGCTCCTTACAAATACGATATTTCATCAATTATTCATGTTCGCAACGATAAATAACGTTTTATTGCACCATTCGCGATTTTAAATTTAAAAATGAACCATTATATTCTTTTATTTATTTTTTTCTATAAATTCTAGTACCGGCCTTAATCGATTATCTTATTCTTCGTATAATAACCATAGTTAGTTAATATTTATTTTTCTTTTTTTTTTTTAAACTACTTGTTGATCCGTAACTGCGTTTCATCTTGTACGAGAGACCCAGTTTTACAGAATTCTAGACGAAATTTACGACACATGTATACGCGTTCGCGCTGCATTCAGTTAACAAGCTTTTAATCAACGTCGAATCTGTAGCGCAATAGTTGCCGGTATAATTTGATTTGCCGAGCTGTTAAAGAGAAACACGTAATAGCTCGGGCATGCAAGACGAAAATATATTTTCCCCTGATTGTTGTATTGCGTACACACGCGCACACGTATAGACATATGTGTGAGCCACGTTATCGATGGAATGTAAATATTTCACAGACGATACGGATCTCCTCGACGAAACTGTACGGCGTTGTATAATGCCGTCATTTGAATCGCAATGCCATGGCCATTAAAGGGACAAAGAGAAAAAGAGAGAGAGAAAATTGCGGATACGTGATGCACGCCTCTTCTGACAAACGATATTACCTTTGCTCTCTTTCTCTCTCTCTCTCTCGCTCTCTCTCTATTTCTCTCTCTTCTTTTGCAAATTTTCGTGAAATTTACGAGAAAAACAATGTAGACTCGCGATTCAGAATCGAATAACATTACATGGAAAAGTTCGCTTGCGCAACTCGGATATCATGAGCTGGAAAATGAATTTTACATCAGGTGGAACGTTGTGTTTGGCGAGATATCAGACGAATTCAAGCCGAGAGGCAAGTTGTTTTTGTATTAAGTATTTATTTCACTTTTTTTTTTTTTTAGATTAAATGACAATTTTTCCGAAAACAAATGATTTACATAGTTTTAATTTAAATGATTTACTGTCAACACTTAACATTCGTAAAACTGTTTATGAAAAGTTTATTATTTTAACAAATGTGATGATTGATTTTTGTTAAAAGGATTATAAGTTGATTTTTTTTTTATTCAATATTTAATAAATATTTATAATATTTATCAAATAAAAATGAAATTATTCGTACAATATGAAAAAAAAATTAAAATTTAGTATGTGAATAAATTACATATAAAACGGAAAATCTCAAGGTAATATTATTATACGTCAACAATAAAAATAAATATTAAATAAGATTAAATAATATTAAATTAAATTATTCTTTGAATGTCAACATGATTTAATTTGTCGTTAAAACGTATAAAACATTTATTTTAAAACAATTGACGGCCCTCCTTTACTAATCAATTTTAAACAATAAGTCATTCCCAATTTGCATCTCGAATATATCAAGATCGAATAAACGAAAAAAAGTTGAAAAGCGTACACACTAATGGTACACCATCAATTACAATAATCTAAAGTCATAACCAAATGCCTCGTATAGACACAGTGGCAAACGGTAGCTCGTACCGTTGACGTCGCATCGTACGAAGAATTAGTATCTCGAAGCTCAGCGAAGGGCGCCACAAATTATTTTACCCGCGGCGTCTGTCAAGCCACGCGACGTACTCACGCTTCCTCGCTCTCTCGCAAGAATACTCACCGCCCAAGAAAAAGAAAGAGAGAGAGAGAGAGACAAGACGAGAAAGACGAGCTCACTCGCGGCGAGATCAAAGGTTGCCGGTGCGCCCCGCTAATGATATGCGATCTGTCGTTGCAAGCGAGAAGTTACGCTGGAATTTAAGGTCAAAAACTTTGCGCATAAAAGTTTCGCGTCCTGTGGGACAAAACGCCGTCGCACGAAATCGCCGCACGTATTCCGCGAGCGCATATCCAGAGAGTGTGCCGGAAGATTGTGTAAAAATATGTTCTCGGTAAATTACGAGGTGAAAGACCGCGTGTTGCGATTAACTAAGGAGGTTAGAGGGGAAAGTATCTCTTATTTTGGGCGTGCTTTTATTATGCCAAGAAGAGAGAGAGAGAGAGAGGGAGAGAAAGAGAGAGAGAGGGAGAGAAAGATATACGCGGTGCGAACAGCGTACGAAGGCGGGGAGAGGCGAACGTGCAATTTTATAATTAGGTAAGTGCTCGCGTGCAACGCGGCCTTAAAGGAAGTAAGCGCTGCTAAATGCTTCCCGCTATGAATCCTTGCCGTGCCGAGTTCGTTCGCAGGATGAGATATTTGAAATGTGAATGAAACTGTTGGGGGAGAAGAGGCTTAATGGAATAATTAAATTTTTTTTTTTTTTTTTTTTTCATTGATTCTTTTAATTTTATTAATTATCTCGCAGATAAACATCTTTTGTATAATTAAATCATTTATTTACGGCGTTAGCATGCGTATAATTAGTTAAACATATTAAACTGAAAGTATTTAATTGAGTTGTAGTTCAATATATACAAGATAAATTTGAAAATTTTGAAAAGATTTTAACTACTATAAAAACATAATACTTTATTCGCATCATTATTGCGTTCAAGTTACACACGAAAGCAAGAGATAATAATTAATTTATTCGAATTAAAAAATATGCCGATATCAAAATGTATTTTATTACAAAATTAATATCATTTTATATCTTCCTATATCTTACGTTTATCAAATCCGCATCAATAGACTTATAATCACCAAGATTCAATTTTCATCGCAATTCCTCTATAATAGTTCACTAAAACACGCGCTCGTGCCTCGTCAAAGTAACTAACCCTCCTTGAATTTGCCACCGTTACAAAAGCATATCGGATACTTCAATAGCTTTCGAGTCGCGCGAATTACCGCTTTGGGCTCCTCGGCTTCGTCGTCGTCATCGTCGTCGTTCCTCGTCGTCTTTACATCAAAGAATATAAAGCCTCGGCTGCCGAGAGATCCCCAAGAGTGCGCCTAGCTTTTCTCCAGATTGCTGCCTTGGCGAATTCTATACGTATTTTTCTCCGCACTACCTACTCCTCATCATCCTCCCTTACCCTTTTTTCGCGTTTTTATTTTCCTCGTATACCTTGCACGGGAACAGGAGAAAAAATGTCTTTGAAAAATTTCTCGTTTACTCCGAGACTTATATATGTATAAGCAAAATATTTCTTTTGTTTTCTACGGTCTCTCTTTTCAGTTTTTTTCCCCTTTTTTCCCCTTTTTTCTCAAGTCGTACGATTTAAAAGCGCAAACGATAATTTTTTTTTTGTTTTTTTTTTTTTTTTGTTTTATATTCTTTGATGTAAGCTTACAAGAGTAATAACAAATAAACATTAGAAGCGTAGTCGTACGTAGTTTATTTAATACGCAACTTTAAACATTTTTCATTCCGCTTTCGATAATTTCGATTTCTTTTTAATTGCATCTTAAATGGCTCAATTAAACGAAGTACGCGGCGTGGTAAAACGGAAAGAAGTCGTGTATAAACGTATTTTAAAAAATCGAACAATGTAATGAAAGCATAACAGTGATTGATTTACAAAATGCGCTGATGAAATAAAACGACAAGTATAAATAATTACTGCCGCGTACGCAGTTTAAAACGAATTTATATCGGTAAATAATTAACGTTTCTTTACGAGCCAGCGACGCGAATAATCGATGCCCGGAAATAAATCGAACGACACACTGCGCGTTCGCATTTGACTCTCCGCTTATATACTCCGTATATAATCATTAAAGGCGCAGAAATATATATATATATATATATATATATATATATATTCGCGCTCGTAAAAAAAATAACATTTAAATAGCCTTGGCAAAAGGTGGATAACCGAGTGCCGAAAGAGGGACACATCTTTCTCTCTCACTTTGTCGTTTATTTTTCGTTGCCGAATTGCCTTTCTCATCGGTTTTGCGATGACGATAAATCGTCCCTGCTCGTCGTGCGCTGCAATTTACTCTTAGGCGCGCGAGCGCGCGCGGGCGCGGGCGCGGCGCTCTTTAGCCCGCAGAGAAACGAAGAAAAAAAAAGAGAGAAAAAAGAAACGCGCGATATAACGTCGCCTCTTACCGCGGCACAAAATTACACGTTTAGGTGTTCCCTTAGCTGTACCATCGAGGGAGCGAATTACGGCTCGGTTGTGTCCTTTCCTCTCGTAGTTTCGTCCTGGGCAACGATGCGCTTATTTTCGTTTCAAAGTTACCATCGCGGCTGATAAATCATCAAGGCGAAATCCCCCTCGAGTGGCCCATTTCCGGGTTCGCCACTTTCATGTCTCTCGCGAGCGAGAGAAAGAGGGGGAAAGAGAGAGAGAGAGAGAAACCGCCGACGAAGCCTCGAAAACTTTAGAGCGCGAGTTGTCGCATATAGCGACCTCGGGTTGTACGAGATAAAAGCGAGAGTTAACGTGTATATACCTATCTCCTGGAGTAGAGCACGTTGAAATGTGTTTTTGTATGCGATAATGTTGACCTGGTTAAAGACAACGTTCCCGTTATATTTTGGTTTCGAAGTTTCAAGTTGTACGACGAATTTGTATTCTGCGTTAATAATTAAAATTGAAGTTCTATTAAAATATACGTTTAGAAACTGCATAATTATTTTCATCTAATTGTGACGCTAACCCTTTGATTATCGTTGTAACGCAAACAAAAAAAATATCAAAAATATATGTCTGACTATATTGTATTTGTATCTTTCTACTAAAATATATTACTATTATGATTTATTTGCAATACTTCTCACGTTCTTAATAAATACGTTTTGTTTAATGATCGATAAAATATTCATTTGAATATTAACATATGACTGAAACAGTTTCATCCTATACTTAAAATTTTTATTTTATTTGATTGCACAATTTTATCCTCTTCTTAGTTTAGAAATAATAAATCTGTAAAAGAGAAAAAAAAAAAATCGAAATGTCATACGACATTGGCTCGAATATAAACTGCAACAAGATTTGAACTTTTGGAACATCGATAAACGGCCGAAGGCAGCGAAAGGGACGAAAAGGCTTGGGTAATGGTAACTTTGCAAATTCAAGCGTAACGGCAGATGGTCCATAATGCATCGTTGAAAATACTCGACTCGTAAAGTTTCTTTCATACTTGTATGCAAAAAGCGTGACTATACTCTCGTGAGGGACATTAAAATTTGTATCTATAGCTACGATTATAATTCGTATCGAATATCGATAAGAGTAATCGTCTCGAAATGCTTTTCAAATTTTCAAATATTTTATTTAAAACAAAGTGTAATAGAATAACGATTAACTTTTTAAAGAACTTGTAATTTTATGTAATTGTTTTATTTCTTGTTACATTTTTATTCTGTACCATATCAAAGTCACAAATAATCTCTTATCATATTAAAAGCAAAGCAATAATTGCACTTTGTGTAATTTAATAAAATTGAAATTACTCGCTCGAACGTAAAAATAATATAAAACATCACTTTGGCTCGAAAATAAACAAAAAAAAAAAAAAAAAAAAAAAAAAAAAAAAAGATATTAAATAACACTGTGTCAAAGATTGTCGTATCTATTTGTCAGACGATAACACGTTTTGCGCAACAAAGTATACGGCACGTCGAAGAAGAGCAAACAGGAAGAGCCCGAGACCGTCTGGTAAGCGATTTGCAGGCGAGCGAGAGCTCTTTCTCTCTTATCCGCCTCTGAAATTACGTAATTCCGCTATGTACACGCGCTTGTACTCGCGTAACAATGCGGAGCACCGCAGTAAATACCGCCTAAACAGAGGAAATTGTTAATTCTCGCGTGCCCGAAACCCGATGATTACGTACTTACTCGCTGTATGCTTCCACGCTACCCCTTCATTCCGTTTTTCTTTTTTCACCTTTCTATCTTTGCTCTTTTTTCTCTCTCTCTCTCTTTCATTCACTCTCCTCCACCTTCGTGAACGAAGAGATGCGCGGGTGCGGCCCGAGATTCATTCGCTACCGTTCCGTATAATAATGCGTTGGATAAATCGTTTTTCCATTGTACCAATGCGTATATAACAGTGTGCGTGCGTGTGCATGCGACGAAGACAAAACGCATCGGGTCGCAGTATTATCCCACGGTGGGATTATATACACGGCACGTTCTGCCTGTTTTAATTGATCGCCTCGTTGGCGAACCTACCATTTAATCGCGCTGCTACAATTAAGCCAACTCGAGCGACTCGTAAAGTCTCTCCTTGTCGTCCTCTTCATCGTCGTCGTCGTCGTCGTCGTCGTCGTCGTTGCATAGCGAATCTTGGACACTCGGCAAAAACTCTGAGAGAGACAGAGAGAATTGCAAGACGGAGGCGCGCCCCGTGAAACGCCGGAAGGCGCATTTATTGCCGATGTGCAGTCGTAGAAGTTATTGGTTATGCGCTTGGCCTCGACTTCGCCGAGGTGCAGTTATACGGCCGAACAACAGGCTCGAATGCTCGAGTCGTGCCGCCGCTGCCGTACTTTCGTTTTGCGCATTTGCGGTTTGCGGACCGCGTTAAACGATACGATTTGTATATAACGGACAGCTGCGAAGCTAGAGATTTTCGGTAACGATTTTTTTTTTTTTTTTTTTTTTTTTTTTTTTTTAATAATTTTAATGATAACGTAAAATTTTTTATTGCATCGTTAGCATTGATAAGTAATGAAATACTCGTAACAAATGTTTTCGTCGTTACAAAGATATTCCTATAATTTATGTCAGCGACTAGTTGTATGTTAAATATAAATTTTTACGAAAAATCTTTAATAATTTATAATCGTACAAGAAAATATTTTACATATTATAAATACTAAAAAAATAGTATTTAAATCTATTGAAAAGTTTGCACAAAACAATAATTAGTAAGAATATGCAAGAAGAGCGATTGCCTACAAAACAACGGTACTCGTATAACAAATCTTCAGCGATATTTATGATTAATTAATTAAAAAGATATTAGTGACAGACGGAGCAATTACAATCAATCCTAGACGCATAATAATTAATGCAAGCGCGTGCTGTAAATTCTCCAGTCACCGAAGACTTGTAAATAAGCGCGTGCACGGGGCGGACAATCGCGGGGCTCTCTCTCTCTCTCTCTCTTGTAGTCGCACGGTATACACGCCCGGGTTCATACATCAGTAATGATTTATTGAAGTTGAATAAGTACATCCGTCACGTCGTGAAAATCATTAGCATGTCGAGCAGATCGCTCTCGCGTCTAAATCACGCGCGGATGCTAGTAAGCTCTCGCTGAACTACCGAGACCGCGAAACATTTGCACGTGAAATGTGTCGCGCTATGGTAATAGAGAGAGAGAGAGAGAGAGAGAGAGAGAGAGAGAGAGAGAGAGAGAGAGAAATAGGGAGAGATTTGCGCGTTTCGCCTACCGCAAGCATCGTCATTGGGCATTAATTATAGAACCTGAATTATTAATTGTCTTCGAAGGGTTAAGAGAAATCTTGTCCATCCCTACCATCAAAGCCTTCCTCCACTTCTCTCTCTCTCTCTCTCTATTTATATATATATATATATGTAACGCATACACACAGCCGCGTCCACCATATTTCAAAGCACCGTTTGGTAAGGTAGCCGTCGCCCCTCTCGGATGTTATCACTTAGCTTCCTCGGTGCGATCAATGAAAGGATCGTCGAGTCGTCCACGCCACGGTGTGCTCTCACCCTCACGCGCACCGTTAATAATTGAAGCGACAAATGCAAAACGCACGCGGCCCGGTATATGTACACATGCACGACGTTGATATTTGATGCAACTTTTCTCTCTCTCTCTCTCTCTCTCTCTCTCTTTTACCTCCCTCGTCGACGGGTTGAGAGACGGTACTCTCGAATATTAAACGCTCGGTCTTTGCGTGTATTTTTTAATGCACCTCTCGATGCGCCCTCTTAACGTGAATTGAGTTCGTGCATCTTTTATGACGCGAAATTCGAAAAGTGAAATGTGCTCGTCGCTTTTTTTTTTTTTTTTCATTAAATTTCAGCCTTTTTGTTCACTCTGTATTTTTTACATACGAACGATTCGTTTATTAAAAATTGAACGTTAATTTTGTAATTTTTTAAAAATATCCAAAAATATCGAAAACAAAGTATGAACAAGAATGATTCTTTAGTTAATAAAAATGTTTACTCAATTCTTTTATTTAAACAAATTATTTGTAATAAATTTTTATTTTTAAAAAACAAAAATTTATTTAACATGACTTATAATTTTAATTTTTTAATGATTTTTTTTCAGGTCGCTATTAAGATTATCGATACCAGTCGAATAACACAAGACTATGTAATAAAAAATCTAACCAGAGAAGCGAAACTTCTTTCGATGTTGCATCATCCAAGCATCGTTAGACTTTATGAAACAATTCAGGTAAGATAAATTTCTTTTTATCTCGCTGTAAATATATAACTTATTACTTCGGCATATTATTTAAAAAATTTTCTAGAGAGGATAAATTTGATTTAATTTAAACTAAATCGATAAAATTTTATAATACTTAAAGACAGTTTAAAAAATTTAAAACAGATTTACATAGAGATTTTATTGAATAATAAATTAAATAAATTAATATTTAACCTCATTTGAATATTTAAAAATACAAAGAAAATTTTTAATCATATTCATTTCACAATCACCGAAATAATATTATCCGACTTTATTTATTACAAAAATTTATCGATGATTTTTATACCGAGTAAAAAAAAAAAATGTTTCTAGCGTAATGAGAAACAAAAGCCCGATAAAATAACAAAGTTATTTGTTTACCTGGAAAAATCCATAGCATCACCGTAAACCCGTGGGTATTTTTTTTTTCTTTATTTACGTAAATGATATGTTTTCCTGGAAGCGGTGCATTCGTCGCTCGTTACTTTTAACTCCGGGGCTACAAACTCGCGTAATCCGATAACCCGACCAGCTCTCCTTTTTTCTCGGGGAAGCAACGTTAACCTGGCGCGGCCCAAGTTTCTGGCAAATTCTTTCCTCTCTATGTCTCTTTATGCTCTAAAGCTTCAAGAGATACCGTTTACTTATATTGAAAACTTGTAAATATTCAAGAAATTTCGACATTGATTCACCACCGCGTGCTTGGTCTAACTCTATCTCCTTTTCTCTCTTCCTATTTACGGCTTATCTTAGATTACCGGAATATTTGTTTTTTTTTAAAAAAGTCACTTTTCTAGGCTTTAAGTAAACTATTAAATAAATGTTTAATACTTTCTTCAAGAAATATTGCCATATTTCTATTTATAATATCTATTTATTTAAATGGTTATAAAAATAATGTTTAAGTATAAGACGTTAACATAAGGGCCAAAAAACATGACGATGAACTGAATTTATTTTTAAAAAATCAGTTACATATTGTAAAAATTGATCGATTAATACTATATTTTTTATTTCGTTTTCTTATTCAATTAGTTAATAAATTATAAATAAATATAAATTAATCGACACAACATCAACATTGCTAAATAAAATGTTGATAAATTTTTTCAAATTATATAAGAATATTAAGATAATTCGTTTAGTTGTTTTTAACTCGGAAAGTGATTTTAAGTGATTTTAAGAAATTGAAAAAAGCTAATTAAATGCAAATTTTTCATCGTTTATCTAGAGATAAATAGGCGAAAAACAAAAAAAGAATAGATAAATTATCACTGCTCATTATTTTATTGACTTACTCCTAAATTTATTCCAAAATATTTCATTATTAATGTGTTAATAAATTGGCGCGCAGTAATCTCACTGAATTTACAAATAGATAATCATATTCAAAGTACTTTCTTTATCATGATTCCATCGCGCGCAGTTATAATTGTATGACAAATCGAGATCCTCGGAAAATTTCTTAGGACCTGTACAAAGGGGATCAATCCATCTTCGCCGCTTTAATTAAATATGCCATTCGGTAAAATTTATAAAGACCCTTGGGATTTCTTACGGGCAATGGCAAAAGAAAATTACTTCATTTGACTTCATGGTATAAATTAGAATTAATTTTATGTGCATTAAAATTGGTTATACCTAATTAAGATTTCTATACAAAAAAAAAAAAAAAAAAAAAAAAAAGAATATTTTTAAATACAACCACCGATATAATATGAAATTTTTCTTAAAATACTTCAATAAAAATAAATTCATTGTTTACTATCATTTATACAAAAATTGAATTCTAAAATATTTTTATTTATTGAATTATTTCAATTTTCATCACAACTTTATATAAATTATGTGTAATATGATTGTATATAAAATATGCGTTTCTTTGGAATATAAAAGAAAAAAAAATTATATTCCACCGATTTAAATTAATATACAAAAACAAAATAATTTAATTTCAATATAGTGAAAAGGTTTATCAGTTTAATTGAAAAAAAAAGCAATATTTTTCAAATATCAAAACCAGTAAATTATAGTATTTCCAGAGTATAAAATTAAAAGGGAAAGGGCTCTTCAAATTTCAGCAATTTAAAATACTACATCGAAAGAGAGAAAAAGTGTGTGAGAGAGAGAGAGGACGGATACGGATGAGAGCGAGCGAATCAAACAAAAGCTCGCTTTAATTAGCTTTGACGTTTTTGCAAGCTTTGAACGTCGAGTTTGTTGTCAATTCCACATATCCGACACGTAACAAACTAAAAAATGCGGGCAAAAAATCTATCGTTCTATCCATCTCGCTCGCACTCTCGACCATCGTCGACTCGTGTGTATACATACGTGCCAAAGCGTGATGAGAATTCGCGTTAAAAAGCTACTCTCTATCCCTCTTTTCTCTTATTCTCCCTCCCTCTCCCTTGCTCTTCATTGTTTATACACGATAAAAGTCCTACGGAACACGTAGAGCGGATAGAACGAGGAAAGAGTAAAAAAGATGGAGGTAGATAGAGAGAGAGAAAAAAAAGAAGAATCACCTCTATTTCCCTTTCCCATTTAGCTTTAGCATCTATATATGCGTATATACGCGGTGCACAATACGCACTGCTTTGACTTGCCCTTTTTATCCTTCCTCCCTCTTTTCCTCATTCGCTAGCGCGCGCGTACATGTGCGCGGGCAAAGTAACGAGAGAAAGAGAGAAAACGTCACCTTCGTAATTAAAAAAATATTCGACCCTCTGACTTTATAGTTACAGAGCGCGCACAGCTTACACTCGTAAAGGGCTCCCGGGCCTTTACTCGACGCTCTCTCGGGCGCGAGGAAGCAAACGACCTTCGCGTAATGAAGCTGCAAGCGTGCGACTATGTATGTGTGTGTGTATGTGTGTATGTTATGTACGGTATTTACTATTACGATTGCAGCGCGCGGAAAACGAGAAAGGAAATAAGGAGAGATAAGAAACGAAAAATATATAAGAAAAAGGTTTGCTCTGTTACTTTGATGATTCGTTATATTAATATCGACGTTAATTATTTCGCGTTAAAGTAATTTTGTTTAATTTAAGGTTTAATTTACACGAGTATTTCAATGTTAATAATGGTTTAATAAATTTAAATTTAAATTGAGGCATTATATACGATGATAAATATCAACGTTACATCAACGGCAGCGAGTAAGATGTCGGAAAAAGAGTAACAATTTTGTATATATAATAAAAGTAAAAATTTATGACCCAAATATAATATAAACCGGATAGTAAAGGCTAATTTTCATTCAAACATTCTAATTAAAACGTGACATATTATCCGTACGAAGCGTACATTGTTTAAACACCAAAGAATTTATTCATTTCGGGCGCGTTCCTATCGACGCTGCCGAGCTCTTTATTTTAATTTTCCCCGCGAGTATTTCAATATTTTTAATGCTTGCACGTGTGCGCAATAATAATAATAATAATAATAATAATAATAATAATAATAATATAATAATAATTATTATTATTATAATATTAATTGCGATCAACGATTAATTGGCCATTTAAAAAAGTCGGACGGAATATTTTCCATATCAAAGTAACGCGCTAAAAAGCCAATGATGTCAACGACCGCTGAAGTTATATTACCGGTATAAGATCGGTACATAAAAGGAAAAGTACGCGCGCACTTTCATATATAAAGTATATAAAGTTCTCTTGAAACTCGGTGGAATTGTCGGTAGCTCTCTCGGTGAATAAAGTTCATTGCAAGTGGATTTTGACTTTCATACGCGTTGGGAATTACTGAATATATGCTCTAGTGAACAACGTCATAGTTAATCATTGCATTGCACAAAGTAATACGATTCGAAAAAAAAAATTCTAGATTACAGCGTAAAGTATGCTTTTAACAAAAATAAAAAAAAAATAAATAAATAAAAAAAAAAAAAAAAAAAAAACAGGGAAGAAGAAAAAAAATGATTTTTATGAAAATTTATCATTAATTTTGTGATTTCAAGTTTCAAAGTTAAACTTTATTTGAATAAAGTTTAATGAACAGTTTTTATTAAATTGACAATAATTAATTTAAATTTACGGTAATTGCAATAATACAAAAGAAATAAGCGTCAATAGCGTTGATGAATTGAAATTCTATTCATCATCATTTTTATTGAATCTCGGCTTCATCTAAAAAAAAAAAAAAAAAAAGAAAGAAAGAAAGAAAGAGAATAAATAAAATAAAATAAATTAAATGGATTCCAATATAGCGTCGAGTTGTGACGTTGCCATTGATGCGTAGCTCTCGGTCTAGTTAACCCTTTCGCAATTGAACTTTCGACTCCCTCTCCCTATCGCCATTCTTGCGCGCACTCCGGGGGTTATACGATATCAAGCTCATGTTTGACGAAGTAACAAGAGCTAATGGTCGGATTTCCCAGCAGTAGCTATCCGAGAATTAGATTTAATCTCGCTGAAAAGAACGTTAATTAAATCTTTTATTTTAATTTTACTAATTCTAATGGTAAAAAAAAAGTCATTCTTAATTTTTACTGCGAATATATTTTTTTCATATTGACAAGTTTTATTTTTAAAATGAATAAAACGGTAGATTAACGATTGACAATACGATTTTATAATAAAGCTTAAAAGAATAAAAATATAACTGTGATATAAAAAATTGTAATAATGATTGAAATTAGATCATTTCATAGATTAGATTAATTAACTTTCTTAAAATATATTGATTGAAAAAAAGTACATCTTCACCGCATACAGTTTACCATCGTGTAAATAATTAATTGTATAATCAAATAACACAATTAAAACGTTAATTTATAATTTTATTAATTTTAAACATTAGATGTTTACTGATTATTGCAAAACGAATGAATGGCAAAAAAAATTAGTACGCTTATCCATTCTGAACTTTATTTTCAATTAAAAAATTACATGGCAAATATACGTATTTTAAAATTTAAATAAAAAAAAAAAAAAAAAAAAAATAACCATAACGAAAGTAAGAGAAACTGAAGGGTGACAGTTGGAGTAAGTAAGAAAATCTCGTAAAGACAAGAAAGATATCGTTTTTATTGCAGATAATTTTCGCGTCATAATCCATGCGTTGAAAAAAAGACAGCGAGAAACAGAGAAATAGAGAGAGAGAGAGAGAAATAAAAGAGCGAGAAACAGAGAAAAAGAAGCCTTCGAGTTTTTTGCGCAGTCTTAACGTTCCGCGCGACTTTTCTTCCCGTACTAAAACTGTACGATTCCCCGTGCATATGAGATAATAGAAAGAGAGAGAGACAGAGAAACAGACGCTTGGCAGCATCTGCGGCTCGCGCGTTTTCTGCGAGAACGTATAATCCTCGTAAAGAATATACGTCGACTCGGGCTTCACCCCTCGGATACGCTGCGCATTTCTCGCCCTATCCTTGACGTCGTATTCGCGCGCTGTCATGCAACGTGTAATAAGGAAAAATAAGATATCTGTCTCTCTTTCTCTCTCTCTCTCTCTCTCTCTCTCTCACACTCTCTTTTAGGTTATTCTTTTTTACCGGATTATTGTTAACAAACCAGACTATCGTAAACATATTTATTTTTTGTCTTTGTATTTTTTTGTAGCTACATTCAAAAATGTTAAATCAAATTTACAATTTTAGATGATTAGTAAAATGGAGTTTAATGATTTTTAGTAATAAAACTTAATGCACCGTACCGTGAATTATAGTTTTGTAAAGATAATATAATAATTTTTTTCTTGTATCCTGATATGTAAGAAAATAAAAAAAATTATTTTCATACATATAGACACACGTCAACGTTACTTTTTATTCCAATTCAACGCTCGATTTCATTTATTTATTCTTTTTATTATACTCTACCGAAAACAGCATTTTTTATTGTTCCCCAATAAATTGGTCTAGGGCTTTCAACGACAAATCTTGTTTCGTTTCGGAAAAAATTACAATGCCGCTCGCGTTTTCCTTTTACTATCACGTACTTGTCTTTTTTTTCATATATATATATATATATATATATATATATTCCTGCTATACCTGCCTGTTATATCTTTTTTTTTTTTAGTTTTATTTATTTACGCGTAGAACGCGGGTGCGAGGCGAGCGGTTTTTCGGTAAAACAAAATCTCGTAATCGCGTGGCGTAAACGCGCTCTGCGTGAAAAGCAATTTCCATCGTATAGAGCGTTCTTCGGGCTGTCTGAGTTTCGCAAGCATTGAAATTTTCGATAATCGTATTTTTTTGAAGCAATCAATATTACCATTTTATTATTACGATAATTAATTTATTTTGATATATTTTAATGTAGAAAACTCATCGGAACGCAATTATTATCGTTACGCTTGCGTAACGAATCACGACGTGTTCTCGATAAAGTACACACTTGAAATTTTTCATCGATTGTGTAAATAAATTATGCAGTGCGTGATTGAAAATGAGTGAAAATAAAATTTTAACCCCTCAAAAATTTCATTGCAATTACGCGACACGCTTATTCGCTGATGAACCCAAATGAGAGTCATTTTGTTAAAGTGTACGATATGCGCTCGCTTCTCCCTCATTACTTCGATTGCTATTGGAAAGTTAAATTTTCGATCGTTCGAGGACGCGTTTTACCTAAAAATTAGGTATATTTTTATTTTTTCATTTATTATCGCGAATTGTTAGTCTGATCATCAATGATTTAAATTAATACATTTTGCACGAATATATTTTTAACGAAGTTGTTTCAACAAATGAATCGATAAATTATCGTAGAGCTTCTTCATTTAATAAAACAAAGCGATGAAATTCGCTTAAAATGTTTAATTTGTAATTAAAAGTATTGAATTCAATTTTAATAAAGTTTTATAAGAAAAATATCTAACACATCGTTCAATAAGTCCCGAGACTAACAACGAAAACAACATTTTTTTTCAAAAATCATTTTTATTCATCAATATAATCTCCTTTTAGAGTGATACAATCTTTCCAACGCCTTTCCAACATTTCTATACCATGTTTATAGAAGGATTTATCCTTTGCTTCAAAATAGGCTTCAGTTTCGGCAATGACCTCCTCATTCGAGCCAAATTTTTTTCCCTGGAGCATTTTTTTGAGATCAGCAAAGAGCCAGTAGTCGCTGGGGGCTAAATCTGGCGAATACGGGGGGTGAGGAAGCAAATCAAAGCCCAATTCATTCAATTTTGCCATTGTTTTCATGGACTTGTGGCATGGTGCATTGTCTTGGTGAAAAAGGATTTTTTTCTTCTTCATGTGCGGTCGTTTTGCTGCGATCTCCTTCTTCAAACGTACCAACAAGTCAATATAATAATCACTGTTGATCGATTTACCTTTTTCCAGGTAGTCAATGAAAATCACGCCATATATGGATCCCAAAAAACAGACTTGGCCATGACTTTGCCAGCAGACTGCTGCGTTTTTGGACGCTTTGGGCGGCTTTCGCTAGCCATGCGCCACTCAGATAATTGCCGATTCGACTCCGGAGTGAAATGATGTATCCATGTTTCATCCATGGTTCATTTCATCACGTATCGACGTAGGAAATCCTTTTTATTGCGAGTAAATAGCGATAAACAGCTCTCTGAATCGTCGACTCGTTGCTGTTTTTGTTCCACTGAAAGCAATCGCGGCACCCACTTGGAAAAAACCTTTTTCATGCTCAATTTTTCATGAAGAATTGTAAATACGCTTTCAGATGATATCTGTGTCATTTCTGCAATCTCACGGACCTTCACTTTGCGATTTTTCATTACAATTTTTAACACTTCACTCACATTTTCCTGTGTAACGGCTTCCAATGGCCTACCCGAACGTTCCGCATCGTTTGTGTCCGTACGACCACGTTTAAACTCAGCATACCAACGACAAATCGTTGGTTTGGATGGAGAGGAGTCCGGGTAATGTTTTTCAAGCCATTGCTGGGCTTCTACGCTATTTTTACCCATTAAAAAACAATGTTTTATCAACACGCGGAACTCGCTTTTTTCCATTTTTCAAACAAATTAAAAAGTGACTTTACTCTAACCTCGATAACTCTGCTGTCTGTGATCCGATCAACGTAAAATTTTTACACGTTTCATGTAAAGGTTCGCTCTCTATGGAAACGTGGCCAGTTTGGTACTACTATCACCATCTCTGGGTTAGTCTCGGGACTTATTGAACAATGTGTTATTATCGTACAAAAAAAAAAAAAAAAAAAAAATTAACTCACAAATATAACAAGATAACGCCATCTTTAATTTAACCTAATCGAGTAAACACAAGATTTTCAATGCGATAAGGAAAACGATTACGGAACGTATTAGATCGTTAAAAGCATTTCACGAGAATACGAAAATTATAACGAGCGTTACATTATCTTTTTATTCACAAAAGCTTACATAATTCGCATGTTATATACATATGCATAATAGGCTTAACCACACAACGACAATACAACACGCACAATCCAATGCGCACCTATACATTCATACGTATACACATGCATATGTACATATAAAATTATAATAAAAAATCTCAACAGTTCGGGGCGATGTACTTTCTGGTGACGGAGCTTGCAACGGGCGGCGACCTGAGCACCCACGTAAGAAGCCAACCTAACGGCCGACTCGACGAGACGAGCGCGAGATCGTACACGAGACAGCTGGTCGCTGCCCTTCGGCATATGCATTCCCGAGACATTGTGCATCGGTGAGTACTCGAGTTATTATTTATCGTTTCTCTCTTTTTTTTTTTGTTCTCCTTCTCACTTTATTTCCGCGCTTATTTTTTTTTTTTTTTTTTTTTTCTTTTTTTATCATCGGTGGTTTGTTGTAACGTGTGTTGCGTGTTTTTTTAAGTGTCCGTTGGGATTCAAAGGGGAGAGTTACTTGTTTTTTTTTTTTTTTTTGTTAATGTTACATCTTTTGTACACTTTAAAAAACCGATGTTATTAATATAGGGGAGGTGAAATTTTTCTTTTTTTTTCACCTTTTTTTGTGAGACTAGGCCTATAATCGATTATTTGGGGAGGTAAACTCGTTGATTATGATGGAAGGGTTAAATGTGTTTCTAATGGAAATTCATTATTTAAAGTTGAATTATTCGTTGCGATGAAGCGAGGTTTATGTATCGATGTTTTTTATTTGATTAATGAGCAAGTAATTGCAATATCGCATATATATTAATAATTCTTTCATTTTAAACGAGATTAACAATTTATAAATATCGTACAATGTTTAAGTCTGTAATTGCACCAGAAAGAATATTTAAATTGTAATATCTATTATAAAATATACATTTCCCTATTTGCATTAATAAGCATATCAGTTTCAAAACCGAATTATTTTTTCCTTTTTAGAAAAAAAAATATTGTAACAATTTAATTAAATAATATTTTTAAAAAATTATTTACCAAAAAAAAACACTTATCGAAATTATCGATATATTAAATTAAAATCGAAGTAAATATCAATTTTTATTACTTTGAAAACTAATATATAAAATTATGTGCCATCTATATCCAAAGCCCATAAATTTCACTTTTTTTCCAGTAATTCAATTAGTATCAATTCCCCAAAACAAAGTTTTCTCGTGACTGCACAAAGTCGAGTAAAAAAAAATAAGGCAATAAAAGACCCCTGCCGGCGTTAAAAACGTCGTGCCGACATTACATGTTAATATCATCGTGAATTATAATCATAACTCATTTCTAATATAAGAAAAAAAGATAGGAAAGCGCCTGCGTGCGCTATATCCGCGCTTTGTTGAAAATATTCAATATAATCTGAAAGATGACACGGGAAAACGTAATACTTATGGAAGAGAGGGGAAAAGATGTCGAAGATCCCAGGAAAGAGGCGAATTTCGATACAAACGCGAGAGCGCGCACGCAAAATAAACTATGTCCCCTCGCGAAGTGACATCGTTCGTTGTATATGTATATATATATTGTATAGTATCACTCAACGCCTTGGAGTCGAAAGCGCCCGAGTGACACATAATAACCCGAGCACGTGACGCCTATATCAGAGGCGTACGTAAAGGCAAAGTTTTGTACAAAGTTGCGCGGGATCTAACGATCTAAAGAGATGTAAATGGGGATGCAAAGCGAGGCGATATTGAAATTTTTTTTTTTTTTTTTTTTTCTCTTTAACTTTTTAGAAAGTTAAAAGAAATTTTTTGATCTGAAGCAAAATTCGATAAAATCTCAATTTTAACGATTATATCAAATTCGTTTATGATTAATTAAATTATTTTTGCCATCGATCGATCGAATAGTTTTTTAAAATTTATTTTTAAAATTACTCATACCATCGCGAAGATTATTTTCAATAAATAACATATAAGGTGCGATAGATAAAATAAAACACGTAAGCAAAAGAGAAAAAACAAATAAATATAGAAAGAATGGAAAAGTAGACGAAAGTCTCGGTGACGCGTCACGGCTAGAGCCATAAATTCAGAAGAAAGAGAGAGAAAAGATTTGCGTCTTACAAAAGCGGGTGACAATCGCGACGCTAGAAAGGCGCCATGCAGCTTCTTTTTATTCCGCTTCTATCTTCTCTCTTCGCTCTCACATATTTTTTTACGCGAATGCAAAATCTCAATTTCGGACTTTGTTTTAATGGTTCGACATTTCAACACGTGTACCCACGTAATATATATATACGTGTACCCAATAACAAATTTATGTGACACTAGCCCTTTTTTCTTGATTTAAAAAAAAATTTTATTATTAACATTTATTTTGAGCTTTAAAAGAAAATATGATTTAAATTTTAATTTATTTATATCAACAATAAAATTTAATAATCAAGACTAAATGATTATGGTTTTGAACTTTGTTTTTAATTGATCAGTTTTTTTTATATTAATAGTATCAAAATTTCATTATTATTATCAATAAGATTTAAATTAAAATTTTATATAACAAAAAGTCAAAGTTTTTGATATTCACATTAACAAACTATTTGAAAGTATTCATATTTTTTATTAAATTTTTTATTTCGCGTTCGTTAAGTTTTTTAATTTACAGATATTAAAAATAATTAAGCAACAAAACAAAAAAAAAACAACAGAAACTCGCTGCTCATTTTTTTTCACGTGGTTAATGTACATTTATCTGACTAAAGAAACAATAACGGACCCGAGAAAGATTAGCATAGCGGACGAGTCCGTTTCACCCACACTCGATTAATGACACATACGATTCTTACTCGTGAGTTCCATAAGCGCGCTTTCTCGCCATTTTTTACAAACTCACGCAAATGTGTATGTATATATATATGTACACGAGTTTTCTGCGACTCGCCGTGGCACATCGCTTGTATCGTTTCTGTGCATTGATATGAGAGAAAGCGGAGCCGTAATAAAATTACTCACGTGCACGTGTACATATATACATGTGGACGTGTACACGTGTATGCGTGAATCAGAATTCAATTTCAAGTCAGCGACGATGTGAATTTATTACTACGATTGCGTGCGCACTCGATTCTCCTGTATTGTTACTTAATAGCTGATTCGCATTATTTTCTGCCTTGGAATATATAACTTTATTGTTCTTTATCGAAAATACAATATATGGTAATCATTTTCATAAACTTTTTTTTTTTTTTTTTTATCTTTAACTTTTTTAAACTGTATATTTTTAGTTTGACTGAATAATATTTAATGTCGAAATTCAATCGTTGTATCATCGAAAAACAAAATAACACAAATATTGAATTCAAAAATTAAACAAAATTTAAAAATTGATAATTTAGTAATAAAAATATTTTTATCATTGTTAACTCGATATATTTGTTTTAATTAACAGTAACGATGACTCATTCTAAAAAAAAAAAATTTTTTAAGTAGAATAAAATTTCAGTATAATGAGATTTTTTTACATCAATCGTCATCGTTTAACTTCTATAAATAATACCGGGTATTTTTATACCGTCGAATAAAAAGAAAAAATGCTGATAAATCCCCTAATTTAAACGCGAACAAAGGTGGCTGGTGTGTTCACCCCTGTTCATAAATTTAATTTCATCGCGTATAAGCGCCGCTCTAATTCGAAACAAAAATTCCAACCCCCTCGAGCCAAAAGACAAAGAGATAATGTAAAGCAGGTAGAACGTATGATAAAAAAAAAAAAAAAAAAAAAAAGAAAAACGCAAAACTAGAGGCGGCAAGGCATTAGCGCTCGCAATAACAAAGCAAGGAAACTTCTCTTTCTCTCCCCTATTACGTACACACGTATACTTGCGCGCACATTCGAAGAAGAAGAAGAAGAAGAAGATGAAGAAAACGGGGTGGGTATATAACGTGCGCGCATCTGCACGTCACATACATAATGCCGGGCGCACACTCCTCGAGAACAAGAAGCGATGGTTAATGGTACACTACTATACTGCTCCTTACCGCGCGCTCCTCACCGATCATATTTCACCGTGCGGTACTGTACATGCGGCTTGCGTGTATGTATACATGTATACATATATATAAGCTCATACAGATGCATATACATCTATACGTACACAAGTACGTACGCGCGAGCGTAAGTAGGTGCGCATGTGCTTCACGAGGTTTAATCTAAC
Source organism: Chalcis sispes (assembly GCA_949987625.1). Classification (NCBI taxonomy): domain Eukaryota; kingdom Metazoa; phylum Arthropoda; class Insecta; order Hymenoptera; family Chalcididae; genus Chalcis; species Chalcis sispes. The sequence continues at coordinate 17,585,816 of OX465097.1, forward strand.
GATCGTTTCAACGCCGCGGGCTCTTGTCTCTCTCCCACTCTCTTTCTCTCTCATTTGCGTGTACATACATGTATATATATATATATATATACTATTGCGTGTACATACATAGTATATACACGAAACGACGTTCGTCCCTCGGCCCAGATTGTGCGTATACGGAAAACAATATCGGCGTTGGCGTTGCGAATTTTCATATTGCTCGCTTCGCTCTCTTCGTACTCTCTCTCTCTCTCACTCTCCCTCCCTCCCTTTTGCTCGCGTGAGTCATACACCCGCACGTCGCGTTATTTATGAAAAAGGCCTATATGCCCGCGCGCGTTCTCTCTCCTGCGTGTGCACTCATCGATCTAGTTTACCGAATGTTTTTCATGCATATTTAAAAAGAGAGTTTGCGAAATATTCATAGATATTTTTTAATGTCTTTTTTTTGCTAGTTGTTGAAATGCGAATAAGTGACATTTATTTTGTGAAAACAAAAAAATAGTCACTCAGTAAAATAAAAAAAACAAAAAACAAAAAACGTTTTGTTATTGGTTTATACAGTATGTTATTTGAGACGAAATTGAAAACAAAACTTTGTGTCACGTACCCAAAAATATACGTTTACGCTGCAGCATCGACAAATTGAGAGACGTAAACATAAGTATTTAACGCACTTTATTAATTTAAGACGCACTGGACTTTTTAATTGGTAAAATGAATTTATTTATGTATTTGTAAAATAAAACGTTATTTATTTTTCAATATAATATTCAAAGCTCTTGATAAATTATTTATTCAAAACAAAGCTGTTCGAATTTTTACATTTCAAAAACAATTTTTTAAAAACAAAATACAATAATTGATGATAATTACTAAAATTTCCGATAGATGACAAGAAGAGCATGATTTAAGGGTGGTTTATTTACTGCATTTATATTTCGACGTCAGTTAAAATAAATTAATAATAAATCAGTTGTACACGTATATAAAATGCGATTGTTGTATCTTTCGTAGCTTGATCTCAAAATTTGTACCGACTCTATTATTAGATTTAATAACGTTCTTTAATAATGATACATTACTTTATTTACTTTATGCGTGGCTGATAAATGCATATTCAAATTTAACGAGACCAATAATGCATCAATATTGATTATGCAAATTCCTAAACCAATTCAAATTCAATAACTTATAATTTAAAAACGAACACGATGTAGAAGTAGAGCAGCAGGAATGCAAGTAAAATATTTCGCATAACTGAGCAAATTGCCAAAAAGACAAGCAGAGGTGTACTTATGTGTGTGTGTGTGTGTGTGTGTGTGTGTGTGTGTGTGTATGTGTGTGTGTTTATATATGCCAGCTCACTTTGCGCATTTCCCGAGAGAAATTTGCAGGAGCAACGTCGATTCTGCGAATCGCACAAAGAGAAAGGAAAGTTCGTGTATATATATACACATATTACACACACACGCGCGCGCATATATATATATATATGTATATATATATATATTGCTTACAAGGACCGATAGAGAGAAAAAGAGACGGAGGTTTATTCGTTTTCGCCGTAGACCACTACAGAATGCAGCTTGGCGAAAATGAAATTCTAGTCCTCGTCAAAAGGATGCGACGAACGAAGTCAAGCGAAAGTGAGAGAGAAAAAGATAGGTAAAGAGAGGGAGAGGAGTGAGAGAGAGCCCAAGAAATAGAGCAAGGCACACTTATTCGGACGAGTCACTTTCTCCTCGCCTATTACTTCATTTCGGATGATCCAGATTAGTAAGAGGCAGCTTAGTTGTATTTCTATTCCCTTGCCGAGTTCCGTGCCAGTGGAAATATGAGAAAAACGAAAATAATGAAAAAGCTATAAAAATTATTTATCTAAAAAAAAAAAAAATATGGTATAAATAATCCATTAAAAATAATAAAATTTATGATTACATGAATAACTTTATTTTTTAATTGATGACATTATTTTCAAGACATGATTATTATTGTTGAATGTATAGTTATTTTTTGAAAATTCAACCTTAATATTTTATCTATACGAGATATGCATTATTGCTGTATATCAGAATTAAAATCGTTCGGAGTCTAATAATAAAAAAAAAAAATATTTTTTTTTTAAACATATACCTATGAAAGAAGGAAAGACACAAAGAGAGCACAATACATTTTTAGATAAAATTGAAGATATATCCGGAAATTCGAATAAAAGGGAAAGAAGAACAAGATATACGCGCGTCAAAATCAAGTAACAAATATGAAATAAACGCGCGTATCATATACGCGCAAAGAAAAAAAGAAGAAACTCTCGCGCGTGGAGAGAAGCCAAGCTTTCGTAACGGATTTTCCGCGATCGGCACTCGTACATGCGTACGCGCGAGCGCGTGTTCTCTTCCCCTTTGTGTAAGTAGAGCGGAATCCTCGAGACGCGGGGCTCGGTGGAGGGTGCGCTTGCACATCCGTGCACACGCGCACACGCGAAATGAAAGAAAGACCTTTGCGATCCTCCCCGGATAATTGATCCTTTCTCTTGACCCGGTCCTTCATCTAGACCGGTGCCGTTGGCGCGATATTCTTTTTTTCCCCCTTAGTTTCTGCTTTCTCTCTCTCTCTCTCTTTCCTTTTCTCTTTCTTCATCCCCTTCTTTTCGTTTCGTTAAAGGAGGAAGATAGAATCCGTGTTGTCGACGGTGGTGACGGCTGTCGAGAAAGAGAGAGAGAGAAAGAAAAACAAGAGAGGAAAATCCTTTATGCGTTGCGTGAAAAGGCGAGCAACTGGTCCGCGCTGCGCGTGTTCTAGCTCTTTGATTTCTTGCACGAGAGAGAGAGAGAGAGAGACAGAGAGAAAGAAAACAAAAAGAGAAAGAACTTAACACTCGACGCGTACACCGCGAAAAAGAAAGCGTGTATGCACGATATATGCGTGTCGGTTTCACGCAGAAATCAAAGTTTATTCTTCGAAAACTTGAGTGCCGGCACATTATTACCGAGTTTTCCCAACGGTTTTTATCTTTGCCGTATGTACGTCCGTGAACGTCGATGTACTAGTATACGTGTGCATTGCTTTTGCTCGCGCGTAAGAGAAAAACTACTTGAAAGAGAGAGTTCGAACTCTCTTTATATATCTATCTTCTTTGTATTTTATACTTGGAAAGAAGAATAATTTCACGAATAATGTGTTTAATTTCAAAAGACTCGATTACTTCGTGAAAAATTTTGCCGAGTAAAATATTAATTAATTTTATTTCTGTTTAAATCTATGTCATTCTTTGAATATTAATATTGAATAAATATTCCGAAAGGGTTTTTTTTTTCTATTCATTTTTAAATCTTGTAAAAATTTTTTTCATATAAATAATTGCATTCGCATAAATATTTTTCTCGCATTTAAATCAGTAATGTTATCCAAAGAAATAATATTTATATCCATGTATAAAAAGTATTCACAGCTAGAAGTAAATGTAAAAATGTCACCTGTATCAATGCTTCAGGGTAACATACATTCTAGCAATGAAAAACCATATCTTTTCACCGTAGGAAACTCACTTGCAATAAATTTACTGCCGTTGAAAATGATGAAGTTGAAGAGTTAAAACTTTTTTTTCCTCGTGAAACTTTAGGATCGTAAAACATTGCGTGCAAAATTACTTTTAGATGCATAATTTATTCGACTAATGTACTTCCTTTTTATTATATAACTTAATTTAATATTAAATAAAAGTGAAGTGTGTGAATATAAGTTATATGACTTTTGTTTAACTTAAAAAATTACAAACACATGTCGATAAAAACGTGTATGTATTCAAGAATAATATTTTACTTAAACCAATATTATTTTTAAACTCATTAATAAAACATTATTTTTTAACTATGTAAGCAAAATACATAGTCGTCATATGAAAGAAAAGCAACATACCTTCTAATTTATAATAATGAAATTATCATAACAAAAGGATTACTTCAAACATTCTCACTTTTAAACTAATAAAGTAGAAAAAAATGTTCATTCAACGTTTCGATAAAACTTTTTTCGATCTTCGTTAAAGCACGTGCATGCTATTTTATTCTTTTCAGTCGAAACCTCCCGTTCCGCGTCTCAATCGCGCAACAGTCAGCTCGAAAAAGAGTCATCAGCCACATCCATCGAGGTTACAAGCAAAAACTTCCCCCTAATCGATAAAGCCCCTCTGGTGAATTTTAAGAGCAACAAGCACAAGGAAAAGGGGGGACCGAGAGAGAGAGAGAGAGAGAGAGAGAAAGAGAGAGGAGAGAGAAAGAGAGAGGAGAGAGAGAGAGAGATAGAAGGATAGAGTTGCGACTAAATAGGCTCGTAATAAGTTGTGGGAGTTGTCCGGCGTATTCACGGCATAAAAGACAAGCGACCCCTTAGAACAGACTTTTGAGAAAAGTTGAAGTTTCTCACAACGAGTATCTGCTAGTGAAGTCTCTCTCTTTCTCTTTTTCTCTCTTCCGCTCTTCCTCTCTTTCTCCCGCTCTCATCTCTTCTCTTACCTCGCTCGCTATATTTCCTCGTTTCCGGTGTTACCGCGCGGCAGTTGACAGTCGAGAGTGAGATAAGCGCTGCTTACTTTCTCTATTTCTGCGATTGTTTTTGCTCCGATAATGCAAGAGAGAGAGAGAGAGAGAGAGAGAGAGAGATGAGGAAATTCCCATACACCCTGCGGAAATTACCCTGAAATTAATTTAAACTTTCACTGCCAGCCAAAACGACTAGAGTGGAATAGAGAAAAAAGAAGCGAAAGAATAAGTAAGGTTTGTGTAGCATGAAAAAAAAAAAAAGAAAAGAAAATGGTTTTGAACGATGAGTTTGATTTCAGTTTGACATTCAAAAACGTGTACAATTTCATTTACAAATGAAAATTGTAATTAATACTTTGAAAAACTATCAAAACAAAATTTGTCAGTATAATATTTTGTTTTATATTATTATTAAATTATATAATTAATCTCATTAAGTATGCAAATACTTAAAAAATTATGTATTTAATAATTAATTTCAGTTGTACAAATTATTATAAGAAACTATATTTCAGATAGCGATATATATACAAATATTTATACTCTTTCAAAAAAAAAAACAAGATTATCAAAATTTGATACATTTTTAAATTTACACGAAAAGAGAGTCGTGTCATTGGACTCCAAAGACGAATATCCTCGCTGTACAAAGGAAAACTGCAGGGGTAATAAAATGTTTGCCCAACTTTCGCCCGAAGTCGTTCATCAAGTAGCGAAGGCGTATAACATACGAGCACACACACACACACACTTGCAAACACGGAAGAAGGCGAGGTGCAACGCGCCCAACGTCGATCATTCTTCGAAGAATGTTTGCCTACGGCGTAGAGAAGTTTGTCTATAGATATAATGTCGTATATATATAAGATGCGTATGTATGTAAGATATATATACATATATACATAAGATACGAAACAAAACTTGGCACACATAATTAGCGGCACCAATCAGCAAGGAAGTAACTGACTGTTTAAACGTTTCTCGTCTCTCGATTATCTCTCCCTTCGTTGTCTGTATCCATCTTTCCGACTTTCGTTGTCTTTTACAAATTTTATATAATGTTTACGTTACATAAGCTAAGCTCTGTACTTTATTATATTTACGTTAATGCCTGTGCTTGTGTAACTTAAAAAATATTGCTGGAGTATTGAAAAAAAATATGGTCAACCTGGATACTTTATAATTTCTTTTTTTCTTTTTTTGTAAAATTTTCGTAAAAGTATCCAACGAAAATGCAAATATACGATATCAAGGTATATAAACTAAGCAGAAAATAAAATTAACGGAGCATATGAAAAACATAGAAAAGATGAAAAGCCCGGTATGAGTATTAAGAAAATAGTCCTTTACAAATACCATCGTAAAGTACGGCGTGCTTCGGTTTGTTTATTTAGTGCTTTTCCCCGATAGATTTATACCTCAAATCAATTAAGGATACTCCGCGTAAGTCGCGGAAAAGTAAAAGGGACGAGAGAATTTTCGAAGACCAAGTTAAAAGGGCTTCGAGCGAGAGGAGAAAAAGACACGGATATACGGAGGGTTTGCTTTCGGAATTAAAGGAAAAAGAAAAGCGCTTGCAGAGTAGAAGAGGAAGAAGAAGAAGAAGACGAGACGGAAAAGAGAAGGACGAAAGGCGAAAGAGAAATTGCGAAAAGACATCTTTGAGAGAAAAAGGAAGAGGGAAAGGCGGGCGAGATGTTCGGAGAAAAGCGAAGGATGTTTATATACGCGACGAAGTCTCGGTAGAGCTTGCGAGTGCGCTTTTTTCCTTGTGAAAATGCCCGCGTGATTGATAGTGCGCCGACGTATAGAAAAGCCCTTAAGCGTAGATTTTATTGATTTGGAAGAACGGAAAAAAGCACATCGTTAGCAAAACACACCGAAGCTTAGTTCTTTTTACTCGCTCTCTCTCTCTCTCTTCGCGTACTTCGCTAAATGATTTTAGAGATTAAATGACTCGGCGAATTTTTTTCTTTTTTTTGTTGTTCCTTTTTTTTTCTTTATAACGTCGCTTGTTTTAGTTTGATTTACGAATGCATCTAATGTAAAATATTTACCGTTTTAATGAAAAGCGTTTTATAACTATTATTATTGTTTTATAAGAGAATTTTAAATGACGTTTTGTAGTAGCTAATGGAGTTTGCACAAAAGAATACGTACAAAGCAACCTCGAGAAGAAAACAAATGAATAAAGTTTGAGATTGAAGAATGAAAAAGTTACGAAAATTAAAAAGCATTTGTTCGCGACGAGAAAGAAAGAGAGAAAGAGAGATAACGCAAGCCGCAAGTAAGTATTTGTCGAGTTAAAAAGTCAAGATCGAGAAGTGGTAACTCAAGCTGGAAAGCGCTCGCAAAGTGAGAGCTTGTTCGTTTGATGGAAATCGAAGGAAAAAGAATTTATCGCCGTACGTGATTTAATGCGCGAAAGCTCTCCTGCCCCTCAACCCCTTCGAATTTTTATTTATTTTTTTTTATTATTTCTCTCTCGCCTTTGGTTTAATTTAATTGACGAGTATTAGCGCCACTGTTCGAATAATTGGACTGCGCTATATTTATTAGTGCGCAAAATTCTTTTAATTTTACAAAGCGCAGCTGGCCTTTATTGTGCGTAAAAGAAAATAAAAAGAAGGAAAAAAAAGAATTTAATTTAAACATACTGCGAACGTAAAAAATGCGAGAAGATTGCCGGGTATTTTCTCTGACATTTTTCTTGTAGCGCCCCTCTTCTTTGTATCTTCGCTCTGTAGTTGAACGAGTTTATCGATTATTTAAAATTAAAAGTGGCCTTGACTATACAACTTGACATAAATTGCTTTAAATATTTTTCATTTATTTCTTTAAAGATTATGTAAAACGTTTTATTTAGTATAATTCTTCGAAAAATTTTATTTTATCTCAATAAACGAATAAAAATTAAAATTTTAATATTTTTCTTACTTTTTTAACATTATTAAAAAAAGTAATAACAAATAAAAATTATTATTGATTGTAAGTAATTGAAATCATTATAACTGCAGAATCGAAACAAGTAGTAATACTTAAAAATAGTCAAACCTATATTGAAGCGTTTCCAACAAGTCTAATAAAGATATTTTAATTATTATTCGTTCAATTATTTTTGTTTGTAAGGTTATAGATTTGATCAGCACTGTTATTTCTATTACATCAAAAATTAAAAAATTTAATGCTTTTAAATAATTAATAATAAATTCAAAATAAATTAATGATAACTTACGGCTTATCGTATGGCACATCCAACGTGATATATTTTTTAGTAACTTTTTACTGAAAGTTTTAAGTCCGCGTATATTTTTAATATAAAAAACTAATACATCGATAAAATATTTTAATAATAAATTAAAAAATGGTCGCACTAAATCCTCGTTTTGGAGTAAAGTAATAAATACCATGTTTTAAATTCATAGTGGACAAATTCGAAAATTGTTTTACGCGACATTATATCTTGTTAAATCTTTTACTATGTGAGTTATTAAAAAAATATAGAAGAACCGATGTAATTCGAAAATGCTGTCGAAATAGCTACCGACGATGCGAAAACGTTGAAGTTTCACCTTGTCGGAAAATCTAAAGCTGATTTGCGAAGGAAAATTCGAAAAGATAAAACAAAAAAGACGAAAAAAGTAAAATTCGATAAGCGACTCGTTTTTCGTTCAAATTTGTTACATTCAAGAGCTTTGGAATTCTTAAACTTTACTACGACATGCTATATTCGTACAATTATCGTTATTGTGTGTAATATTTACGCAAATAAATCTGCTTTTCTTTAAAACAATTCAAAGGTTTATCTCAAAAAATACGATTATTTATCACGATAATTACGATTATGCCTCTTGCAAGGAGTGTAGCATTTAGTATTATTTCTAACTGGAAGCTATTCCGCAAGATTTAAATTCATATTTCATTTTTATAAATGAACTTTCATCGAACCATTACCATTGATTGATCAAAATTTACACCATTGACCTGAATAATTCAAAGTCTTGCATCGATTCGATCGTTTTCTCAGTTTAGCAAAAGCCAAGCGTCGACGATTTAAAAGTAGATCCTTCAATTTTTCCAGAGCGAGTCCCCTAATTGAGCCAGTGTGGCGCGCCGGTTATTCGCGAGGGTTGAGTTCACAGGTTACATTAAAGTTCGCGCACTTTGGCAGCCGTACGCATTGATAAATTACGCGCAAAAACTTTTCCGGAATTTTTTACCCGTTTCTTTCTCTCTCCCCTCGCCTTCTATACAGCTCGCTCCGTCTCTCATTTTTTTTCCATAATATTTTCTTCTCGGCTCTCTTGCTACTTGTTTTTTTTTTTTTTTTTCACTCTTTCTCTCTTTCCCGACGCTCTCTTACACCCTCGTCGCGCATTCACCCCGTCTCGTGAATTGCAAATATCCGAGGCGTTGCCCGAGATGCGGCGCTAGGTAACGCGAGCTCGTCGAGGCGAAAAATATCTTGGAGTGTGTGTACGCTATCTCGGTGAATCTTGCCTGCTCGTGCTCTCTTTGGAAATTATTCGCCATTCGGAAAAAGTTTCTCTTTCTCATTCGCTTTCTCTCTTCCTCTCTTTCTTTCACCCTTATTTCTCTGAACGACGCGTACTTTTGAGTTGCGGTGCGTGTGTATACTTTTAAGATGATTGTGAGTTATTTTTATCAAAAGAAAAACGCGTTTACTTTGCTATAAAAGACATTTTTTTTATAAATAAGAAAATAAGTAATTTTATGTGAAATATGATGTTGTGATGATTCGAGGTAATTGAAAAATATATATCTTTCAAAATATTAAATAAATAATTGATAAAACTGTTCATTGTATAATTTTTAATGGAAATAATAGAATCACCGTATGGTATGTTGTTATATTCCATAAGATATAATCATACTTTTTTAAAATTTAGTAGCATACCCTATTCTAATTACATAACAATATTATAAAAAAAAAAAAAAACCAAAATATTTTAAACGTGACGTACTCTCTTTATGAAAAATGTCTGTTTCGATTAATCAACGGCAAATCTCAAACATTTATACTCAATGATTTAAAAAACAAAGTATAATCTTTCGTGATCGACGCGAATGATATTCATTGGGACGTTTTCGCGTGAGCCGAGCGTGAAAAAGTAAATACATAAAAAACGTAGCTGTCTCATTCTATCTCGGCAAAAACGACGCAAACACGATTGAAGCACAGAATTTCTAGCTTGGTACTACGCCAATCCAATTTCCGGTATATTGGGTGAGTATCGTTGGTCCTTTAAATCGCATCGATAATGTTTGCACGCCGTAGTGTGAGGATTTGATGCTCCTTTTTTTTTTTTTTTTTCTATTTTTGTTGTTTTTGTTGTCGACGGAAACGCGAGGAAAAAAAAATGATGGCATCTCCATCGTGTCATGAGTTTTCGCGAATGTCATTCGAATGCCCACGTCAAATATTTCATGGAAATAACGGAATTCGCATATTTTTTTCAAACCTTTTATAACCTGAATTTTTTTATAGCTTTCTAAGTGATAAAATGTATAATTTCTTTGTACATGAAGTGAAGAAAATTCGATTAACTTTTGCAATTAAAATAATTATAAAATAAACTATTGAATTAAAGTTTAAAAATGATGCCATGATTGAATTAATAATTGAAAACTAATTTATAAAACTGAATATTGCATTACGTTTCTTAATTATCAGAAATTTAAAACGATATTTTTACACATTTTATGGTTTTATAAAATATTCTATCTTTATTCGACATTACATTTAAAAATCAGTTACTTATTTTATTTTAACCCATAAATCATGATAACAAAAAATTTATATTCTAAAATATGTAATATGTGAATATGATACATTGTTATATTTATGTTAAAAAGTTCACATTGTCATTTTTTTAAAATGGCTATATTTCATTTTTGCAAAGTTTTTTTATAAATTTAAATAATCAATTGTAACTAAATTTTCATATTAATATAAATAAAATTTGCAATTTATTGATCGTACCATAAATACATAGAGCGCGTAGTGAACAAAAAAAAATTAATTCTTAAAAATGCTAATAAGCAAGTTACAACGTAACAATTTATTCAACTGATTAATTAAGCGCTTAATAAAAAAAATTACAAAGTTTCCGTCATCAGAAATTCAACGCTCAACAAAATTTTCAACTCGCGCGATATTGCATAACAGCCACCGGGGCTAACCTTGTCCGACCCTCTCTCTCTTTCTTTCTCTATCTATCTCTCTCTCTCTCTCTCTCTCAAGACGTTGAAAAAGCCCCCAGATGCTCCGTACTAGCATTAATCTCTCGCGTGGCCCACATCCGCGCATTCACAAAGCGTCAACGAGCGGCCGATTCGCGCAATTACACCCGCGTAATCGTCTTTCCAGGAGCATTCTCCGCGTAATAAATAGTCGACGTTATAACGTACATTGCGCGCGGATATACCCCCGGAGAGAAACTCTCTCTATTTCTCTCTCTCTATCTCTCTTTCTCTCTTTTCTCAACGAGTAGCGGCACAAAATTCCGTTCATTACTCATCCCGTCCAGTGGTTAAAGCTCGACTTGTGAATATCGCGAATGTACGTCTATGTATATACGTACATGTATACACGTGCGTGAACTCGCGCCCCTTTTTCAACTCGGCGTGTGCACATGTAACGCGTCTATCTACATACATATACACGCAGAAATCCAGCGACAATCATTAACAGATCGGTCTCGCAGAAGCGAAATTTATTGGCTCTCGCATACTCTCCCTCTATCTCTCTCTCTATCTCTCTCTCTCTCTTGCTCTCTTCACGAGCTCTTCGATTATCGATCAATCGCAAGACTGACGGCCCGTTACTAATGCGGCCCACGTTGCTCGACCATCCGCCCCGCCGGCAGCGGCAGCATTTGCATACAAGACGAAACATTCTGCGATAACGGCACACGTGTAATATATACACCTATGTATATATGTGCGCGTGTGCATGTATAGCAACGACAGACTGTCGCACAGCGTGCGCGCGCTTATACACATATTTAAACGCGCGGGCGCATTGCAAATCCTTTTTCTCGCCATTGATGCATCCTGAATCTCTTCGTCTCTTTCTCCCGTGCCTTGCTCATTGAATGCTCGCATATAAGCCTCGCGGGCGTCGACAGCAGCTAGCTCAAAGGTGCTTTTCGAGCCCATTCAAGTGCCAATCGAAACCGATATTTCTATTTAGTTTCCCTTCTCTCTCTCTCTCTCTCTCTATCTATCTCTTTCTTTCTTTGGCTTGATGTCTGACGACTGCTAACTGCGCACTGAAAAAATGCATTTTGATTTATGAATGCGCGGCGTAAGAAAGCGTTGCTTATTTTATAAATGACTGCGCGCGTTTCGGATGAAATTAATATGAGAACGGCTTTTTATCTCGTACGGATACTGTCGAACGGAAAAACAAAGGAGAGCTCTCGTGAATTGTGAAAAAAGGCAAGTCTTTGTTATTGCATTCATGCGTTTGAAGAGCCGTTTGCTTTGTAAATAATTTATTTATTTGCATTAAAGGATAATTGATTAAACTGGCAATTAAGTTGAAGACTTAATTCAATTGTTAATTATGGTACCATAGTAAATAATTGATAAATTTACAAATGAAAATTTTTCTTCAGTTTTTTCTTTAAAATTATCTGATATAAATTTAATATAATACCAGTAAAATCACATAATGAAAATATAGTTGATGTTTTAAAATACAATGTTAGTTTCAATTACGGGTAATTTTTTACTGCAAGTCATAATGGAAAAATAATAACTGCTTCGCTTGGCAATCATAACTACATCAGTAAAATTCAGGAAATTCAAAAATCGCGTAAAATGTTAATCCGAAGAAATGGAAGTTTTTTATACTGGTAGGTGCAACAAAAAACGCATTAAAAATTATATTTTCTAAAAATTGTTTCAAAATTCTACTTGAAAATTTAATTTTAATTTCACTTTAATTATATGTATATTCTTTATAAAATAATTCAGTTATGCTTAAACTTTTAAAAATGTAATTGTATTAAATAATATATTTTGAATGATTAGCTCAGTTAATTTAAACGTTAAATCGTTAAATATTAATATAATTTCAAAAATGAACATTTTAAATGTGCAAGTATAACTTTAAAAGTTTATTTAATTAACGTTAAAGTACAACTACAGCTTCATTATATACTCGTCAATAAAACTCAAGCGTTCGATCACTTTTCATAGCACTGACCATATATAAACTCGGAGTCCATATAAGTAAGACACCTAAAGCCCCGATAAATCTTAAAAAATCAACCATAAAGACAACGCATAAGCGACATCTCGATGTTTACTGGATCAATGAGAAGCGATTGGAATATGTATAGCCTCACTTAATAAACTCTCGTTCTTCTTTCTTCCAATTTTGACGTCGCGCGTTGTGCGCATACACACACACACACACTTATATACAATACGGATTCGAAGGTGAAAAATGTCCCACGCTTCAGGAGGCTAAATCGCGCGTCACAAATCGTCCGTTATACCCACTGTACATATATAAATGTAGACGCAACGTCAAAGAAAGAGAGAGAGAGAGAGAGAGAGAGAGAGAAAAAAGTTTGTCGAGTACATGTCTTAGAAAATACAAACGATGGGCCATTGTCGGTCCATTTTAATGCCCTTACACGTTTCTCCAATAACAGGATTTAGATACTTAGTTAAGAAGAAACTGACACTGAATACGTATTCGTTTATATGTATTTATATATACATGAAGCGTTGCCGGAATCAAGACGCGTCGCGTGCCCGATTACTATTAAAACCGTTGACACTAATCGCATTAACCGAGCCAACTATGTGTCTCTCTTTCTTCGCCGGTTGATACGTACGTATAAAGTACCACCCTTCGAATCCACGACACCGGCGATGCATCATTCCCGGACGGGCTCTCGTACAATATTCTATTATCTCGTGAAAAAAAGAAAAAAGGAGAAAGAGACGAGGAACGAGGATTCAAGAAACGGAAGAATTACAGAAAGAACGGTAACTGTATATCTGACGAAAAGCCGAAAAAGGTAGAAAAAGATGGATCGAAAGAGTGAGCGCGGAAGGGAAGAGAGAACGGAGAGGGGGAGAGGGGAGAAAAGTGCAGCGAATGAAACTAATGACCGCGCCATCATGGTTCCTAATAACCCGAGATTGTCTCGTTAATCATCATTACGTGCAGGTGGCTTCTCTCTCTCTCTCTCTCTCTATCTCGCTCTCTCTTTTTCTCATTCTCTCGCGAGCTAGTTGCGTACCAGCGGATATCCCGAATTCACCGACGCCGAGAGAGCTTACAAAAGTCTGATTTATACGGCGGATGTGTCCTCCGTGAGCTGGACTAGTGATCGTAGTAGTTCGGTATCCTTTATAAGAAAATGTAACTTTGCCATTCGTTGCGTTTTCTGAATCTCTGCGTAATGAAATGGCTTTTAACGTGGTATCGATTTATTCACACGGATTTGCGAAAGCTTATTAATGAATCGTTGAGCTACTTTACTGTTTTGAATGAATAATTTATTATAATTGTTTTTATTTTGTAGGCTATGAGTTTTCAGAGATTTTATATTACAAATTACGTTTTGGAGAAATAATATATTTGATACCTACTTTTTTCTACATGCTTGGAATTACTTCACTTTCATTGCTTATTAATTATTTAACTATAAAAAAGTTTGGAAAATTTGTTTCGTTACAATTAGAATTTATCGCAATAAACAAATTAAATTTTAAGAATAATCTGATTTTAAAAGAGATATTGTATGTTAACATAATTACTGTCTTACTTTAATGATAAAATAATATGTTGTAGTAAAAATTTAATTATCGCTGTATTAAAAGTTGCACTAACATTATTTACTTACTTCATTATATTCACCTCGAAAACGTAAAGAAAATATTTTGTTACATACCTTTTTAAGCGTTTAAAAAAAAATAAAAATTAAAACACTTAAAGCATCATTTGAAGCTAAACTTAAAAAGAAATTACGGTTGTAAAAAAGCGTTATTTACGAAACTCTAATTTGTTTGAACTTTCCGTTATTAATTATAATATAAACCGCGCGCGGCGCAACAACTTAATAAAAAAAAGAGAAAGCTCTTAATAAACACGTTCATGCATTCATTTACAAGAAAAAAAAAAAAAAAAAAAAAAATACGGACGCGCAAAGAAAATTGCACCGAATCGCGAGATTTTATAGCAAACACATGTGTTCGCGGCGATTAAAGACGCAATTTTTTATTTTCTTTCGTTTAGTTCTTACGATCTCAAACCAACGGTAGTTTATTAGACGACGATTAATGGCGCTTCCGTGCAATATCGCACGCGCCCATGAACGATATATATTTTGCCAGACAGCGGCTGCTTCCGTTTTTGAAACAAAAAAAAAACAAAAAAAATTTTAGAAGTTCACGACTCGTCGTAGATTTAACTCGCGGTTTTCTAAAGTTGTTTGATGTTACATAAATTCAACGTACGTAAAACTAAATTCCAGCGTGAAAGTAAACGTATTTTACAAACTTAAATTGTGCGTAATTGTGTTATGAAGAGATGCAAATAATTTTACAGAGATAAGTCCTGAAATGAAATTTTAGTTTATGGTAATTTATCTACGTTTACGAATTACATTTTACTATTCCTAATTTATCTCTTATAAATTAATTTCACTAGAAATAGTAGGTTAATTTTTTATAAAAAATTTATCAAAAAAAAAGTCATAAAGTATGAGTATTTTGAAATAATTTTATAAAGATGAAAATTATGAAATTATCCTTATTGCCTATCAAAATCTTAAAATTCAATATTGGAAAAAAGAGATCCCTTTTGTGCATTCAATAGAGATTAAAGACAGAGCTATGAGTTGTTAAATTAAAGTAAACTCGTGAATTATTTATTATTTAAGCAAATAAAACTTTTTACTGTAAATATCAATTGTCGAGTACTAAATTTGCCCGGGTGAAGAGTATTAACTATTCATTATGCTGTATAAAATATAGCACAATTTTATATTGCAAAAATAAGTGAGAACGCTTTTAAATTACAAAAGATCAATAATGTATCATCAATTTTATCATCTTTAAAACTCCCTACTACAGAAAGAAAATTCTAAAAAAATGGTAAAAATTCATTCATGTTGTTGAAGATTGTTATGATAATCGGTGTAGATCTGACATTAAATGTACTTTAAATTTTGTATGCAAACTAATTTTTGCAATTAATAAAATGTACGAAATCTGACTATACGAAGAATTTACTACTTCAATACTTGAAGAAACAACTCAAAACGTATTTAGATTGATTTTATCAATATATATTTAAGTTCAGGAAACTAGTGTATTAAAAAAGAACGCGATATTTAATTTAGAACCACTAGGCTGTCGGAAGATATCGTAAAATTCCACATCCATGAGAAAATTTTCTATAATGCGAGCATCTAAAAATTACGATTATACGAATTTTTAACGTGGATTTATTTTAAAAAATTTGTTTATATTGCAGTTGCATGCAGCACATTAATTTCTCGTTTCGCATTTAGTATTTTCTTTGCATTTAATCGTGATGTTTTTAACTGAGAAGTGCAATTAACGGTACTCTTTAATAGTCATGTGGAAAGATGCATCTGAAATCTGCATTCCAATGATGCTTATAATCATACAAGTTCATTGCAGTAGGTGGAAAATTTAATAATCAAAATACGAGCTTACGGATAATCTTTGCTATTTTAATTGATGCAAATAGGTTTATGTTATTATTTTATTAAGGAAAACTTGATACAGAATGATTTGAAATTTTTTTTAACGCAATCGTTTAATTACTTTTGCAATATATATATTCAAGTATTCGCTAATAAAAAACAAAAAAAATACAGCAATAAAGAAAATTAACTTTTATTAATTATACTCTACTATATAATAATCATCCTACAATTTTATTAAAAGCTAAATAATTTGATTCTTATGAAATAAGAAATTTCAAATGAAATAAATTTTTTTTTAATTATAAATATTCTCTTTTAAAAAAAATATTATTTTTTTTTATTTATTCCAATATTTTTATTTGAAAAAAAAAAATTATTTAACAACTATAACATGAAAACCAAAGCACAAGACAAAGATTTTATCTTTTATATAACTTTATTCTTAAAAAAATAAAAAAGAATAATAATAAAGTTTTTATTCTACGTTTCCGTAGTGAATTTCATACAATAATTAGTCATTAATGCTATAAAATAAAACTAATCTTGTTCAACATCCGTGTATTACGTATAAAACGTTAATTTTTAACCGCCATAATCCTTTGACTTATAAAATATAACAATATCGTTAAACATCATAATATCTCAAAGATCTTCTAGAAAATTCACATAAATTCCCATTTATTAGCTTCTGGGTGAACTTTAAAGGCACGAGTTCGCGTCAGCAAAAACAGTAGCCGTACTCAATTTCAAAATTTACGGCTAGTAGCCTATACCGCTTATAATCTTTTAATCTTTTTGGATAACAAAGAATATTTTTTATCATCCCGCTCGCGCTATTAATCCGACCACTAAAGCTAAAATTTCTTTCGTATAATCACTTGAAAATTACCACGTCGGTACCGTGGCGATGTTTCAAAGAACACGGTAGCGCCCCAACGACAAGTATGAGTACTACTGATATTACTGTTACGTAGCAGTGCAACCGCATTATTTGAAAACGAATTTTTGAACTAATACGGAAAATTAAACATTAATTATTTTGTATGATTTCACGGATATATGTATTAAATAGTTTATCACGCATTAAAACTCCGAGACAACTAATGATAATGCATTCGATGCACTTACGCAACAACGAGATGCCTTTGGCGAATAATAAGAAACAGCAACCCGGCAGTATCACAGAAGATAAAACCGAGACGTTTACGTGATTCTTCTTCTTCTTCGCAGCGGTATATATTCTTCGAAGATAGATTGAAGTCACCTTTGAAAATCAACGCCAGGAGAAAAATCGGGCGCACTCGCGAGTTTATAGTCGAAGGCTATAAAAGCCAGGAGCAATATAACCCTATATCCGGGCAAGTCTACAATGTCGGTATACAAAATGTTCTCGACCAATTTCTGTGAGATATCTTTCATCTTTTGCCGGTTGCTTCCCTTTTTCTCTCTTTCTCTCTGCTGTAGATATTCACCATTTGGCTCTTCTTAATTTTTTTCTTCGCCATCTCTCAGTCATAATCCTTCGGATTCCCGATAGATTGATCGTAAAGGCAATGTTCATTGAGTCTTTTGGACGTGGATAGAGCGAACGTAGATGTAGAATGCACGAACTACCTTTCCGTATATATTTCATCGACGCGTTTTTTAACACAATTTTATCACTCTCCCTCTTTCTCCCTCTTTCTCTTTTTCACGCGAACGTAAAACACGGAGGTCATCAAAGAACTCGACGTAGTGACTGTGCGGCATATAGTCGAGTAAAGGATATCGACTCATCGAATGAGAGTACGAAAAAGAAGTGAAAGTCTATGTGAAGTTTAAGTACTGGCTCTCTCAGCGCGCCACGAAATTTATGACAGACCCGACAAAGGACGAATGTTAAAAGGCGAAAAGTTGAAGAAGTGAGAATAAAACTTGGAAGTGGTACGACTGAATTTCAAAAAGTCTAGCCGCTCATGCCGACGTTGATGATGTGGAAAAGTGGCTCTCGATGACGGCCACTTGGAAATAACTTGGGTTGTGGAAGTTTGTTAGATTGCGATTTCGATTAGCGGCATTTTGATATACACTTTTACTACTCGCATTAAATTTTTAAAAATATTACTATTTTTAAATATTTTACTCAATTTATCGAAATTATGTAAACTTGTAACAAATATTTAATATCTGAAGTAATATCCTTAAAATTTCAATTTTAACAATAAATGTCAATGATATTTTATCAATCAAAAATAATAAAAAAATGTCGATAACTTGACAAAATGCTTTTTTAATTAAAATAATAACATTTTTTATTTTTTCTACAATCGATAAATGTGTAAGTGAATAAAAAATTTCGGATAACCCACAAGATATACACACAGTGACGAACACAAAAAGAGCCGCACACCGCGACATATCGAGAACACATCTTCTCCATTAAATGACTGGACGGAGCCAATGAGCCATGCGTCAGAAAAACGGGGTAGAAAGCACACGACGATAACCCCTTTGCCGAACGCACAACCGATGCGCCTGCTTCACTAACAGGATATCAGCTTTTCCTTTTTTTTTTTTCCTTCGCAGCAAGAACGCAGGACAGGGCATCACTCTTAATTCGTCACACCCTGTCTGCATGTAGACTGGCTTTTCTTCCTTTCTTTCTTCCTTCCTTCCTTCCTTCCTTTCTACCTCGATCGCGTCCTCGATTCGTTTTGCCAGAAATGAGAAATCGTGTGTGTATGTGTATAGTATCGATTTATGTTACGTTGAAAAATAATTAAGCTCGATGGCTCGTTGTGTGATACCAGGGTTGTTTGATACTTACAAATGATAATTATAATGAATGAATGAAAAAGTAATTTAATCCACCTGATGAATATGTGCCTAAAAGATAATTTATCTAACATACTATTTTTATAATATTCGTGTAAATTTATTTGTTGATTTATAGATGATCCTCTTTTGTAGCGAAATCAAACATATAATTTTTATTATCGTGACACGAATAATGTTAAAACATACATTAAGTGTAACATAATTTGTTTTTAAAATCTAAAAACAAATAAAAATTGAAACTTACAAATTACTTAAGAAAGTACATTAGTATCAAAGAAATACGTATAATAATAATGTATCACAGTACACAATATGTTGTTGAAACAAATGTTTTTAATCAAGTCAACCAGATAAAATTGAACGGCGCTCATTACAAAGACTCCCGGCGCCTGCGTTTTATTATCCCCGATTAAAATAAAAAGTCGTCCAGCCAATAAAATTAATCGAGTTAAAACTGCCAAATTCACTCTCGTCGAGGTAGCAAGAAGGCCGAAAGGGAAAAAAAAATGCAAAGTAAGCAATAAAAAGCAGCGCGAGTTTCTCCTTCGCAATAAGGCAGTTCTTTTCCTTCATTCCCCTTCGACTGAAACTTACGATTAGAAAGAGACAAAGGCCGATAGATGAAAATAAAAAAAAAAAAAAAAGAAGAAAAAGGACGCGCGTTCCCGCGTGTGTCTCTGTTTTCCAAAACAAATCTGCAGCACGTTCCGGACAAATTGAACGATTTAGCAAAATTATCGCCTCTTCGTGGGCACAGAAACTCGGCTCATTGCTCTCCGCACAAAAGAGACTCTTCTACCGCATCTCTTTCACTTTTTCCTCTCTTGTATCGTGTGTTTGTATGTATGTGTATGCGTACTTGCGTGTGTTATGTTAGACCACATGTACGAAGTGTAGGGGAAAGTATCTGTAGAGACGTAATTGAGTCTATTAGTTAGAGGGTGGCTGGTTCTTATATATATATATATATATATATATATATATATATATATATATATATATATATAAGTGAAGTGAAGTAAGAAGGCGTATTTACGCATGCCGAATGCGACAATCGTCGTTTTTATAAGTGCAGTTTTACCAACGTCGCTTTTTCAAAGAAAATCTTGGTACTGGTGCAGTAATAATAGTAATAAAATCAATTGCGAGAGGGTTACGTCATTATGTTACGATTTTTTTTAATTCTTTTTCTTTATTCTTTCTCTCTCTCTCTCTCTCTTTTTTTTTTTAAGAACAGATGGTGAATTATAATTTAACGATGTGATTAAATAGATTGAGCATCGAGGAGTACTAATAAGCAAGATTGTAAATAGAAACTTACGTATAATGGCAGCACTCACGATTACTGCACTTTTATATTATTTTACACTCATGGAAATACATCGAAGTGGTTCGATAAAAAAATAAAAAAGTTTTCCGAATACAATAATTTAAAAATTATAACTATAACTTACAAATGAAACAATATTTACGTTAAAAGTGAAATAATTTATGTAAAGTAAAAAAAATTTAAATACTCATGCGATTGATTATCTTTTAATTAAGATAAAAATAAATTAATGAAATAAATAGCTAAACAATACATGCTGATAAGTACTCTCAATCCTTGAAATATAAATTGAATAGACTTAAATAAATCACACAGCTCATACGATAAAAAACGTTTAACCGCAAATCTTTTTGCTTTATATTTTTCTCGTTTATCCATATGATAACACACTTATCGCGTTTGAATTCCTCCTTTTCCATTTTTATTCTCGAAAATGAAAGAAAAAAAGGTAAAGAAAAAGCGGTTTGGAAATAAAAAAAAATAAAATTCGTTTCATTCAAAAGCAACGATGCCGCGGCTCCTCCTTTAAGATTTATGAAACTTTGAAAGACACTGCAAGGTTAATTCTCAACTCTCCCTTTTACAAGGCGCTTAGTCCTTTCCCTTTACCCTCGCGCGAGAGAGAAACGCAGATAACGACGTGTTTGAGCCAACCGAGTGGGAATAAGTAATTCGCAATTTCTGCGGGATAGCTCTACGCGCAAGGGATCTTGCAAACCGAGAGACATTCCGCACTCCTCCGTAGTCGTATATACGATTCCTGCGTCGCCGCCCTAAACTTTGGGTAAAGCAGGAGCTAGAAAGAAAAAAACAAAAAAAAAAAAAAGGACGAGCGCGGCAAAAAAACTTTGCTTTTTCTTTTAAAAAGCCAACGTTAAGGCTGAACGCTCGCTTTTGGATTAAGAAAAAAACTCGACATTTTGCCCCGGCTCGTTTTCTGCCTACCTCATCTTTTTTTTTTTTTTTTTTTTTCTTTTTCGTTATTTTAATGCGTTTCTTTGACTTAATTTCCTTCCAAAGGGTCGAGCCTCCAAGTCGCCTTTTACATTTCGCTGTATACTTTTTGAACGAGTTTCTTTCTTCGCGAGCTTCTTACTTTATTTTCTTTTTTTTTTTCCTGTATCTTGTTCATCCTCTGCATGGGGGATGAAAGTGTATTCCACCATTCTATATTTCATGAGAGTACGAGAAAGTTTTTGATTGAAAACGATTACGTAAAAAGTAGGCTCTCAAGTTTCTCGACCTTGGATGTATTTTAAGATAAATTGTGTTTCTTACGTACAACGGGGTACATATATTTCATGTTTCAACTGTACTTTATGCTATCTAATAAGGTAAGCCTTTAATATAATTCTTCTTTTTACATATTTTTTTATTCGAATAAAGTATCGTCGTGGAAAATTCATTACTACATTTCACGTATTTTATTTTGCAATAAATATTTAATAATGTAAGCAAACTTGAAAGAATATTTATGATAAATTGAATAATAAATAAAGATTTAGAATAAAGACTAGTTAATATAAATAAACCCTTATTTTTTTGTAATGTTTTGAGTGTAATTTTTATCAAAACTATTATTGATACATTTTTATAAAAAATGCTTTAATGAAGATATCAATAAAAAACTATATATACATCGCGAGAAATTTTTGGCCGAATATACGAAGTAGGTGAAGTACTCCACGTGGATTACTTCATTAAGCAGTTAGTGGACTCTTGATTAACGAAGTTAAATCATGAAAACTAATTAAGCACAAGGTCTACTGGCACAATCGTCTCTTTACTCTTAGCGACCACCCAACAAATGCGAAGTCGCGCCTAAGTGTTTCCGCAATTGTTGAATATTTTTTTTTTTTTTTTTTTAAAACTTCTCTCGTACGAGGGCACTTATACACACATTCCAATCTGCGGAAGCACATTCGTTTTACATAGACATTCACATGCAAACGCTTATCGTTTTACTCCATTCGCATCTCGTTCGAATTTTCTCCGTTATACACATCGAGGCAAGCGCACAAAATCCAACTCGGCTTTTTCGCTCGATTTTCTCAATCCACGATACGTGCAAGTTACGGACGAGTCGAGCGTGCGAGGTCGATGCCTCCACTTGTCTGCTCGCGCGTTTGAGAAGAAGAAGAAGAAGAAGGAGTCGAAGAAGAAGAAGCAATTTGACTTTGGTATCCCGAAAGTTATGGCCCATTTGGAATAATCCGACTGCGCGATTAAAGAGTTGAGCCTTTTAGACAAACTGTGCATTGAGCGAAAGAGAGAGAGAGAAAGAGAGAGGGGGGGGGATGAGAGAAGTCAGGATTTTAATGAATAATAAATTTCGTAAATATTCGAAATCTGATGCTTTATGCTAATAGCGATTTTACTCATACTTAAAGTGGCTACTTTCATATTTTTGTTTGGTTAAATGCGAAAATTTATCACTTAATCAGACCAAATATAGGTATATTATGGCCAAATTATTGCCGAAGTTTTATTTTTTTTATTTTTCAACATTTTTCCAATTATTTTTAAAAAAATTGATGGTTTTTCGTAACATTTGTTTTAATTTATCGTGTTATAGTATCGGTTTACTATTTTTTTTATGATTTATTACAATTAATTATTTTATTTTTCTATAAAGTATTTTACGCTAGATATACTTTATTTTAAATTGTAAACTTTTAAAATTTTACCTTTTAATGTAATCGTTATCATCGATAAAAAAAGAATTTTTGAACTAAGTTTAATGGAAAAAAAAGAACCACCAAATCCTTAACTCATAAAAAATACAATTTTTTTAATACGGCAGAAGCATTCTAGAAGATAAAGAGAACCGTAAAAACTATTTTACATTTATATATACAAACAGTAAAAACTATTTTCATCACGTTTTCGAAGAAAATAGTTTTTAACGGGATAAGAAACGAACCGTTTGTTTGTTAGCTCATCAAAAACAAGGCCGTTCGTGCATTCACGAACGAGTCATAGAAATGTTTATGTCGGGCCGAGTGTATCCATCATCGTCCAAAATCAGCAAGAAAACTATGCGCTACGTAACGAGAGGCGTCGAGCTTCCGGCGTGCAACTGTACATACACCTCGTTGTACACATACACATCCGAAGGGGCAGCTAGGAGCTCTCTTCGATCCTCGCGGGTTGGAGCGCTCGAAGTCAACCACCCCTGTTATCGGGCGACCGGGCGACGCGCTTGCACGCGTAAGAAGAAGAAGAAGAAGAAGACGACGATTACGACGACGACGATAGGAGTGCGAGTTTACGTCGCGCAAAGCCATCCGGGGCCGTCGAACGTCGACGGTTAGGTGGGCGGCGAGAGGACTAAGGGCATCGGGGGTTGTTGCCACCATCGAGGGGCTACGGCTGTACGTTGAACCTGCTCGGGGATGCCCGAGCTTTGTTGAAGTGTGTATGAGCGTTTCTCCGTAAACCCGAGACGATCCTCTTGCTTGTGTGAAAGCCTGCGCCCACACACACACACACACTCACACACGCATATACTTGTATTGCGCAAGCTTGTTGCTGCCGAACTCAAGCTTTTTTTACGCGTGCCTTTTTTTTTTTTTATACTTCGCGTGAGACTTTACGTTAACTTTTTGTCAATTTTTCATACACTTCGTCTGCTTTCCGAAATCTCGATATTTATTTTACTGGTTTTCTCAATGAGGGATTTGAAGACTAAATTTTGTTTATTTCATGTAAGAACAACAAACTGAAAAATAATTTGAAAAAAAAAACAAATTTATAACGAAGCTTTTAATATTACATGATGTTTGTTGATAACTAAAACCGTATTCAATAAGTGTGAATGAATAAATCAAATATATATTAACAAAATAAAATTAGTTAACATTTGATAACTAACAACCAATATCCTTTTACAGATAAAAACAATACCCTTTCATATACACATACATTTTACACGTAAAAGGAGTTACAAAAAACTTCACATTTTTTAATAATTATAAAATAAATACAGTTTGAATAAATGTTTTTATAAATGAAAATTAAAAAAAAATGTTTTAAAAATATAATTTTTTTTTTTAATAATCAAAGTATCTTCAAATATTACGAATTTTTCATAAAATTGTATTAATCCTTACATTTTTTCTATTCTTATGTACATTTAAAAAAAAAAATTTTAATATTGTTTAATTACAAATAAATAACTAAAAAGACAAAGTTTTAATAGTTTAAATATTATATTAAATGGATAATAAAATAAAATTATATTTGAAAACAGATAAATTACAGCCAGTAAAGTTGATTTTCTAAATTTTTGATATCGCGTTGTTTAATTGTATTCTTTATTTTCAATGTTCATCAATGTAGAAAGAATAATAACTTTATAATAAGATTAAAAACATTTAATTACATAACGTATCGTTACACGGGTATGCCTAATATTATAAAAAGTATATCATACGGGTATTTACTCTTCATTTAAATTACAATATTTCATCCCTTGTAATAATGCGAAAAAGAATGCGAAATATTTTCACATTGTAAATTAAGCTTTCAATCGTACGTCGTATTAGCCTTTCCGATTTTTTCGAAAAAATCGGAAATCCGACAGTCAAAGAGAGAAAGAGGGAAAATAAGAGAGAAGGAGAATATTCTCGATAATTCTATAAATACAAAAGAGCTTTCATCGAGATGCCAAGCGAGCGCCAATACCGACGAACGACTGGCGCGCTTATGGCATTTGTACACGGAACAATTTTGCGCCCTGTCAAATTCAATCGAAACTTTCATCGCTCGCTGGCTTATCAGCGACACGACGAAGCGTCGACTACACACTGCCAGCCCTCTATCTATATATATACATACAAAGCGCGAAAGTCGTTGTACGCGGAAGATGAGAGGTATGAAGAAAAAGAAATAAAAATAAAAAAAAAAAAAAAAAAAAAAAAAAAAAAAAAAAATGGAAAAAAACATAATAAACGAGTACTATAACAGGAAGGGTAAACGGAAAGAGAAAAATAATAAAAAGGAACGGAAGGATATAACAACGAAAATATGAAAAAGAAGAGATACAAGTTTGTTTGATGTGATGAAACGTCGTGTAAATTTCGTTCCCTAAGCTTTAAAAGACAACGAAATTACCTCGCATTTCGTTTATTCATACCTTTATATAAAATTGATTTGTTAAAAGCTTTTTATTTATTATTTGCGAAAGCTTTGAAAATAATTTTGTGCAAAACAAATAAGTGGAAACATTATTTCTATATTATTATTTATATAAATATTGGTTTCATTTTTTTTCTTTTTTCTTTTTTCTTTTTTTCAAAGCGGGATGTAAAAGAAGATAAGATATTTTTTCATAATTATTTTAAAAATTTATTACACAAAAATTCACGCATTGCAAAATATATAATATGAACTTTGAAAATTCTGGTTACGTTACTTCAGCGATTTCTCTAGAGAAAAGCAAACGACGCGACTTTTTAATCGTCATCAACAAGTACTTTGAATTTTCGCGTGTATAGAGTTTCAAAATTTGAAATTTTGCTAAATCGGCATAGCTTTAATGTATACATCTATGAAAGAGAACGTTGTCAAAGTGTATCGCGATAAAAACGAAGCACAAAGATACGAGGAATAATCGCGCACATATATATATACATACGTATAATATCGAGAGAAAGCGAAAAAGCGAGCGAAAGAAATAAAAAGACGAATTTAGGGACCATAAATCGATACAGGGTTGCGTTACGTCTCGACACCCCGGTTGAATTCGCTTGCAGTATCGTTCGTCTCTCTCTCTCTCTTTCTCTTTTCTTGGTTAGTCGTCTCCGTATCCTCGAGTCTAGTTAGACGTCGTCCGCTTTAATATCGATTTCGCGGTCTTCGAAAGAGGCGCCGCTACACCCGCCTAACACCGTTCGAGTGTATTTGACTGGAAATTGACCCTTAGGAACTTTTAATGGGACTCTCTCACGTTGGGCAATCTCTTTACCGACCTAACCCTCGCCCCCCTCCTCGCTTCCTCTATTTCATCTAAGCTGACTCGTCGTGTCGGTAGTTGTCGCGCTGGCAACGACTCTACGTCGTTTGTATATGTACATCGGTGTGTGTGTGTGTGTGTATAACAGGTGTGTATGCGAAAAAGAAATTCCGAGTCAAGCGAGTTAAAGGACGGTTTATATTATCGATCCTTAAAATGTTTTGGATAAAGTTAAATTTTATGGAAAATTGTAAAATTTATAAACTTGACATTTTATTATTTAAAATAATGATAATTTTTACGTGAAAAATTTGATTTTTTTCAACTACAGTTTAATTAAAAAATTTTATTGAAAAATAATATTTACACCTTTTTAAACATTTTAATTTTACGCGAATTTTTTATTTATGTTATACATTAACAACATTTCAAAAGTTTTTAATATTTTTCATTTTTAATTTTAATAATGTGTTTTGATATATAAATTTTTTAGCATTAAAGAGAAATTTTAATTTTGGAAATTGCAAGAAAAAATTTCAAATATTGCTTTAAAAACGAGTATTAAATAACGTAAAAAGGCAAAATTGAAAAAAAAAAAAAAAAAAATATTATTAAAAGCGTACGAACATATTAAAAATGAAATTTATCGTTTACGTTGTGTATAACATATACATACTTCATATTAAGCATAATAATAATATGTTAATTTATAAATTAATTACTTTTATATTAAAAATTTTTAATAAAACAAGGCTTTCCCTATATAAAAAAAAATTAGCAATTACTAGCGCAAAATATTTTTAAATACGCGAATAGGGCGAAAAGAAAAAAAATGTTAGTTATAAAATACAAGAATAGAAAATATTTGCGCGACACGATTATTAAACGAGGAGCTTCATCGCTCTCTTGTCTTATCACTTTATTCATAAAAGCCTAACGACACGGGAAGCTTGTGATTTCATCGAATTACCGGTTGACTACGTCGCGCGCAAGTATGTTAATCAAGAGAATATAAATTTTCCGCTTGCAAGCTAAAAAGACAAAAATAGAGAGGAAGAGGGAGAGAGAGAGGGAGAGAGAGAGAGAGAGAAAAGGAAATAAAAAAAAAGACAATTAAGATGGGGAGGAAAATGGTTGCGACGTCGCTCGTTACTTGCGCGTTATATGTACACATCCCAAATAATACATAACGAGGTTCGTACGTGCGCAAGAAATGATTAATCCGACGATTTTTCATTTAAACGGCGCGTATCTGCGGCGCCGCCCCTTTTATTAAACGAATTACCATAGGCATACTAAACGCGCGAGCGAAACTTTGCGCACACGTACACACACGCTTACGCATACGTGTATACATTTTAGTATAATACCGAACTACAAAATGTCGATTTATTGTCGCAATCATCGGACGCGATTAGCGGCCGGAATAAATAATACGATAAACGCAGGTGGGACAGCTCGTCATCAATAATCCACGAAATAGCCTTGCGAGTTATGCTCTCGCAAGCGTTAATATAATAGACAATGAAAGAGAGAGATAAAGAGAGAGAGAGAGAGAGAGAGAGAGAAAGCGCCATCGCCGTCCAACGTTACAGATATGAACTTCGTTCTCGATATTTCCCTTGCACCCACACGCTTCAAAAGAGAGAAAGAGAGAGAGAGAGAGAGAGAGAGAGAGAGAGAGAGAGAGAGAGAGAGAGATGCAAATGTGTAGCATTATATAGAGGCTAAAATACGTGTATTAGCGTTTCGAGCGCATCGACTCGACTCGCGCAAAAGCTAATTAAGCTTCGAATTCACTCGTAAGCCGCATTGATTCACGAGTTCAAATAATTATCCCATATCGTACGCCGTTAATTGTAAAATTTTTTGTTTTACTCACGTAGCTTTAATAACAGCATTAAGACATTTGCTGGTCTCGTTTAACGCGTAAAAATAATTATCACGTTCGTGTTTTTAATAGTCAGTATTATTTTAATGTATGTACTTTAGGGTATTATTAGTTATTAGATTTATGTTTAGGCGATAATACAAACTTTATAACGAGTAATAATGTTATTCGTATACTTTTCCACCAAAATATTTTTTTTTTTTTTTTTTATTATTTTTATTTGTATTAGCATTTTTTAAAGAAATTGATCATAAAGATGTGTTAATCTTTTATTTCTTAATTGCTGTTTATTTTAGATAACTTATAAACTTCAAGTTTTTACATCTCGAAGGCAAATTCTTAAAAGTTTTACTATCATAGAACTAAAAATTATATTTGCATACATTATCTTATGAAACTATAAAAATTAATATTATTTTTTTTTTCAAACTGTTTTATATCATAAAAAACGTTTTAACTATAATAAAATAATAATAAAAATTAATTATAAATTTTAATATTTACTTGTAATTGATGATGTAAATATACGTTCACAAGCCCGCAAAAACGAAAAGAAAAATTCGACAAAACGCGCGCACATTAGTAAGCACCGAATCAATTCAGGATTGGAAATCCACGAGGGCTTCCTTAAGGAGATACTCCTCGGGAAAGCCAGAGAGGGTAAAAAAGTAAACGAATAAGTTTAAAAAAGGAAAAAAGACAATCTATCCCACGATGTGACTTATGAGGGTTCAAGAGAGGTCGAGTGGAGCCATTAAGTTTACCAAGGTCGCATAATAAGCGCATTAATATTGTAACAAACATTTAGGCGCTATGCTTTCTTTCTTTTTCTTTAATTTTTTTTTTATTATTATTTATTTATGTTTTTTTTTTTTTTTTCATCTTTTTCATCTTTTTCATCTTTTTCTCTTTTTGCCACCGTCGCGCTAGCGTCTCGGTGCTGCGCGCGAGGGTGAAAATCGCGGGACATACATCAACTCGCGCACCGCCTTGCTTTTCTTCTCTCCTGAATCTTTTAGTCGTCGCGAGGCTGTACGAGATGAGAGATGAAGCGATGCCAAATAGATTTGTTGAATTATCGCTTTCGAGCGCCGATAAGTACAATGTGCTTTTCATTTTATCCATTATCGTGGACCAAAATTATCAAAAGTATCAAAGTATATTTGTTTGCATTGTATATGTATATATACGTGTAAAGGAAGAAAAATCAATAGAGGTATATGCTTGTGCTGCTATTTACATGTCGTTGTTAAACGATATTATTTTTTAATTGAAAATTTTATTACGAGTATTTATAATGAAATGCAAATCTTATTACGTGAACATTTTAAATATTATTTAAGATTGCTTGGATAAGTATTCATGGTTATGCTTATAAATTTTATGTCTCAAAATTTTAAAAAATTTATTATAATAATTGTTAAGCACGATAATTTTTATATGATCGTTTATTTATTTAATTATGCTACGATACTTCATGAAAAAGCATTCGATTTAATATATTGTTATATTTAATAAAAACTAAAGTTGCTTACGTTCAAGCGTCCCGTATAAAATTATTTATCGCATCTCAAAATTTACGAATGCAGAAAATTACACAAAATTCGAAACACATCATAGAGTGGGTACATGGCTAAGTCTATTTTCAAATCTTATCGGTTAATAGTACATAACCGATATTCTTTAAACATTTTTAAAAATATTATATAAGTAAAATTCAAAGTTAAGCAGGCGATTTATATTACGCCATAATAGCATAGACATATCATAATTTTAAATTAGTTTCCATTCCCCTTCCCGGTATTAACAAGTACACTAAATCATTTCATTGCCCATGCGGCTCTTGGCGGCACACAGCGGTTAACATGATAAATATGCGTCCCGATAAAGCCGGTAGCTCTTGTCTCTACATAATCAAACCCGGCCAAGTTCTCAGGCATTCTATGAATTTCACCGGCGGCTGAGGGGTGAAGGAGAGGGAGGAAGGGGGGGGGGGAGTATCGCGATCGAGAGTACCGATAAATTCGTTTTTGCCGCGGTTTATGCTACTATATATAACATACCGTACCGATACTTTTTTGCCGCCTCCGCAGCTTCTCCTCCTCCTCCTCCTCCTCCTCCTCCTCCTTATTTTCTTTTCAAACTATTGCTTTCATTTTGCATACTCGGCGTTATTCGTCGTATGCGTGTGCACGCGTCTGGATACAAAGAAAGTTTAGCTCAGAAATTTTACCGAAGTATTCGCGGAGATATTATATGCGGTATAGCAGACGCACGTCGCTCAAAGAAAAAGAAAAAGAGAGGCGAAGAGAAAGAGAGAGAGAGAGAGAGAGAGAGAAGCACCTGTGCAACAACTTACCCTAAAAGTTGATCTATTTGCGTTGGAATATTTATGGACCGTGACGTATTGACTTATTTTTTTTTTTTTTTTTTTTTTTTCATATTTTATACAAGATCGTGGCATATTTTGATAAAAGAGGAGAGAAAGGAACAAAGGAATGATAAAAGAAAAATGTTAATGGTTAAGAATTCATTCTCGTCATAGATTTTTTCGTTGATGTCAAGTTTTTGACTTTTATTTACTTAGAAGAGACGGAAATTTAAAAGAATAAATTATTAATAAATGTACAGTTAAGCAATAAATAATAATGGAATATTTCATTTTAAAAATAAAAATTTCAAATCGATCAATCATTGCTTATAATAATGAATATTTTTTAATTTTAAAATTCCGGTAAAATTGTACATAATATTTATTAAAATCTAACTTAATTATAAGAGCGTTAATTCTAAGCTTACCAACATAATCCATCATCGTGGATGTCAAGAGAGAAAGGGTTAATATTTTAGAATAAAATTGACAGCTTTCTCTCGAGTATAATTTAAATTTTGAGAATAATTATGCATTAGATATTATAATAAAATATTATAAAAAATAAAATATTGCAATTAATAATGCGTAATAATGGCTTTTCATTTATTTTAACATTTCATTAACTAATTGATCAAGTTCGTTGCGATAGCTTTTACTTGATGTTCTTTCGATATCTTTACTCTAAACGAGTATAAATTATGCACTTTTACCAATAACGTCATCGCAAAAAAAAAAAAAAAATATATAAAAAGTGCGCGTACTACAACGGTTAACTTATCCATCGCGTAATTTACATTTTTATTTATTCTCGAATAATCAAATAACCAAGTCATCGCGCGTAAATCATCCCTGCCAATTTTCTTTAAAGAAAAAGGAAAAAGAAAAAAAGAGAGAAAAAAAAAAAAAGTAGACGCGTGTGCGTGCAAGAGTAACGACGCATTGCAAACGACGGCGGAAATCCCAGGACTCCCGGAAAATATGCTAATGCACGTTGGAACGAGGGAGACGGAGGATAAAAGAAAAAAAGAAAAGGGATAGAGCCTAGACCTTGTTGAGTTTTCAATAAAGCGTAAGTCCCGCACGCGTTACGTTAAGTGTCGCTTTTGTAAACGCATACGGTCAGCCATGCGATTATAAAAAGAATCGTGGCGGACGTTCGCTTTATGAACGATTTTTTTTTTTTTTTTTCTTTCCCGACTTAGCTCGTTCTTTTCGCGCTTTGGGAAGAAATGGATAGGAAAATTGATTTTTTTTTTTTTTTTTTTTTTTTTGCGTGTGTTTAGGTTTCCGAGGTGCAGTCCTTTGTATTGTAAATCATCTGTGTAGTTTTTCTTGCGATAAATCTTAAACAAAGTTATTAATATCTATCGTGAATAATCAATCTATGCTATATGAAAATATTATATTGTTTAGGATTATCAGTGAGAATAAAATATTAACCAACAAACAAACATTAAATTTTTATTAATGCTGTAAAAATATCAAAGTAAAGCACGATCGTGAAGAATTAATTAATCTCTCGATCGATTAAAATCTACGTAAAGCCTTGATTTTACGAAAGCAAAATCAGTTATAATCGCGCATTTAAACAAAAATATCCCATTAAATCGAGAAAAGACGCTTCGTAGACGAGCTGCGATATGTCGCGCACACGAGTCTTGTCTATTCCCCCGATGTTTTTTACGAGCGCGTTGAGATAGAGGGGTCGAAAGTTTTCGCAAGCCGCGCTTATATATAGAGGAGTAAGTGTGTAACGCTTCGCTCGTTTTTGCGTCATTTGCCGGTAACGATGTTTTTCAGCCTCAAAGTCTAAGGAGAAGCACACCGAGTCACACCGATAAAGTAACGACCGCCTGTAGCGTTGCTGTATACGCTTCCTCTTTCTTCTCTTGCTTCTCGACCCCTCTTATTATGCAAGTGTGTGAGTATTTGTGCGTTTGTGTATATTCTTCGTAGAAGTTTGCTCGCGCATTTTCCTTTCCGTTTTCTCCTCTTTCTCTCTCTCTCTCTCTCTCTCTCTCTCTCTCACTCGCGACATGTCAAGCGACGAATGGAATCGAACTCATTTCTGCCCTTATTCCTCTGAAATGCCATTTGCGGGGGTAGAACGGAAAATGTCGGCCAAGTGCCATCAAGACATAAAAGCTATGTCATTGGGACACACGAGGCACTTTTTCTTTGATACAAATAGACTTATACTTTAAACAAGTTTTCGATTCCACTTCGAACGTCGAGCTTTGAATGCGAAATATCTATTCTAAGATTTATTATTTAACGGATTTGAGAATACATTGAAAATTCATGAGATAATTTCTAATTCGAATAAAACTAACGTGTTACGATTGTTTATAGAGACAAAAAATTTTGTTTGAATAAAAAATTTTTTTTTTTTTTTTTTTTAAATATGTTTAATTAAAACAGTAATGAAATTTAAAATTTTGAATGATTTAAAACGGTGGGTAACATTTTGATTTTTTTCCTAACAATATTTTAGTTTACTTATGAATAATTTATAATTTAAATTATTTCTATTAATTATACAATAAAAAATTTGAATAAATTTCATAATAAATTGGATTATACAAATGTTAGTAAAATCATAAATTTAACATCAAATAATCATTATAAGAAGTAGATTTCTTTTTCAAATTATTAATTTATTATATTTTGTAAGTTTTACCTTCACTAAAAACTTGATTCAAACAGATCTTGAATCAAAAGATCTTAAAAAAGAAAAAAAAATAAAATAAAAAGAAATAACTTGCAAAATACCTTGGCAAAGATTCAAATCATATACACAGACACACCCACATTCGATTAAAGTTTAAACAGACGCGGAATTCCCGAGGTATTGACAAAAGCGAGAAGATTGACGTCGACATCGCTTCGACGATTATCAAAAGGAGCCCGGCACGCGATTTCCCCTATATAATATACCTCGTCTTCTATTTCTCTTTCTCTCTCTCTCTCTCTCTCTCGCTTTCGTACGAATTCCAAATCCAAAGGGCCGCGATGTAATTGTCAATTTTGAAGCCTCTCGCGCAAGGGGTTCCCTACGCGACGCACACGACACACATATAGTGAGAGAGAGAGAGAGAGCGAGAGAGAATGAGCGTGAGACACTCCCCCGCCGAGTTTTAAAGCCTTAGAGTCGAGTATTCGTTTCGAGGAGGGTGCGAATGGATTTTGCGCTCGACGGCAAAATTTCGCCTTCTATTTGCATAATCTCATGACGAAAGTTTATCAAACACACTATCGAATCCATGTACATACACGTATGTAATTCGATTTTCTCGAAAATATTTTTCGCTAAGTGCTCACTCTCTCTCTCTGTCTCTCTATATATATGGAATAAAATTTGTCGATGCATGAATTTAGTTGGCGATAATGAATGTATTTTATATGTAAATTTTAATCAAATCGTTATTCATAGGTTGTTAAATTTTTAAAATTCGTTTATTATCTACGTTATTATATAAATTAAATTTTCGAAATTGATATTAACAAAGTAAATTTTTCAATCATTTTCAATAATTTTATTTGGCAATATACTTACGTCAAAACTTTAGTATTCGAAAGATTAATAAATAAATCCATCAATCGGGTGCTATGAATTTTTCAATAAAAAATTAAACGATAAATGCCAGCAGGTTGTTTGAGCCCTTTAAGCGACAACAATTTAATAAAACACAAGCGTATAAGTGCATTTAATAACCTTTCACGAATTCACTATGTACGCTGCGCAATTCGCTCGGCGCGTCAATCAAACCAATGGAAAATAAACGCAGCAGAGCAAACGCGATTAACGTTACATTTTCAGCGTGTAACATATTTCTCCTTCCTACGACAAAGTCACCGAAAGCGCGAACGCGCAAACGTCCGAAATTCCTATACCGATAAATGCGTTAAGTTAACGTAGCACGATAAATAACAATAATATACGTAAAGCACAAACGGGATAATTAAACGTGTTTTGGGAGAAGCTAAACGTTAACGCGAGCTTTATTTATCGCGCTCGATAACTCGTGGAATATTGCTAGCTTGAACGCAACGAGCAATGCCTTGCTGAATTTTCACGAGCTGTTTTGCTCGTGTTTATACGCCTAATGAAGTCGTGCGTCACCACACATTTTTTGTGTGTGTGTGTGTGTGTGTGCGTGTGTGTGTATGTGTGTGTGTCTGTGTACACAAAGTATACGTACGTACACATTATGCGCTTACTTACACAGCTCGTTTACGATGCTTTCGGACGCGCGGCGCACTTTTAAGGTATTCGAGCGTTCCTTTGGGTTGCGGTATGCCAGGTGCACCTAAGAGATATTATTTCGCGAGTGTGTATAAGTATGTGCGCGCTTACGGGACGCAAATTGTGCGCGAGGTATATAGGACACACGAGTGTACATGTAGATGCGATTAGTTCCCAGGAAAGCTGAATATATGATAATTCATTGGGTGCGCGCGCGGCAGCGCTTTACTTTAACGTGAATTCCCGTATTTATGGGACTTTGAATGGGAATTGAATTTATCGGTTATATTTCGCGAATGCGCTTATATATTTGCGGCTATAATCATTTGCAGTTCGAATAAATCATATGTGCGTGTGGCTTGAGTGAATAAGTGAATTTGAAATTGGTGGAAAATTATTTGATTTTATGCACGAATATTTATTAGCTTAATATCAAAATTCATTGAATTTTAATCCAAATATTAATATTTTAAAATCTTATAAAAATTTTTAAATTTACATTATACTATAAATATTTTTTTAAAATATCTAATTGTATGAAATATTTAGTTTATAATTATGAATATTACAATTATCCCGTATAAAGTATACGTCAAATTTTATTACCAAAATCGTAAGTTCATACAATCGCAAAGTTTCATAAACGATGCCTAAGGACATCTGTAATTATCAGATGATAATCATTAACGCAGTTATCAGCAACAACCTTTGTCTCGAATAATTTCAGCGAAGCGTCTAATGCACAAAGCAAATAACACCTATAACAGCATATCTAAAATGATTGATCTTCATAGACACACAACTGCAGCTTTTCTCTCCTAGTTAATTTACCTCGTGAAAAATCGTACGTATATCATCTTTTTACCATAATCCATGCGCGTTCAACACACATACACGCATACACAGAGACGCATGTATACAAGGACCGGTGTAATAAGAACCCTTTGATTAATCATCACATCACGCCTTACGACGAAGTAATAAAGAGCAGCGCGAGTGGAATAAGCGTAAGCGTGCGTTTTCGAGGCGGAAGGCAGAGAGAGAGAGAGAGAGAGAGAGTTCTCCTCTCGATTCTCATAACGGCGCTAATGGCTTAAAACAATAATTAATTTCACGAAAGCGCACGCGAGAAACGGAGAATCAGACGAGGAGTAAAGCGACGGGTTCCGCGCACGTGTATGTATATATGTATACAGATAGATATAGGCGTTTGTGTATATGTAAGAACGGCAGCGACTAATCCATCTCTTTGGGAGTCAGGAGGCTCGCGCGATCGATCTCCTTCGCTTCTGATTACCGCGCCCGAGCCCTACATCACACGCTCCTGCACTCTTTTTACCCATACTCGTATGTATATATACACACACTCGTGTCTCGTGTACTCGTAATAATTTATACCGAGCGCGCGCGAGCGAAGAAAAATACGGCAGTACTGTACAATGAAATTAATTAACCCTTTCTGGACGATAGCACCGTTATAGATCGGATGCGTTGCGCACGGGAAGTGAAAGAGAAAAAGAGAGACCGTAAGCTCTTCTTATTTTTCCTTTCTTCGTTTTCTTTTGTTCGATGTGTGTTAAGTGCTTGGCGTATTAAACGCGCGCATGATTTATGCCCGCAATACAATTAAATTGTATTCGGAGTGAAAAGGATATGCTTTCTTGTTGATCCTTCCATTGTTGAATAAATCACACATTTTATTGATGATAGAATAGCAAAATTTGTTATACACGTATGTATCAATTCTAATTCAATAAGTTAAAGAAAATCGATTATTTATTTTTAAAAAATAAGATTTTTTTAAATGTATGCAGTTTAATTATTTCTTTCATAGAAATCAGATTTATCGTAATATAACTTATAAATTTTTGTTATTTATAATATGTTATTGCATTTGGCAAAGGGAGTAAATAAAATTGAATAAACTGTAAATTGATTCTTTTCTATAATTATAATTTCAAGAACTTTCTTTTTTTTTTATGAAAGTATAAATTTTGTTAAATTTATAATTGATTATAATTCATTTATGAAATTTAACTTCATAAATAAACAATCTATACATGATTTTAATTTTTAATGTAACGTTTATCAATCGTGGAACACAATTTTCTCATAATTCCGTCGTTTTCGATCGATTATCAATTTAATAAAGTCTTTAAAATTTAATAAACTTTATCGCCACAACGCAACAGCCGATTTAAAATTTTAAAACTAAAAATATATTTCAAAGCTTACGTCTCGCGTACCGATCAAAGTCGCAACTTTTCAACTTCTTGACTCCCTCGAATAAAAACGCGAGAGAGAAAAAGTTCGCAAAGCGAACCTTCCGCATGGACATCGGGGTAATGCAAAAGGGTCGTATAGGAAACCACTGGACAGACTGAAAAAAGGAGAAAAAAAAAATAAAAGAACGAAAAAGAAAGAAATAAGAAGTAGAAGAAAAAGAATAAAAGCCGCTCGATTTCCTCTTGAAGGAAATCTACTTTGATCGACAGTACGGTTCAAGTTGCACTGGACAAAGTTTCCCTCGCCTCTCGGTTCGAATGGGTAATGGGCGATGCGCGACTATACGGCATACAACTTCCACGAACTTCAGCACTAGTACATGCATATATATTCAGGTACACTCACGCACACACACATACACACAAACACTTTCTCTCGTACTTCTCTTTTTGCCGGTCATCCTATATACTGCACGAAGCTCAAAGAAAGAGGAAGGAAGCGTGTGAGAGAGAGAGAGAGAGAGAGAGAGAGATAAAGAGAGGGAAAGAGAGGGAAATGGAAAGGAAGGACGAGCGAGCGGTCCGCGGTCCAACCTCAACCAAGTTGGTAAACGCGCGCGACGCTCGAAACTGTTTCAATATTCTCCGTGTGCCCGATTTAATAATTGAGTAATCGAGATGGGGCGTTTCATTAACTGTCACGCCTGCGGTGAGTCATACGGAACAAACGAACGGACGTCTCTCTACCGTAAGAACTTATACTCGTAACGTAGGAGACGTTTTTGGCGGATATCCGCGAGAGACCCGAGCTAAAATAAGAGACCAATGAAAGTGAAACTAGAATTCACGGAGATTTGAGAATTTTAGTCGTCAGTTATACGAGTAATTACTTGCTTAAATATTATCAATTCTAGAGAAGTTTTCAAACTTGGGAATGAGCTATCTTCAAAGTTATAAAATTCAATATATTGTAAAAAATTTAATTTAGAAAGCGAATTTGAAAATTTCGGCAATTTGAGTAAGCGTAGAAATTAATCTACTAAATTAATGCTTTGATTTTTACTATTTTTGATTAAATGATTTAGTTTTTTAATTAAAAAAAAAAAAAGAAAAAAAAAAACAAATGAAAATTTAATTGAATGTTGAATAAATTATTTGTTATAAATAATTTTGAAAATTCTAACAAAGTTAATTCATATTTCCTCGCTTTTTTCAATCTTAAAAAAAAAATCTTTCAATATTACATTCTCTCGCGAGCCACATTATCGCAAACATTTCTTACGTTGTTTTGATCCCATTTTTATCCGGGAAAAAGAAAGAAAAAAGAAAAATCATGCAAATAGTCAATCTCTAACTGCTTCTCGTCTGCCTTTGTGACCTTGAGCCGGATATTGCCAAAAAGAACTCCGACGCGGTGGCTCTTTTCGCTATCTACTCTAAAGAACGTATTAATCTTGCAAAACTTAAAATCTGAATTTCGGGTTACCGAGGTATTTCGATCGTGAGTTTGAGAACGAATCGGCTATGAAAAGAGAGGTTTCTCTGCCTCGAGAATACTTCAATTTCAAAGAACGAGGATAGCGTGCTTTTCCATATCAACCCTATATTTTCTCATCATTAGAAAGAGCCCGCGCTTCATCTTCTTTTCCTTCCTTTTTACTTTCGAAAGCGCCCCCGCGAATTCGTGCTTTACTCAGCACCGAGCAATAAAGGGTTACTCTCTTTCGCTGTGCATTTATACCGATAGCCTCCTCTCTCTCTCTCTCTCTCTCTCTCTCTCTCTCTCTGTCCTTTTCTTGCTTGCTCTTATAATTCATTCCACCTTTCTCTCTTACTCCCCCCTTTCTACGATTAACTCTACTGCTATACCCTCGCTCCTCCTTTTACCGATGGTAAACTGGCGTGCTTAGTTGTCTTCTTCCTTGCGACTGCTAAAAGCACCCGCATGCACGACTTTCCTTAATGGCTGATGATTTTTGGTTGGGTGCTTCATTTAACCAAAGAGATTGTTGGGGTCGAAGTATATATATATATATATATATATACATAGACAGGATATGAAACGTGGCTCGTCCTTATCCGTCTTAACATTTTGACCTGTTTTTCGAGCACTTAAGGAAGCTCTGCTTGCTTTCCATTGTATTGAAAACGAAAATATTGAAGAAGTTAAAGCAATTATCTTACTTTAATAATTAGATTGTAAATATGTATTAATTTTTCTTTTAATAATTATATATGTCATCAATGTCGTTGATTATTTATGATTTTCTATATTTTTATCTTTTTAACAAATAAAAGTCGAGAAATCTCAAAATTATGTAATAATAACTAGAAATATAATATTCTTTTTTTTAATTAAATTATAATATTTTTTATGGATAAAGGGGAATTCAAGGGTAAAAATGACAAAGATTTAAATTGAGCGTATCTTTAAAATTTTCCTAATTTTGTTTATCCAAAAAGCTTTATTGCACCATGAAACCACTGTTAAGGGGTTACCCCCAGTTGTAGCTCAACAAAAAAGGCCTTTTTCATGAATTTTTTTAAAGAAAACTACAAAACTTTTTTAAACAATTATTATATCATCTTAAAGAATACATCTTGAAGAACTTTCAGTAATTTTTTTATTGCAAAATATTACATTGTTAAGTGGCAAATGGCCGCCAATGAAATAGTGTTTTTATTTATACGGTTTGCGCTGACCAACATTGCGGCAAAGTGGATCATTTGAAACAAAAAATGTGGATAGATTTAGTTAAATA
The DNA here is from genome assembly GCA_949987625.1 of Chalcis sispes. Lineage (NCBI taxonomy): Eukaryota > Metazoa > Arthropoda > Insecta > Hymenoptera > Chalcididae > Chalcis > Chalcis sispes. The sequence continues at coordinate 17,625,669 of OX465097.1, forward strand.
TAAGTATAAACTAGTCTTTAATCAAAGGATTTAAAAAAATATTCGTTTTTCACAAAATGGCGGACAGTCAAAGTTAATGGTTTGATTTTAACAAAAAAAAACGGCCATTTTTTGGCTATAAAACAGCCATTTTTTTTTAAACATAAAATCGAACGATTAAAGACTACATTTTTATGTATTCAATAAGCCTGCAAAATTTCAAGAAGATCGGTTTATTAGTGTTTGAGTAATCTTGGTCACCGATTTTAGAAATGCCATTTCGAGAAAAACGCGTTTAAAGTTTTAATTGCCGGTTGTTTACACAACGGATTCTTCTCTTTCAACGCTCATATCTCAGTCAATTTTGTTCGGATCGACTTGAAATTTCCAGGTCATATTCTCAGATACTTATACTTCAAAAAAATGCAATTAACAAAAAATCGATTTTCTCAAAGTCGCAAGTGGGGGTAACCCGTTAAACTTTATTTATTTTTAATCCCTTACCTATCCTCCTCCCCCCTCTTCTTAAACAAATAAATAAATAAATTAATAAATAGAATAAGAGTCAACCTTTTGACACTTAGCAGTGGATTACGGTAGACTCGACTCGAGTATGCCTAATAAGAAAAATTTTCACAACCAAGAGTTAACGAACCAAAGTGAACGAAACGGAGCGTAGAGTCCCAATGTTAGGAAAATCCTTGAAATACCCTCCTTCTCAATTTCTCTCTCTCTCTCTCTCTCTCTCTTTACAAAAAAGCTTTGGACCTACGGTCCTCGTACGTAAAAGGATTTCTCCCTCTCTCTTAGGCTTTTTTGCCCTCCTTTTCTTCGCTCTTTAGCGAGGCTCATCTAATTCACCGGAAAATACTACGAGCTCCCAGCAGACATTGAATGAAAGGCGCGAGAGAAAAAACAACGCTGTGTCTTATATCGCGCCGATTCTTCTGCTCTTGTTATAAAGCAACATAATTCGCGAAGCGACGACTCGATATAAATTTCGTCGACGGTACGAACGCGATACCATTGTGGATAATGTTTCCGATCTTTTCGTACTCATCGATACGAATAACGAAGAAAAATTTTCAAACGGGAAACTCATCTCTATATATATATATATATATATATATATAACTTGGAGCCTTTCAAAGCTTACGAAGCGTGGCTTCTTTTTGTCCTTTCTTCTTCCCACTTCGCTTGTAAGAGGCTTTTCGAAAAAGGAATACGATAAGGCAATCCCCTTTTCAACTTTCTCTTCTCTTTCTCTCTCTCTATTTTACTCATTAACAGCGAACAAAAGTGATCTCGAAGATCATTGATAGTATTCCTTTTCTCATATATAGCTTCTCTTTCGTTATTGCGTACAGCAGTGCTAGTTCCTTTCGATGATACCCTCGTAACACGTACAGACAGCTACTTTTTTTTTTATCGTTCTTGTGACGTTTTCAAGCTCGTATATGGTATATTTATAAGTAATAAAAATAAAAAAAGTTAACGTTGATGAAATCGAGTCCCGAATAGAATAAGTTGATTAAGTTGCTCGGTAAAATTATTTGTTTCGTTTCGTTTCCCCTTTTTTTTTCTTTTTCATTAAAGGGCATCGCTATTGTTTTCAATTTAAACACAACAGTACTTTTCAATTCGCTTTTGTTTTTAATTTTGTACCCGCAAAGTATTGCGATGTAGAGTATTGCACTCAATATTGCCGCTTTTTTTTTTATCAATAAGTTGATGTCTTAATATATCAAATGTCTTGCAAGATTTGCTTGTTAACTACTTCTTCATTCACGAAATTTTAATTGATTTAAAAGCTTTTAAATTCATTTGTATAATTATGTAATAAAATAGAACCTTTAAATTTTAAATACTAGTAAATAAACAATAAACATAAAGAATATATTTGTTATAATTAACGGTATAATTTTTTTAACACTATAGAACTTTATGATTTTCATTAAATAATATTAAAATCAAAGCATAGTATTGAAATTACCGTATAAATTCTACGTCGAGGGAAAAGGCTAAAAATGTTTGTTACCGCGAGAACATTTTATTCACACTCGAACTTCTCAAAAGAAAAAAAAAAAAAAAAAAAAAATTATCGTTGGCTATACAAGAAACTTCGTCGACTCGTTAGATCGTAAAGCACCTCCAAGAAATGAAGCAAAAAAAAATTTTATGTACATCTGACAGCTCTTGGCATCAATTCTCATCCTCTTAAAAAAAAAAAAGAAGGTAAAAATAAAACGACGAAGATCGTGTGAAACGGTGAAAAAATTCAAAATTCAGGATCTATTCTATAGTCGTATACTTGAACATTATGTATTTATATATACAGCCGTGATCTCCATTAAAGAGTCTCAGGTTTAATGTACTTGTAGCTAATAAAAAATATTTCTTATAAATAAATTTTTATGTTAAATTATAATCTGGTGAATATAATTCTGATATACAAAAATTATTCAATCTGCAAATTTAATCATCTTAAAAGAAATTAAAAATGTTCGTATACTGGACAAAATATTCAATCATAAATTTACGAATTTTAACGTCGTGATTCACCAAAAAATTGTTCACTAATAATGTATATATAACACATCCTTAAAAATTTAATGATAAAAATAAATAAAATTCCGACTAAGCTGATAAATTTCGCTGTTGTGTTGATCGCGTAAGATCCGCTATAGCCGCTTCTATTTTTATCATCTTACATACCCGCGTTCTTTCCAATCCCGACCACTTTGACTCCTTGATCCTGCATTTTCCCTTCTCATTTTTTTTTCCCTCTCCTTTCTTTATATACGATCAAGCTTTCCGGAATTCTTGACCCGTGTTAACGCTCTCGCGTAATTTTACGCTCGGCGTTTGTGCTTGCAGCACCTGTCAAAGATTTTTCTCGTATCACCGCGGCGTATCTTTACTCGAGCTGCCCAACAACTCGAACGATCTTCTACCGATAATCCGAGAAAAGATGTCAATTATTCATCTTTCTCTTTCTTTTTCTCTTTCTATCTTTCCTTCGCGTCGTTGTATAACCGTTGATCGCGCTCTCTTTTAAGAGCGAGTAACAGCGAAGAGAGAGAGAGAGAGCAACGGTAGCGCTGCGGCTAAAACCTTCGGGCCGGGAGGATTTATTTTATCTCTCCGCTCGCGCTAACGCGAAATTAGCAAGCGCCCGAGAAAGTTACAATGCAATTGCCGGTAAAAGCGCGTATAATAAAGGAGGGCTGCCGATCGATATAAATTACGCGCGGACTGTTACGAGAGCTGAATCCGTAAAGGTTTTGCTCGAGGAGTTAACTGCGAAGATGTGTGTAATTGACCATTCATTTTGGTGGTTATCTCTTTTTCTCGCGCTTCATCTTGTGCGACAACGCGATATCGAATAAATACACACACACACACACACATACGTGAGCTTTTCTTACGGAAAGAAAAATAATGCTGCCTTGGTTATTTGTAACGCTTTGTAACTTTGTGCGATTTCTTTCTTTTATCTCGATTAGCCCTTATTTGTTACGTGTTTGTTTTGCCGCGATTTGCAAGCGGACTGTATAAATAATCGTATCGCTTCGATCGATTACTGAACATTCTTCCATTTGCTGTAAAAGAAAAAAAAAAACGATGCAATGAATTGGCGCTGTTTATAATAATAAAAATTATTTAAAGTATTTATTATACGCTTTAGTATGCCAAGTTAATAACTTTAGTTTTAAACTTTTACGAAGATTTAATATTTTTTATTTTCTACAATTTTTTCAATTTTCATTTAATGAGATTTAATGAGATTTAAGTGGCAAATTTTCATATTTTATTCCTTGCATTTATGATAGACAAGATTTAATTTACCTTTCTATAATATTCTACAAAATTTTTAATAATATTCAGAAAAGGCAATAAAGATTTATGAAGAAAATTCTTAAAATAAATCCGTGAATTTTTCACGGTATATAGGATTTTCAAAAAAAATTCACAATTCATGGCTATCCGGTAACACGCGATAAAATAGGAGAGAGAGGGAGAGAGGGAGAGAGAGAGGAGCCGGACTTTCAGTCGAGTTGACGCGTGCGCGGGAATACAATCGCGATTTTAAGATCGGAGATGCGGCCAAGGTTAAACTCGATCTTACGCCTCCGCGCTATCGAGAATAAGGTTCGTTTCTCTCTCTCTCTCTCTCTCTCTCTCTCTCTCTCTCTCTTGGCGAATGCATACATAGCAGAAAGTGTGAGAGGCTCCCATGAATTATTTATGCAATTAAAATTTTGATTATAATTGTATTTGAAGGAATAAAAAACGTTTAAGGAACGATTACTTACGCCAGTGAGTAAGATAAGAATCGAGAAGTAAAGATATACCGCGTAAGCGTGTGTACAAACGCGGCGTTGGATCTTCTTGCGCGTTACTTTTTCGCGTACTCGTGCATGCGTACTCGGCAGCTCACGCGCGGCTACTTCGTGAAATGAAAAAACAAAAAAAAAAAAAAATAATAAAAAGCGTGTGTAATTCATTTATAAGATTTTAAATATGCATCCAAACGAGATAATGACGATTTATTTAAACAAATAAAATTTGTTGAGTGATGAGTGAAGTTGATGCATTATTGGGCGTTGAAGGAGGCATTAAAAATTTGTTCGTTCTTAACGAGTAGCGTCATTGCATAACTCAATTTCATTTGTAAATATAATTTGTTGCAAGGTATATTTATCGTTTCTATATTTTATCGTAACAATACTGATTTTATAAAATTAACTATTAAATTAATGATAATATTTTAAATAAAAATATTAAAATATGCCTTTTGACACCGATGTAAGTATGTTAATTTTTTTTCTACAGTAACTTTTAAATAATAATGGATAAACTGTATACTGTTGGTAAATTTAATTTATAAATAATGTAATATTAATAATGCTGTACAATAATTATATCATAATTTTTAATGAAGATTAAATAAAGTACTATATAGTGTATAATATTATCAATCGTATAATAATCATAATCTCTATTCGAAGCGCATATGTTAATGTAATCATAAATACTAATTAAAATTACGCACATGATACATAATGTATTAAAAAAAATACAAATTATTAATCTTATTAAAATTAATTTAATGCTTACCTAGTTATCGATTAGACAAATGTAATGTATGCCATGATTAAAAGATAAGTTTCGATTATTATATTTGCAATGTTTAGCTTGTTGAAAAGCACATCCTTTTAAATTAAGTATATATTTTATTCGAGATAATAAATTTCACGTCTTCAACATTAACAGAATATAAAAATATCTGTTAAATGCATTCCGCAAAATTGACATTACGAAGTCAAGTATCTCGTGTGTTGAAATCGCCAACTATGTTTATCGCTTACAATATCTTACGCATTATCGCAACGAGACACTTTTTCCGTGGATTTGCCCTTTAACGTACAAACCGTAATGAAGCACACCACCGTCGTGCTAATGTAATATACTACCGCTCGATAATATGAATATTTATGTTTATTAAGCCAATGAAAGATCGACATCTTATTTTATACGAGCGTAATAAAAGTCTCGAGCTTATCGGTTGGGATTTTATACGTTAAAACTCGTTCGTACGTTCGTTCGTTCGGGTTTTCTTCGTACTTTGAGGGAAGAAAAAAAAAAAAAAAATGAAATTCCGCATAATTAGCTCATACTTTTATATTTATTATCAATTACTTTGCGGATAGCATTTCATCATTGAACCGCATCTCTTATAAATGCACTCGCTTTTATAAGGTGAGAAGCTTAATGCGAATGATAAATTTAAATTACTCGTTTTCTTCGAAATTATTGCTCTTTTAACTCGTAGACGATCGAGATATTTCAATCTAATGATTTTAAAATGTTCTTTTAACTGTCAACTTAAAATTTTTTAGTAAAATTCTTTACAACTACTAGTTTAAAAACTGTATTATTGTAATAATTGTTATAAAAGAAATGTATATTTTACTACTTCAACGTAATTTAAACTAAATTTACAGTTAACTAATAAACTAATTTAAACATTTCTATTTTGGTAATGAGGGAAAATTAAATAAATTTTAATTATAAATCAAGAAAGAGCTAAAAACAATTTTTTTCACATTTTTAATTCATTTAAGAAACAACAAAAAACTTTAAAAAATTACCTGTGAATAAACCAGAGTTTCATTTTATCATGGAATCGTTTGACGCCCACATTTTGTAAGTTTAACAAGCCTACGGTGAAAGAGAAAAAAAGAGCGAGTCAGATTGACGAATTAACTCGGCGTTATGCGCTACAGCAGTCGTTACTCCAATCTACTATATAAATTAAATAATCCGCTTAATTTCGAGAGAGAGAGAGAGAGAGAGAGAGAGTTCGCCTCGAGATAATTACGCGCGACAGCCAGCACAAACTCGATATATACTCGCACCGAGTTTGTAAACTTTTGAAAAAATACGCGCATTTTAATATAAGATTATACGTGTATGTGTGTACGTGTAAGGGCGTAGGTATAAGCATTAAAAAAATTGAGCGAGAAAACACGAAGGAGGATCGAGTTACACGTCGAAACGCTATCGGACGCTTAGCGATATGGTTCTACACTTTTCTTTTCGTAACTTTTCACTCGCAATGTACCGTTGCTTTAAAATATTTTCGAGCTAAAATTTGTTTAGAATTATGACCAGCTGCATGCCATTCTCTATTTATATATATATATATATATATATATATATATATATATATATATATATTATTATTATTATTATTAATGTGTCTACGAAAATGAAAGAAATGTTTGAATGTGATTTTCATTTTTTCACGACAGTTATCGTACAAATTTTTCATAATGTTGGCTTATATAATGCATTAAGATTTGTAACTAAATATTAGATTCAATTTACGAGATGTTATAAACATATTTAAAATTTTTCTGTAAAATTTATTATTTTTTTTTTTAATAATTGCTTTTCATTTGATGATTTTTCTTAAATATATTTTTCTTTTAATAATTTTCTTTTAATGTAAAAAACATACAAATGTTACAAATGTTGATCGTCGCGAAAAAATTTCACCCGAAACTATTTTTAATTTATTCTTTAAATTTATGAAAACTTTATATTTTAATTTTAAATTATTTAAATCTATTTATACGATGTTATTAGTTACAACATTTTCCAGTAAGTTATTGCATCTTATGGTCAGAATCTTATTATTCGCCAATGTTTTTAAAAGACAATCAATTTGTCAGTATAAACAACTCATAAGCATAAACTAAATTATTTATATCTACGTTATTTCGCACAAGTCTTGTGTAGAAAGTTCGCGAATTGTATGTATGTATTTATTTATTTTTATTTTTTTTTTTTTTTTTTTTTAACACAATGTATATCTTACTCTTTAGACAAAAGAAAATGCCTCTCTTTTAAGCAAAATTGAATGCGAAATCGGTAAAAGTACATCGTGACAGGAACGTGTTCGCGGTTGTGTCGTGTAATAAGATGACGAAATTAGTTGTGCGAGACCACCGTGTAAGTGGTTTTCTCCTTGTTGATCGGCAATGTTTTGTAGAATATTTTGAAAAATTTTATAAACGTCGATAGGTTAAGTCTATGGCATTCGTATGTGCTTTAAACGTCGTTTAAACGCTGATTTTATTGAGCTAAAAATTTTTTTTTTTTTGTTGATGTTGAATGAAATTTAATTCAATGTTATTCGCTTATGTTTATTTAAAAATAAAATTGTATAGGCAAATTTTAAAAGTTTAATAGTATAAAATTGTAAAATAAAATTGTTTTCTTTTAAAATTTATGTAATTTGTTTTAAACAATTATTACCAAAATAAATTTGTACATTTCTAATCTCCATTTAACTGTGTGACACCATATGACATTGTGTAGTGTTATTCCATGATATATATACTAATATATCAGTCAACTATTGCTTTGCATTAACATCATAATGCAATATAAAAGTACACGTTTGTTGAGATAAAAAAAAAAAAAAAAAAACTGGTCGCCTGTAGGTTAAAGCAGTTATTAATAATTAATTAATAATTTATTAATTTTCATTAAATTTATATTTAATAATAATTATAAATTACATATTTGTTTTGTACGAGAGAAAAGCTTTTGTTCTGCAAATGTATAAAGGCAATCAAATGATCATATCTGAAAAAATATTAGTTATAAAATAAGATAAAAAACAAATTTATTGAAACTTTGTTAAATATATCACACAATCCCTTTTCGCTCTCGTTCGCTTCATCAAATTCCTCGCACCTCGTCCTCGTCTCATCGTTTTTTTATTTTCAACTGGACGATATATCACGTTTCTTCTCTTCTAATAAAATTAATGAGCAACACTCGTCGTGATCACTACCCCCACTAATCCAATGAACGATGAATATAAAAAAAGAGATACAAAAAAAAAGAGATAAAAAAAAAAAAAAAAAAAAAAAACCACCGCACTCGAGAGATCCGCTGTACACTTGGCAGGAACATCAACGCCGGCGTAAGAATACGCTCTCCCATCATTTCAAGTTATGCATAATAATGTGTATAAATATATATATATATATACATATCGCGCGCTTGACCCTAAGGCGAGGATCTATTAGTGCTGTCCGAGATGTCGTTCTGCACCATGGCCTCTCGTGTATTTTAATTAAATCAGCGGGACACGGCAATAGCAAGAAAGAGAGAGAGAGAGAAAGAGATAGATAGAGAGAGAGAGAGAAAGAGAGAGAGAGAGAAAAACAGAGAAGAGGGCAGCGAACGGCTGAAAATTTAAATTAATAAAGAAATCGCACTCGAGGGCCGCTTTTCAGCGTCATTAATGCGTCGCGCTGCACTTCCTGTCTTCTAATTATCCGCGCTTTTTTTAGTTTCGTGCACAAGCTACCTCGAGTTATCGCGAATAAGGTTTTAATAAATATAAAACAATATAATTACTTCTATTATAGCGATTTAAGTTATATTTTTTTTTTTTTTTTTTTTTTTTTTTAATACAAAAGAAAAACGATAATTTGAATGTCAAGTGTTTTGTGACGTGGAAATTTTTTTTGTGTTTTGTGTTAATTATAAATTTTCTTTCTCGCTATTATAAAATATTCATTAGTAAATAAATAAATGGCAGCTATATATTTTATAACTAACGTATATAATTTTTAATTCTTTTATTAGATTTTTATTAAAATATACAAAAGTAGCTTTTATTTTTTTTTATAAAAATAATAAATTATCTCCTTTTCGTTTATCACGAAACAACAAATTATTAATAATTTATATAAAAATCTTCAGAAAACGATTTTAATAATATTAAATTTTAATCAATTACAATAAGTTAAAATATTTACCATTAAAATGATAAATGACGATAAAAAAATTTCTTTGACATTAAAAATTATTGAAAATTATTTCATAAAAATACTTATAATAAAAGCATTCGAAAAACACGCAGTAAACACAGATATATCGTTATACCGGCGTCGATGTAGCTCGTCACACGGGAGTGAGAGATGACGCGATAGCCGCATGGTCCTGTCGTCGTCGTCGTGGTCTTCGTCGTCTCAGGGAACTGGTCTCAAGGTCCCAAGAGCGGATATAGTGACCCAGTGCCCTTCACACGCGGCGGCGGTAAGCTTTCGACGACAACGCGACGGCGATCTCGACGCTACCAAAATAGCGACGGGAATTTAAAAGCCTTCGGGTGACCGGGGAGAGGGAGGGAGAGCGGGGGGGGGCGAGAGGGGGGCAGGCAGGAACGACGACGAAGCGCGAATAAAACTTAACGAGGGCCCATTATTATGCGCGCCGCTATCCAGCGCCTCCTTCGTAATCGCCTTCCTTCTTTTTCTTTTTTCTTGTTTTTGTTTTACAAACTACGCGGAACTCGTGCCCGCGCGCGTCGTATCACACCAACCGCTCCTGTTGTGTACGCGATGAACAAGCTTTTAATAAGCATCGTCGTAACGGTGATTATGTTTACGGCGAATTTATGCCGTTTGGTATATTTGTTATAATGCGCGGATATTCTTTCTTAATATATTGTCGCGAGTGCGAATATTTTTAGTGCTTTCGATATGCCTTTTTTATTTCGTTGCGCGGTGACTCATAATTTGGTATAAAAGTATACCTAATAATTATTAGTAATGGAAATTACTTAATATAAAAATTTATTTTAAATAACCTTCACATCCTAATATAGCACGTTGTTACAATTCCATAAAAAAGTAAAGCTTACATACAAAAAAAAAAAGAAAATTGGAAATTCAAATACCGATAAAAATAATTAACGCGTATTTCGCTTAAAATGTAATAAATTCGCAAAGTAATGTAACAATATAAAAACTTAAAATCAATATCTTCATTCGATTCGGTATTCAACATTATAAATTCAAAATGAAAAAAAAAAAAAAAGAAAAAAAAAAATATACGTATACATATGTTCGGAAATCGTTTCATTTACAGTCGTATATACGATCGTACAGGTTCGATAAAATTTTACGAGGCACACACAACAGGCGTAAAAATCAGATCAAACACGTAACAGTTTTGATATCCGAACGGTACAATCAAAATTAATGACGCGCTCGCCTACGTATAAACGCGAATACGCGTGTCGATTCTTAAAAGAAAAACATGCGAAAATAGGGGCCAGGTTATCTTTCTCAACGCTTGCATCCACTTATCAACGAGAATTTTTTTTTTTTTTTTTTTTTTCTAAAGGCAAAGAGTATGAGAAAGTTTAAAGGATAGTATAAGCCGCAGAAAGCGAGAGAGAAAGAGAGACACAAAGAAGTATGAAAGAAGCTAAATGAATAAATCCTCGTAGTCGTATCGTAAATACATCCCGTGAGCTATTTTGCCGCGGCTTTAACGTGCTTATTCGTGCAAGAAAGAAGACTCCTACACACAAAACGGTTGATCTTCGCCACTGGTATACATCTCTTTCTTCTTCGTTCCGCTTTATTCGTTCGTTTTTGCGGTAGAGCAGAGGCAAAAAGCTCGGTATCGTTGAATCGTAATTTCGTTTTAGCTTTTATTGTAATGTATGCTTGCTGCTGTTAAATCTATAACTTTGCTATTTACAATCGTTTTTGATTTAGAAAATAAGGTTGATTATTAAAAAATTAACTTTTTAATAGTCATTGTTGTGTAAAAAAGCGAGGTAAGAAATTATATATCCGCTATGTTGTTACAAGTATATCAATCGTAATAGTTTATAATCAAAGAAATAGAAGAATTATTTATGTTTATTTCGCTCTTATTTTATCGTTTAATATACAATTTATCCATTACAATTATATGATAACCTTTACGAATTTTACGATTAATATATGCAAAGAATTTCTAACGAAAATTTAAGAGCGTATATTAAAAAATTATGAATAATTACTAAAACTATTAAATAAGTACTCGTAAGAATTAAAATAATATTTAAAAAAGTATAACAATAATTTTAAATTTAAAAATATATTCACGTAATTGTCGGAACATTTTTATTCGACGCATCATAACAACAATCATTATTATACAATCCGTTGTAATCCGTTGTAATTTTCATTAAAAGCAACAATTTAGCCTCGCAATGCGACACTGAAAATTCAATGGCGATTTGTACTCCGATGTATTCGACGTTATTAATTCCGATAAAGTCACTCGATGATACCAATAGTCTCTCGCGCGTAACGCCAAACAATTCCAAACGGAGATCCAAACAGCAAAGAAAGACGATCGCGCACATGCGCCCGAATGTCTATGCACGCGTGCAAGTAGAGCGAGAGCCAAAATTTTCGCAGTTTTACCGTTAGGCAATCAGCGTGAATCAAGAGAATAGGCGCGCTTGCACTTACACTTTTACGATTGCCGTAAATTACTCGGGCTTTTTCTTTTTTTTTTTTTTTTTTTTTTGTTTTTGTTTTTTTTTTTTGCGCCGAGCGCTGTTTTACCTCGAGTCGCTCCGTGCGACCTTTTTTTTTTTTTTTATTCTTCTTCGTTACACGTATATCTCGTTCGCGTATATAGTTTTCTCTTTTAACTCGTCCTATTTTTATAATCGTTTTTTCGTTTCTTCGCCACCTTGTATCCTTTCAGTCCTTTGCTCTTTCATTATCTCATTTCGAGCTGAGTTTGTCTCTTTTTGGTCTTCTGCTTCTGAAACTTGTTTCTCCTCCTTGCTTAATTTTTTACCTCGTCTTGTTTTTTCTTCTCTTCATTGAATTCGTGTATAATTTGAAAGATTATTATTTTTTATCAACGATGGAAAGTATATATAATCGTGCATTATAATAATATACAAATTATACTTTGTTACAGTATAAATTCATTTGGATAAAGATAAGCTTTGATAATTTTACTAAAACGTTTTCAAAAATATCGATGACGTTAATTGAGACTACGATTGCACCTTTGAAAAATTTTTAAAAAGAAGTATAAATCTATGATAATTAAATGAAACATTTTTAATATAACTATTCTCAAAAAAAACTAGTTTATAAATTTTTGTTGCATTTTATTAAATCACTTAAGGTATCACACATAGACATTATAAAAACTTAAGTTATTGATTTCATTTATACGAAATATTTTATGTAAAATAAACGTAAAAATTATTTATTGAAGTAAAATTTTAATTCTTTCCAATATAAATTCAAGAAAATAAAGTTGACACATGTCGAAATTCAATCAATATTTTATGAAACTAAATCATTACCAAACGTCATACATTTTGCCAATAATACAAACTCTTTAATGCAGTTTTTAAAACGAGCATTAACGCGATAGTAAAAAAAATGGAATCATACATACAAAACCTCACACATAATTCTTTCGCGGCGTTTTTTCTTATCTATCTCTTCCAGCTTGTTATTCCTTCAATCGCCTCGCTTCTTATTTGTTTATTTTTTTCACCTTTCAACATCGGTCCATTCTCTCTTTCGAAAGAGCGACGTTACGTTCCGTATATATTTTTTTTTTTTCCTCCTTTTTCATCGCTATACACACTCGCCTCATTCGCGCGTTTCTCCTCCACCGCGTGCTGCTGTCTTTCACCTCTCGACTCGCTCAGCCGCAAAGTGCAAAAGAGTTTTATTACCGCGGCTGCGCCAAACGAAAATCTCGCGCGGCTGCACTAACGAACGAGCGAGCCTTCGCTTGTCGACCGACTCTTTTCTCTCTCTCTCTCTCTCTCTCTTTCTCTCCCTTTCTCTCTCTCTTTTTCTCTCAAGATCGCGCTTGAATTTATGCTTGTCGAGAGCGTGTACGAAAAAAAATATTGAAGAGAAGATCAAATGGAGGAAGAATACGAGAGATGGCCACGTCACGTGAAAAACGCAAAATATAAAAAATGAGAAATAGAAAAACCGACCGAGGCCTCATTAAAAGTGATTTATTAAATTTGGAAAAAAGAAATTTTTTTTTTTACTTTTGGCATTTTCGTTCTTTTATTACGATTTTGTTGTACAAATCTCTCTCTTGTCGTTGACTTTGTGGCTGTGTGTGTTTTTTTTTTTTTTTTTTTTTTTTTTTTTAAAGAGAAAGATAGAGCGCCTGCTTTTATTTTCGAGCGAAGGAATGAATACGGGATGAAGCCGGAGGAGAAAAAAAATTTTACCAGCTAGAAAGATACGGAAAAAAGTATTTAATTGCGTGTAGTTTTTAGAGAAACTTGTTGCACGTTTTAAACTCCCGTAAGGCTATTAATTTGACGTACCTTTTGCTTCGAAGCCCATCAACAGATAAATTAAAGTTGGCGTTTTATCATTTTTTTTCGATAATTTTTTTATTATAGAAAAATGAAAATATTACGTTATATTTTCACGATATTTTTTAAATAATATCGATATTTCGGTGAATCTTCATCGAATACAACAATTTTATTGTTGGGTTAAGTGTTTTCAATAAAAGAAGCATTCCAATGCATGACACGATCTCTTTGATACGAAGGTCTAAATTAAAAAAAAAAAACCTATCAGATTTCCACAAGTTCACAGTTCCATCTAACACTGAATGAATGATATACCATAATATTTTCGATTGTAAAATTAGTAATTAATAAATCCTTTTTTTACTTTATAAACAATAAAATTATCCAAATATTGATTGGAATCGGTTCACCAGTGAAACGAGAAGAAAACAGCAGTTTTACCTTGAAACTGATCGCTCGAGAGGAGTCCAACGCTCCTCTGTAATTTATTGAAATGTATTTTGAGCGCATTCGGCGTGGGTCAGTCGACCGTATCGTTCAAATCGATCGATCGAACGAGCTCGAACGATGCCACCTTGCAAAATGCGGTAAAAAGAAGAGAGAGAGAGAGAGAGAGAGGGAGAGAGAGAGAAAGAGAGAACAGGTTATATTCAGATGTTGCATCGCGCTGATTGAGTCTATATAAGCCTACGACGGCAAAAGCCGATGACCCCGTTGTACGCGTACACGCTGCGTTTTTTTTTTGCCCCGTCGCGAACGCCCGCGCGCTCGGGCGAATTTTCAGGTGCAACGCACCGGCGCGGTGCGAAAATTTGCCGGGTGTCCGTTCCGCTCTCGGGATCTCTCCCGGCGCTCTAGATCGTTGCAACGATATATGTGTATGTGTATATATATATATATATACGTTGACCTGTGTGCACCTGTTTAAATTGAAGGTTTCGGATACTGACTTTCGAGCGAGGACGACGTAATTACTCTTTAAATAAAAGTGTGTACATTACGAAGATCCGAGATAGCGGAGAATGAGAGAGAGAGAGAGAGAGAGAGAGAGAGAGAAACAGAATAAGAGAGTGGAAGAGAATTGTTTGTTTGGCTGCAGGAATGTGAGCGCGCGAAAAAATTGCAGCCGGAATTCGCGTGATAAAATATCCGTATATTTACCGACATGAAGAACCGTATATTATATATTAAAAGGTTTTTAATTTTTCATAAATATGAAATGCTTTACGTCTGCATTTCTTTGAAAAAAATGTAGTATTTCGTTCGCAAAATAAAAAATTTGAATGAATTTTTAGATGCAAATTCAATTTAAATATTTTAAATTAAATTTGTTATATTTTATATGTTTAACGATGTAACAAATGAATTTTTTTTTAAGACGAAAAAAAGAAAAATAACTTTTTAGTTGTGTACAAACTGAAAATAAAAATTTTAACAATTTTGTTTTAAAATAAATAAAATATAATACAACGTTGTGTTGAATAGAATTCTTTATAAAATGTAGAAATTTTCTTTTAGCTTTAATTAACAAACATATATTTATTCCACATTTATACGACACATTTTTCAGATTTTATTCATATTTTGTAAAATGTAGCTCTACGAAAACATTCATATTATTTAAAAAGTAAATTCAAGTTATTAAATTGAAAATCGCGACAAATGAAACAAAAGGTTAACCCGCGAATCGCAAGGGCTTTGTCATCGCCGATGTTCCTTCTTCTGCTGAACATTAAACCCAAAAAAATAAAAAAGAAAAAAAAATTAAATAAATAAAACAGAGAATCAAAAAAGACAAATGAAAAAAAAGAGAAAGAAAGAAAGAGAGAATGAAAACGTGCATCGGGACTGGTACATCCGGCGCAGTCTCGACCACCGGAATCACGCTCGAAGACGCTATATTGCGCTCGCGAGTCCCGAAAATCTAGACGTGCGCCCGGCATACTTACGCATACATACATATATATATATATATATACACGCGTGAACGGGACTGAAAGAAACGGTCGCACGGAAGTTGGCGCGGAATTTCGGGTGAAAAAACATCGGGTTGTCCGAATCACCTTGATTTTAAATGCTGACGCGAGTATCTTGATTAAGCTCATAATTTTACGCGATGGTTGCCGAAAGTGTATTTTCTTGTGCTCGATGTACGCATTTTATTTTTTTTTTTTTTTTTTTGTTTTTTTTTGTTTTTTGTATAAATTTAAACTTGAAGTTATCATCATATTTATAAATGCTGTTTTCAGCTACATGTTTTAATACATTTTAATTATGTTTTGACTGAATTAATTAAAAATACAAAAATATTAATGATTCGCATAATTTGATTATAAAAATATTTGAATAAGACAATGTTGGTTATTGAATTAATTATGTGCTTTTTAAAATTTATGTTTTAATTTTGTAATATGATCGTTTATCAATAATAATCCATTATTAATTACAATTCAAATATTTTAAAATTCGATTTTAAAAATAAATTTTAGTTACTTCATGAATTTAAAAGATTAATCGATAAAACGAAATTTATTTTTTGAATATAATTTACAACATTCGTAATAACTGTAACTTTTTTTAATATTTAAACTCTCAAATTCAGTTCAGTAACGTTGAATTAGCAAAATAGTACAATGTTTAGAATGCATTTATAACTTAATCGTGATATTAATGCAGGTGGTGCCATCTTCTAACAAATATCGGAACCTTCATTACCGGCAAATATTTGTTACTGGTTACACGCGCTCGTGTAGGTGTGTTTGTGTCGGTGTGTATACCTCCAGAGCAAGTCTATCGATTAAAATCGTGTACTTGGAGCGCTAATAAAATGTTTGCGCAAAGTATTTAATTACATGCTTGATCGGGGCGTCGAGAAAAATTCCCATCTCGATATCTCTTTTCACCTCCTTCCATGCCGCGTCGAGAATACGCGCGATCGATTAAAAGTCCTCCCCCTAGCGTACGATTATCTGGCGCGCAGCCTTGATCAAGTCTTTCTCGCTTCGAGATCGAGCATTAAAGAAAAAATAAAACAAAAAAAAAAAAAAAAAAAAGACAAAAAAAACAAAAAAAAAAAAAAAAAAAGAAACGAAAAGAAGAAAAAGAAGATAATGATAAATAAAATAAAGCGAAAACGCGCCGCTCATGATGGAAGGTCGACGCGTTCGTTAGAAATTCCCAGGCGACGCTGCGCTCGATTAGCGGCGAGTTAATAAACGTATGCGAATTTGCGTAGTCCATAAGACTCGACGATGGATAATTTTATTAATTGCAACGGTGTCGCGCGCGTTATGAAATCGCGAGGGGACAATTCCATCCGCGATTCACGAGACTTCATTGCGACCTTGAAGAGGGCGATCTTTCTTTTACCCCGTTCCTTAGCCCTCGGCGCATGTCTTATTCATGAAACCGAGATTGCGAGATATCTTTTCGTATGGCACCTCTCGCTGTATATATATATATATGTACATTGCTTTCGATTATTCAACTCGGACCGATTGCGTATGTAAGTTCGCCTCCTCCATTTTTGTGTCTTTTCTTTTTTTTTTTTTCTCTTTCTTTTTTTTTTTTTTTAATTTTATTTTCGCGCGAACAGCGCTTTATCATCGCTCAACGTACCTTTTAGTGCACGAGGGATAATCGAGAAAAAAATCGAGGCCGCGCGCACCCGTTCGTCTGCTCGCCTCCGGCCGTTGGATTATATTGGCTAACGTGGCTTGTGGAAAAAAGCATTTCGATATAACTTACAAATCGAGGCTGCCGCGACCGATACTATTTGATGTATACATATGTTTGTGCAGACGAGTCGTGTTGTGCAGTTGACGATATCGTTGTTTTTGGTATTACTGCTTGGTATCGATGTAATGATCGTTCTGCCAACGTTTTGTTATGATTATTACTTTCTTCAACGTTACTCGCTCCGTTTTATTTATTTTAATTTATCTTTAGCAATCGTTTGATTGATCTCAAAAATATTTTATTTAACTTTCAAGTACTTAATGTACCGAATCGCAGTTGCAATTTTTCGAAAAATTGTAAATAGACGAAGATATTGCTTTCATAAAAACAAATTTACTTTGTTAAGTATTTCCATATTTCTTTTTCTTCAGATTTTAAAGATTTTACATTTCATCTCAATTTAAACATATTTCGTTAAAAATTTTAACTGTTTTATAACAAAAAAAAGTCAATCGCCTTAAACAATATACTCGTATAAAATAAATGTATTCACCGTTTAAAATTGTTCAATTTAAACTTTTCCTCTTTCTTTAAGAAATTTAACGTTAAAATTAAAAAAAAAAATGAGCTCAAAAACTTTTTCTGACAATTGTATAGCTCGAGAGTTTAAATTGATTACTCTTTCAACGACGCGGTTCATAAATTTTGAATAAGATGAAAAGAAAAAAAAAAAAAAAAATACAGAGAAAAAAAATTACGTTCATAATGTTCATTGTAAATCTCGGCATTCGTTTCCACGCTCGCCATTAATTAAAAAGCGCTTTAAAGGCGAATAAAAATAAAAACAGAAAGTGCATCTCCGCTTTCGCACGATTAATTCTAATCAAAGGAACCTTTCTCACGATGGCAAACTGGGCGCAGTTGAGAAGAAAAATTCGAGCTCATCTCTCTCTCTCTCTCTCTCTCTCTCGAAGCATCTGAGAGAGTTCGTCCGTCTTCTTTATTCTTTCGGAGAACGAGTTTTGTATTCGAGAGCACGTTTCTTGCTTTTTTTTTTTTTTTTTTTTTATTTTTTTTATTTTTTAGTATTCTCGAGTTTTGGCAAGGCAGTTTCAAAGACCCGAATACGCTCGATATCTCTCGATGTGGCGTTAATTTTGAGAGAATTTTATCGTTCGGTAACATTGTTTTGGAAATGCGCGTAATTATACTACAATAAGAAATGAAAATTACAGTAAATAAACAAATGTAAATTACATTTGAATAAATTCATATCCAATTTGTCAGTAATCACGGAATAATTTTTTTTTTTAATTATAATTCCTGAATTATTATTCTATTATATTATTCAATACCAATGAATTCAACCAACGATTAATCTCTCGACCTCGACTTCTTCATGGTCCTTTCGACCATTATCTTCCGTTCGCTTTTGCTTATTCAAGGTCGCGTTGCAGAACAACAACATGAGTCGCATGTGCGTATAGTATAGAATCGTTCGATACGATGTGCGCGTTTCGTTTCGAACTCACGCGTGATTTTGTGAGACGATCATTCTTTCATTTTGAAATATGTTACTTTCGTATATGATAATTATGTTTGTGCGATACACGATTGTTGTATACTATACGATAGTCGAATTAAAATAGTTTTTATTTATTAACTTCATTGAAAAATACAAAAAATTGTTTAAAAATAATACTTTTTTTATTTCGAAGTATTACAAGAACAAAAAAAAAGTTTTAAATATTTCGAAAACTTGATTCTTTTTCACAAATTAAAAGTACAGTTCGATCGTGCGTAAATTTTATGATTAATGCATATTTATATCAATATTTTAGAAGGCTACGAATAATTTTAAAAAACGATTATTTTTCCAAGCGAATTCAAATAATTTAATCATTAGAAAATGTATCAGCCACAAAATTAAAACAACAACGGGTGGAAAACGAGAAAACAAAAACAATAAAAAAAAAAAAAAAAAAAAATCAACGCACGAACAAGTTTTCGCGCAAATTACATCTTCCATACGGTATTGCATATAAGCGGTAAATTACTCGACGGGAGGGGTGGTATGTGTGAGAGAAGAGAGTGAGAGAAAGAAAGAAAGAAAGAGAGAGAGAGAAAGAGAAAGAGAGAGAGAGAGAAACCGAACAATTTATACTTCGGATAAAGCGATGTTGTACCGAGCGATACTGGATATATAATGCGGGGAAAATAAAGTATTTCCGATAAGAGTCGAAAGAGAGAGAGAGAGAGATAGAGAGAGAGACTCGTGTT
This sequence comes from Chalcis sispes, assembly GCA_949987625.1. NCBI lineage: Eukaryota > Metazoa > Arthropoda > Insecta > Hymenoptera > Chalcididae > Chalcis > Chalcis sispes. The sequence continues at coordinate 17,645,305 of OX465097.1, forward strand.
ATATGTACCTATACCAACGCTCGCTCATGCGCACGTATATCTACAATTATATATACATATAAGAATATAGACGCAGTGGATTCGAGTAAACGAGCTCTGAATTCGGATCTTTGCTTGTATAAATATTTATCAGACTGGGGTAAGGGCGCGAATATGTATAGATAAGCAACGAAAGATAAAAAAAAAAAAAAAAAATTAAACGCGAGCGAGCGGTTTATTTGCGCGAGACAAGGTGAAGTATGTGTCAATGAACGAAACGAAAAGAGAAAAAAAAAATAATGACAAAACTGTATGAAAAAAATCGACTTTTTATATCTTTTGCTTTTCGTTATATTTTTTTAAAGAAAGTTTTGTTAATGACTGCCAAATTTGATATCAATAATTATCCCTATAAATATCTTAATGTACCAATTATTTAATTTACTTCGCGGCGTACTCTTTCACGCAAGCTCTTATTTTCTTAGCAATTTATATCACGATATATGAATTATTTTTTATGCAAGTTTTTACACTTTACATAGGTAGAATATACATATTATACAGACAGATACATTTGTGCAATTTTCATTCGAGTAAAACGAATTCCCACGAGAGGATTTATTTAAAAGGACGAGTTTAAATTACAAATTCGTTTCAGTGTCATTTGTCATGGTTATTGATCCAGAAAAATTTGCTCATTTGCTTCATCTAACAGTATACGAATATTTCATCTTGTAATATTTAAGATTTAAGATTGTAGACTATCAATATTATTAGACATTTCATTAAATAACAATTTCTATCATCATTAATAATGAAATTCTTTTTAAATAATAAAAGTATCTATGAATTTGTAAAAAAAGTATTCAATTCAATCTAATACTTTTAGGTGATTTTTTTAATTAAAAAAAATTATAATTATTTAAAAAAATAAATCTCATAAATTATAAATCAGAAATAAAAAAGAATCTTTCTAACAATGATTACTGTTTTCAGTGCCAAAAACAGTTGCACATTTTTTTATCAAGCTAAATTTAATGAAAACCATGTTAACATAATAAATAAGCAACTCTCTATTGCTCTGTAACACATCGTTCAATAAGTCCCGAGACTAACCCAGAGATGGTGCTAGTAGTACCAAACTGGCCACGTTTCCATAGAGTGCGAACCTTTACATGAAACGTGTAAAAATTTCACGTCGATCGGATCACAGACAGCAGAGTTATCGAGGTTAGAGTAAAGTCACTTTGTAATTTGTTTGAAAAATGGAAAAAAGCGAGTTTCGCGTGTTGATAAAACATTGTTTTTTAATGGGTAAAAACAGCGTAGAAGCCCAGCAATGGCTTGAAAAACATTACCTGGACTCCTCTCCATCCAAACCAACGATTTGTCGTTGGTATGCTGAGTTTAAACGTGGTCGTACGGACACAAACGATGCGGAACGTTCGGGTAGGCCATTGGAAGCCGTTACACAGGAAAATGTGAGTGAAGTGTTAAAAATTGTAATGAAAAATCGCAAAGTGAAGGTCCGTGAGATTGCAGAAATGACACAGATATCATCTGAAAGCGTATTTACAATTCTTCATGAAAAATTGAGCATGAAAAAGGTTTTTTCCAAGTGGGTGCCGCGATTGCTTTCAGTGGAACAAAAACAGCAACGAGTCGACGATTCAGAGAGCTGTTTATCGCTATTTACTCGCAATACAAAGGATTTCCTGCGTCGATACGTGATGAAATGAACCATGGATGAAACATGGATACATCATTTCACTCCGGAGTCGAATCGGCAATTATCTGAGTGGCGCATGGCTAGCGAAAGCCGCCCAAAGCGTCCAAAAACGCAGCAGTCTGCTGGCAAAGTCATGGCCAAGTCTGTTTTTTGGGATCCATACATAGCGTGATTTTCATTGACTACCTGGAAAAAGGTAAATCGATCAACAGTGATTATTATATTGACTTGTTGGTACGTTTGAAGAAGGAGATCGCAGCAAAACGACCGCACATGAAGAAGAAAAAAATCCTTTTTCACCAAGACAATGCACCATGCCACAAGTCCATGAAAACAATGGCAAAATTGAATGAATTGGGCTTTGATTTGCTTCCTCACCCCCCGTATTCGCCAGATTTAGCCCCCAGCGACTACTGGCTCTTCGCTGATCTCAAAAAAATGCTCCAGGGAAAAAAATTTGGCTCGAATGAGGAGGTCATTGCCGAAACTGAAGCCTATTTTGAAGCAAAGGATAAATCCTTCTATAAACATGGTATAGAAATGTTGGAAAGGCGTTGGAAAGATTGTATCACTCTAAAAGGAGATTATATTGATGAATAAAAATGATTTTTGAAAAAAAATGTTGTTTTCGTTGTTAGTCTCGGGACTTATTGAACGATGTGTTAATAAAACATTCTGTTAATAAGCTAGTAGGAACGCAACACGATTCGATCACACGAATATGTACAACGCAAGAAAGTTACTTATCGTTGACAAATAGAAGCTTAAATATGTATTAAAAGCGCGCGATTTTAATTTAATTAAAAAGTCAAGGCTTATTTACGAGCGACTGCATGTACGTCGGCGCACTTTGTAATACGCGGGACGATCGCTCGAGTCGCGGTTAAACACCTAGCGATACATTGTAATTTTATCGTAATGGAGAAAGAGAGAGAGAGAGAGAGAAAGAGAGAGAGAGAGAAAAGGGGGAAGAAGCAAGTAAGTTGAAAAAGTCCAACAGCGTAGATTCGTCATCTCTGAGCAGCGACCGTAAAATGATTTTTCGTTTGTTTTTGATTGCGAATAAAAATGGCATTGGCCTCTCGTCGCATATTTGGTAGTCTCTCTCTCTCTCTCTCTCTCTCTATTTTTATCTTATTCTCTCGGTGAACGTGCCGTTGTCGCACTCACGAAACACGTTATTAAAGTCAGATTGACCCTCGAGGCTCTTCAAGCGCTCTTCGAGCTCTTGGGCGCGCGAACGCGTGTAACTGACAGTAGCATAAATAACGACTCGCTCTTTTTTGGGGGGCGCTTCTTTTGCTTCGCGTTTCATATTTTTATTAGAGATGCCGATGTGCGCGCACACGATATTTATCACGTTGTACCTTTGGTACAACGGACGAAATTATCGTCGTATTGTTTCACTAATATTCGACTTAATGAAAATAGTATAATATTACGTAAATAACTTGTGTTTTGATACTTTTTGTTAATTTAGTAAAAATGCGAACGCGTTTGCAATATTTAATTACTAAACGCTATTTATTTTATTGATTAACCCTTGTAAAAATGAAAAATGTATGTAAACATTAACTAAGGAATAATAAATATAAGAAAATATAAGAGAATTCAAGTTCATTTTAAAATTAAGACGTTTATTATGATTTTTTGTCTACATTTTGTCTACATTTCTGTACATTTTTGTATAATTTAGTATATTTCAAAAATTAAATAAAAATGAAAGCTAAATGGGAATGTGAATAAAGTGTACAAAAGGGTACGAAATTGTACGCGAAATATGTATGCAATGAAACGATAAATTTTGTTAATGGTAAAAAACGTATTAATTTAAAAATCATGTATCATTGATTCACATTGTCGTGTATTAAACATGATTCTATGTAAAATCTCTTGAACAATATTAATTAAAATAAGATTATTTTGACATGTTTTTATTGAAGATATTGATATATTATATTATTGCACGTAAAATAAAAAAAATTAAACAAAAAATAATTATGATAAGCATTAATTAAAATTAAATGTATTTGTTTAAAAAATATTAATATGAAATTATTAATTAAAAATTTAATTTTTAGAGATCTTAAAATGGAAAATATAATGCTTCAAGACAGTAAAAAAGAACGGATAAAAATAGTAGGTTGGTACACTTCAATTAAATAATTTGTTAAAAATTTTTTCAATGTATTATTTCTTACTATTAATATAATTAAATAACGATGCGATTATAAATTTTTCGAGATTTCGGCTTGAGTAATAAATTTGACGACGTAAATCCTTTGAAAACTCAATGTGGATCACCGGAATACGCAGCGCCCGAACTCTTTGTCAAGGGAAAAAAATACGGTCCGGAGGTTGACCTGTGGAGCTTGTAAGCAATCTCGAAAGAATATCACATTGCCATAAAAACTTCGTTTAAACTCAATATCAGCGCGATAAAGTATTAACTCTTCGCGATTTTTTTGAAATTCACCAACAATGCGACATTGTCAATGAGTCACTAAATATATACTAAGCGTCGTGCCTATTTACATGAAACCAAGCGACAATATCGTATTACAAACACGAGTCTAAAAAAGAAACCAGATAGGTGGTACAAATAAAATGAAAAGGTTAAAAGTCCAGTTATAAATGCGAGAATTGAATTTCTTGAGAATATCGCGCTCGCGCGACAATTTTTAAATTTTATGTTAAAAATTTTTAAAAATAATTCATACGATATGTTACAAATTCGATAAATCACAATTAAAATTTATTTTTTTTATTATTTTAAAATAATTAAAACGATTACATCTTGCTTAATCAATCGATTGATCAAAAAATCAATTTAAATTTACAAGACGATGTATCTTCAATTTTACAATCAAATTTTTTTGTTAAAAATAAAAAAAGTTTAAAAATATTTTAGTTTCAAAATAATAAATAACAATGATTGTTAAAACTAGAAGAAAAAAAAACAAAAAAAAACAAAAAAAACAAACAAACAAACAAACAAACCTAAAAAAAAAAGGAAAAATAAACAAACAAAGTCAATAACTTGCAAAAACATTAATTTTTCAATCGACATTCATAATCGAAAATTAACTTCAAAACAATCTTTCTTCGACAAAGTATTCTATTATTTCTTAGAGGAGTGATTCTTTACGTAATGGGTTCGGGACGATTGCCATTTCTCAGTCCTCGCGACGGTCAAACGAGCGCGGAGGAGCGTCGCCGTCGTCTTATGGCCCAAATCAACCGTGGCCTCACCACAATCCAGGAACGCGCCATCCTTTCTCTCTCCACCGAGTACAAAAATCTCGTTAAACGATTGCTCACACCGATCGCGCAAAAGCGTATCGGCATTCGGGAATTGTGCCGACATCCTTGGATAATTGGTAAGGAAAAATCGTCGCTTATCGTTGATGCTTCGGTTGCGGAATTCGAAAAGTTGGACGATAAGTATCACGAATTGGTAAGATTCAGTCGTGTTTGATTTGATGATGGATTTAATGAATTCTTCGAGCTTGGATTGATTATTAGAAATTAAATAAATTATAATGATTTTTTAAATGCTTTTATTACGAAGTCGAATAGTTCATTTCTGATTTCATTTTTGACAAAATTTGCCGCAAATTATTTTTTATGTCAATATTATGTATTAACCCTTAAACATTTAACTATTCATTTATTTTTAGATAGTCAGTGAACTTATGTCTTTTACGGACTATAATCGCCAAACCATTGAAATGGATATTGTGAACAAACGTTTTGGCAGAATTGGTGGAATGTATAACATAATGTAAGATTAAAGTTTCTAATGATTCTAATTTTATAATTATTAATTCAAATTTTTTAATTTTTATTAGAGTAAATAATTTTCTACATTCACTTAATATAATTCTTGAATTCATATTTTATCGGAATTTCTTTCTTTCTATTTTTTTCCATCCAATATAAATAATTTACTTTAACTGGCAGGCATATTTTAACTCTTCTTTGTAAGATTAACTTTTAATTTATTATTTGTATTTTTTAAATAATAGGACTCACGAACTAGAACGGAATAATTTAATCTATGATATTAAAAAAAAGCGTTTCTCTACATTTCGAACGTCTAAACGAAATTTGAATAAATCACACGTACAATCCAAGAACTGCAGGTAAATAAAAATTAAGCCACCGTGAAAATTTACTTCATTTAATATAAAAATTATTAAATCAACTAATTTGTGAAATTAAAAAATGCATTAATTGTATTTTTATATAAAAATCTATTTTAACAGAAATAAATTAATTCAAACTAATTTGAAAACGAAGTCGACCAATGAAAATCAAACATCGAGCAAAATTAAAATAAACGGCACTTTCTCAATTGTTGAATATGATCGAAGCTCGAAAAAAATTATTCAATCTAAACCCGTTCGCAGACAAATTGTAGTAAAAGAAATGAGCAACTTAACAAATCATATGTTATTTCCCAGCAAAAAGCTGACAAATTCAAAGTAAAGTATATATAAGAGAGCTTCTATTATCACACGCAGAATATATTAATATTCTGCATAATTTACTCGTACGTTCGCATAAAATACAAATACAATACATGATGAACAAATATTTTGAAGCTCGACAGTCGATAAAAGGCCAATGACTCAGCTGCCTACAAAACAAGTGCCGACGCTTGCTGCTTCTTTGCAAAATAGATCATTTCGACCTCTATCTGAAGAATCTAGATTAAATCGACGAAAACCGATAATTAAATTGCGGAAGAATAAAATATCACCACGATATAAATCAGCTATTGTAAGAAATAATTTTATTATAAATAACAAAAGAAATTTATTTTCTCAATATTTTAAATTTAAACTTTTGTAGCATTCATTAAAATATAATTAATTAATTGATAATTATCTGTCCATTTTTCACAAAATAGATTATTTCCTTTGTAATAATTTTTTTATCATCTATCAATGAATTAATTATTAAAATCATTATACATACATATATATTTTATTTTATTATTTATTTAACCAGAGTAATAATTTTACAATATTACATTAATAATATATTAATCCAGCTGAGGAAAAGAAAAATATATATATATATATATATATATATATATATATATATATATATATTTGAATTTTTTATTTAAAATTTTAATAATAAAATATTTTAATAGCCTCAGAGAACGGCACAAGGCATACCCCGAACAAACATTTTGCGATCGAACACTTCAGCCAATAATCAAGATGGCAATCAACAAACAATCTTCAAGTGAATCAATTCACGCTTAAAAGCAATTAATAATTTACATTTAATTTTTTTTTTTTTTTTTTTTTTTTTTCACATTGTTAAATCATAAAATTTTCAATCGTAATTTTACATATATTTTATATTTTTATTAGGTCATCTAAAAACAGATCTGCTCCAATCCAAAGAACCGATGTAAATGGGTCGGATACAAAAAATATCCATGATAAGATGTCTGATTCAGTAATAAAGACGAAATTTGTAAGGAGAAAAGAAGGAAGTGCTAAAAGCTATTTAAAAAGACCACGAAATTACATAAAAAGTTTAGATAAAGTAAGTTTTATAAATCAAACAATTTATTTGTATAATATTTGTAAAAATAATAACGGATGATCAATATTTTTACGTTAAATCTCTAATTTATAAAATGAACAATGTTAAATAATTATATTTCAGTTTAAATGGAAAAGCTTTATTATTCAACAAGATCACTATACTAACACTAATAAAGCAAAAAGAAAAATTTAAAAAGATTGATATATAATAAAATAATCATGGATTTATAATAATATCTATAATAAACAACGAAAATTATTTACGAAGTCATCGATAATTTTTAAATATAATTATTTAAAAAGTCTAAAAATAATTTAAAAAATTAAATGAAAGAAAGTAAAATGCATATGACTGTTGTAAATAAACGAAAGTAACAAACAATAAAAATTTGTCATGAAATTGATTTTTAAAATAATTTTAAATAATTTTATATTTGCATGTTTATAAGAAGTTTAATTTTTATCAAAAATGCGAAATCTGGAATTGTCTAAAGAATTCGAAAGTGAAAAAAAATGTAGGTTGCCATTTGAAATTTTAAGTATAGGTATGCGGAACTGAAGACTTTTGCATGTAGCAATGTAAATCTTGCGGCAAATAGTGTAACTCCAATCAAACATTTACATATTTCTATCTGTTTTTAAGATCTTACGGGTGGCTTTTAAACGTATTTGCGCGTGTATATCATATAATTGTTTATTTAATTAAACTATTATCAACATTATGAAATTAATTGCAGTTTATACAATAATGACCTTATTGCTTTAAACAAACGTATATGATGATATAAATTTATATATTCACACACATACTTATTGAAAATCATTTTTAAAATAACTTTATATGCATGATTTGCAAATGTATTCTGAAAAATTAAGCAACAAGCTTACAAACTTTTTTCCAAGCAAAATGAAATATATTACATTCTCTCATTAGGATTTTGCTTAATCTTATTTTATTGTATATTTCTTGCTTATAATTATTTCCTCGTTTTTAGAAACCAGACAAAACCAAATTGATATTAACAGATTGTACCTTTATCTAATTGACTACTGTTTTTAAAAATTTTTTCAAAAAAAATATTTTAGATTGATGAATGGAAAAAAAAAATGAAAAAAAACAATGAATAAAATAAATTTTATACATATCTCCTGATATCTTTCAATTTTGGATATAAGTTTGGGATTGTAAAGGATTAATTATCTCTTCGTGATAGTAGTTAAACATTGAAAATTTTTAATAGTTAATTATATTAAAATGCTTATTATTGCAATGAGCTAAAAAAAATTAAAGTAAAACATTTTAAATTAAAAAAAAATTTTAATATAATTGTAAAAAAATATTATTTAAAAATATTTATAAAAAATATATTAACTGTGAGGACTTTCTTTTTAATTATTTTCAAATTAAAATTAATTTTTTTTTTAATTTTTTGAATTCAAATTTGTATTGCGTATACGACGGTTATGATCGTAACTGCACCTCCCACCATCAGCGTTTCCGGGCATGTATTTACGGCCATGATGTATATTACAGAAAAAAATTGAAACGGCTTCTCAAATATTAAATCACGGAATATGGAAATGGAATTTATCATTCACGTTCTAAAGAAAAGGCGAAAAATATCGGCGAAGTGGTTCATTGATTGAATCTTTTCTTTTTCTATTTACTGAGAATTGTACTACAAATTTAGTCAACGTACATTTGACGTCGTCCTTCATTAAAATTAGGTTTGTGAAAACTTCGATATGTTATTCTTTTAATACTTTATATTTTTCCAAATTTTAAAATATTGACCTAACCTATATTTTATTTAATATGATTTTGTTAGTAAAAATATTTATAACTTTTAATTGTAAACAAAAGTCAGAAATATTTATATTTCTTAAATGATTGTAAATGAAAAATTAACAAATTTTACAAATGGAAAAATTTTACAGTACTTTTGAATAAAATTGTTTTATTTTTATTAATTTATATTTTTATTTATTTATAAATTTATTTTAACAATATTTTCATTAAAAATTACAATGTTTATACTTTTAGATATTGTCTGAATAGACAAGATTTCCTGTGTAACAAAAACAACGCTATATCGGTGAGTTTCCACACAAAATATTGCTTAGTTGCAAATTGGACACTCAAAGTCAATTAACCATGTCTGTACAAAGTGTTGCTCTGGCATCTCTAACGGCCACCTATACCGACTCGGAGGGTGAGGATGGGGTGGATGACGACTTTCAGGAGAATTCAAACACTCCCAGAGGGGCTGCCCCTCAAAATGCCCAAGTTGGTCAGCCCCAGGTTCTCATCAGTCCTAAATCTGGCAGATCAGCCTCAAATAGCCCCATCAATACCTCCAATAATAGTGGCAAGATTAATAACAACTTGCCAAATGCACCCACCTTAGTAACTGATGTAACGTCAAAAGTGCAAAGATTAGTTTCCTATTTTGATGACACAATAGTCTCAGATGATGAGGGAACTGCTGTAGTAGCTTCTGAAGTGCTGTCTTCATTAAATGGAAGACCACCTTCAGTCATAGCTGAACAGCAGTCTCCCGATCATCAAGATTTGATTTCAGATGGCGAAGCAGATTCGTATGGTGTTATAATACCACCAGATCCACCTGGAGTATGTCCAACTGAATTGCAAGAAAAAATAACCAATCTTTACAGGAAAATGGAATCTGGTCGTTTAGACATGAATAAACTTATACAGCAGAGGAAAGACTTTAGAAATCCATCCATCTATGAAAAATTAATTCAGTATTGTAGCATAAATGAATTAGGAACTAATTATCCTCCTGATAGATTTGATCCATTCAAATGGGGTAAGGACTCTTACTATGATGAACTTGCAAAAGTACAAAAAATAGAAATGGAAAAATTAGAGAAAGCAAGGAAGGAAAAAACAAAAATTGAAATAGTTTCTGGAACAGCCAAACGACCAAGCAGCACAGCAACAACTGTAGAAGAAGATGCCAAAAAAAGGAAAAGTAAATGGGATCAAGTTTCTACAAATCCAGCTGCTGCTACAGCAGTGAAACCAAATGTTATCACTCAACCAGCTTTAACAACGTTGACCTCTTCTGTAACTGGTACAAAAGCAACGGTAATATCAGCTTTTGGTTCTTTACCAAAGAAAAGACTGTAACATACAGTTATTTATTGTAAATATTTTTTATTTACTAAGTAAAACATTAAAATCTTAAATTACTTTGAATTGTTGATCAACATCTGAAAGTAAAATGGAAATTTTTTTTAATTTACGAAATTTATATTTTTGAAATATTTTTAATAGTTAAAAGTAATTTAGATCCATCTTATTTGAGTTTTTTTTTTAATTTTAAACGAAATGTTCATAATTTTCATATTATTAAAATTTTTACATTTACACATATTATATAATTAATCAAAATTTTCACCATTTATTATTAAAAAAGATTTCAAACTTTCAGCTAATAATATAAATTTATCAATTAAATTGACAATTCTTTTTAAATAATATATTTAAAAAAATGCTGTAATACTGCCATCATTTATAAATTTGTAATAATTTATCATAAAATTATTATTCAACATGAATTTAAGTTGATTGTTTAAAATAGATGTCAAATTATTACATTTTTGATATTTAAAAAACTACAGTTGAATACGAAATATACAAAATTTATCCATATGGTTATTGTATATATAATAAAATAAAATATAATTATTGTAGTCAAAACAGTTAAAATTTGTAAACAGTACAGAATTAGATTAGATACATTTGAAAATATTGTTATTTAAATATTTTTGTAAATATTAATCAATGTATGAGATTTAAAAAACATAAATTTAAACATATTGCATTTTAAAAATTCTGTGCTGTACATAATTTTTTTACTATGAAAACAATCAGTTTATATTTTTTTTTACTATATATCGAAAGCCATAAAGTAATTATTTTTTTTGCAGAATTTTATACAATTATAAAAAAAAATTTAATAATATACAGAAAAAATTTAGGTAATGAGTTTTTACTTTTTCAAACTATAACTTTATTTCATTTTGTATAAGTAATTCATCATTGATATTGAATAGGTAGAAATATTTATAGATATTTCGTAGATGAAACATGGTTACTTATAAAATTTTGACAAAATCAATCTTCAGTAAATATACTTATTTAAAAATAAAAAAACTATAGGTATTGAAATTTCGTTTTTGTAATTTGTGATGTTTAGTAAAATAAATCTATATTGATATTATAAATAATAGTTAAGTAAATTTTTAGAATTGTATAAATTTGTAAAATTTCGTGCACAATTTAATGTAAAATGATTAAAATCATTATATTTTGGTCATTTTAAATAAGCTACATGTGTAATTATAGAATATTATTTCTGTAAATCAATGAATTAAACTAATATTATTTAAATTGATATGACTGAGTAGTGCATATTGTTATGTTGAAACTTTCTACTATATGTAATATGTTAAAATAATGCATTCATCTGAAATTACTTAACACATATTACAGTTTATATATGGAATATTGTAAATAAAAAGATGCTTGTTTTTGAACTTTCATCTATTTTTTATAAATTTTAGAATAGTTATACATTTAAAATATTAAAATACTATTTAAAAATAAATTAAATTTAAACTTCTTTATTTTTTATTGATAAAATAATTTTTTTAATATAATTTTCATTTTATTTGATGTACATATTATAGAAATAAAATAGTAATTTAATATAAAATAGATACGATTTCAAATTTTTTGATGAAATATGTAATACTTGTGTATATAAAATATTTTATAAATTAATTTATTGTATTTTTAATTAAAATATTCTTAATTATACACAATTTAATAAACATTTTTACTATGTATTGTACGATATTTAGTTACCTACTATTACATAATAAGTTATGTATAACAAAATATATTTATGTAAATATAAAATTACAATTTATAATTTTTCTTTGTTTATATCTACAATACTAAAATTAATTTTAATTGCGTAAAAATAATTTTTTTTAAAAATTGCAGAAAGGAACATATTTTGTTTTTTTTTTTTTTTTTTTTTTTTTTTTTTCAAAAAAAAGAATGTGTGCATGACAAAAGTTACAATCGTATTTATCGCAGTGAGACGTTGCCGACGAAGAATATAATGTACATTGAATAATGTTGGTTAAAATAACTATTACACAATGAATCTAAAAAACTTGAATAGTTTGAACTCAGCTCATTGGCAAAAATTATTTTTACAAAGTTATATTTTTTCAACACTTAAATTTTTTCAAAATAAATGAGAGATTAAAAATATAACCTTTTAAGAGTTACAGTGAAAATTAATTTGAAAATGTTTACACAACGTTTAAAATGCATTAACAATATTATATTTATTCGTAAACTAAGTACAAGTAAAAAATTAATTAAAAGTTCAAAATTAATCAGAAATGAGTTTTTAAGTTATTTTACCAATGATCTTAATCATGCATTTGTGCGTTCAAGTCCAGTAGCACCTTTTAATGATCCTACTATACCATTTGTGAATGCAGGAATGAATCAGGTATTGCTATAAATTCTTAAAATTATTAAAATTTTTTTTATATAATCAATGTTATATATATTTATATATAATATAATGTTTAATTTTATTCTATATAATGTTTGTCGATAAAATAATAACTAAAAACAAATTTTTATTTTTAAATGTTTTACTAAAAAAACACTTATTTAATTTAATTTGTTAAGAAATGAACTAAATTTTTAATTTAAATTAAAATTTTTAGTTTAAAGGTATCCTTTTAGGTGAGCACAATGCACCAGCATTTCGAGTTGCAAATTCACAAAAGTGTATTAGAGTTGGTGGAAAACATAATGATTTAGATTTAGTTGGACAAGATTCATATCATCATACATTTTTTGAAATGCTTGGAAATTGGTCATTTGGTGATTATTTTAAGGTATAATTTAATTTAAATTCCATAATTCAATTTAAATTTTATTATTTTATAAAATCATAACTAATAAATTTTAGGAAGAAGCTTGTAAATATGCTTGGGATCTATTGATAAATATTTATGGAATAAAAAAAGACTTTTTATATGTGACGTATTTTAGTGGTAATGAAAAATTAAACTTGCAACCAGATTTAGAATGCAAAGAAATCTGGTTGAAAATTGGAGTATCAGAAGACAGAATATTGCCATTTGGTATGGAAAATAATTTTTGGGAAATGGGACCAACAGGTCCATGTGGTCCTTGTACAGAAATACACATAGATCATACAATGCAAATGCGAAATCAAGCTTCTAGAGTCAATAAAGGTCACGATGATCTAACAGAACTTTGGAATATAGTTTTTATTCAATTTCAAAGGTATATTTATAAATTAAAAAATTTATATACTATAAATTAAATCTTTATTCAAAGTTTAAATTTTTTTAAAATTTAAAAATATTATAAACATTATAGTATATAAAATTTTATTTTTCTATTATTTTTAAATGATTACTCATAAGAAAAAGTAATAACATTTAATTTTATAGACTTCAAAATGGTCAAATAATACCTTTAAGAAAAAAACATATCGATACTGGCATGGGATTTGAAAGATTAGTTACTGTATTACAAGATAAACGTTCAAATTATGATACAGATCTTTTTCAACCACTATTTGATGCAATTGAAAAAATTTCTGATGCTCCAAAATATCAAGGGCGATTTGGTTTAGCTGATAAAGATAAAATTGACGTTAGTTATAGAATTTTATCAGATCATGCCCGAATGATTACTGTGGCTTTAGCAGATGGAATAATACCTGACAAGAAGTTTGTAATAATATTTATTTTACTAATTTTTTATAAAAATTTTATACCTAATAAATCATACAAGAAAAATATGTTTTACAGTCACAAACTAAGACGAGTTTTACGAAAAGCTATTGATGTGAGTGAAGAAACATTCAAAACAAACAAGCTTTTATCAGAATTAACTAATCATGTTGCTTTGAGTTTAGGTGATGTATATCCAGAAATCTATAAAAATTTAAAAAAAGTAATTAAATAAATTTGTATTATTTATGATTTTTAATACGTTATACATGTACATTTTATATATTTGTAGATACAGTATATTATTCAGTATGAAGAAGAAATTATGAAAGCAGCCAGAAGTGTTGCTAAAAAAAATTGGAAGAAAATTGTAAAAAATAGACCTGAACTTGCTTCTATTACAGATACAACAATGACTGGACTGACTGCAGGATATCATGAATTACAAAATTTCTTAAAATCAGAGTATGCATTATATTAATAAAACTTTTTTTTTTTTTTGAACATTTTATAATACAAAATGTAATATTTAGATGTAAAATAAATGGTTTACCGGGAGAGTTTGCCTATAAGTTGTATGATACTTATGGTATAAATTCAGAAACAATATGTAAATTAGCACAAATTGAATCTATACAATTTGATCCAAATGCTTTTCAAGAAGCATTTAAAAGAGCCAAGGAGCGCTCCAGATATGTCGCTGATAAATTCGACAAAGAAATTATTTCTAATTATTCTTTAAATTTATTAGAATCCGGAAATGTTTCAAAAACTGATGATTCCTTAAAATATGATTATACTTATGATGGTAAAGGATATCGCTTTCCAGTAGTCAAGTGTAAATTATTAGGAATGGTTATAAATGGTAATTTTTCAAATAAGTTATCAATACATCAGTTTTCCGTATAAAAAATATGTTGAAATTAAAATTGAAAAAGGGTGACTGTATTTTTATATAAATGTAATTTTTAATAAGTTAATGTTCATATACTAATAGAAATATGATAGTTAAATGATATTAAATAAATAAAGTAAAATTATTATTTATCATATAGGAAATTTAATATCTGAACCTGAATCCGCAACATGTATCGATGAAGGTCAAACTATTGTAGAAGCAACAGTTACTAGCAGTGGCAACATTGTTGAAACTAGTGCTGTTGTTAACACTAATGTAGAAGTTGGAATAATATTAGATAAAACACCAGCTTATTCTTCTGCAGGAAGTCAAATATCTGATAAAGGTCATATTCAAATAAAAGATCTTCTCTTTAGTTTCGAAAAAGTTACGAAAATTCGCGATTATGTTATTCATATTGGACATTTTATTGATTGGAATGAAACGTGAGTAATAATTTCATGTAATATTAATTATAGTAAACTTGTAAATATAGAAAGCAATTATATAATATTAGATTATTAGATTGACTATATATATTAAAAATATTTTGTCCAATCATATTTAATATTCACAAGTTTACTTTAATTAAAATTTCAGAAATCCAGAGCATGAACTGCGAGTTGGAGATGAATGCCTGATTTCAATAGATGAAAAAAATCGCATTGGCGCAATGAGGCACCACACTTCTACTCATTTATTAAATGCTGCATTACAAAAACTTTTACCTGTAGTTGGTCAACGTGGAGGTGATGTTTTTAGAGATTCCCTATTTTTTGAATGTAGTATATATGGTAAAAAAGTATCAGTTGAAGATATTATTGCTATTGAAAAACTTGTAAATCAAATAATCAAAGACAACGTTCCTGTTAAAACAAAAAGTGTTAATATCTTGCAAATGTTGAACGAAGATAATTTAACAGTAATTCCAGGCGAAGTTTATCCTGACACTGGAATTAGAATCGTAGAAATTAACAGTGATAATTTAAATTCAAAGTATGTTAAAGTATTGAAAATTAAGTATTAAAAATTTCAAAAGACATAAACTTAATTTTTATTACAGGGAAGCATGTTGTGGAACTCATGTTCATGAAACAGGCGTTTTAGAACATTTTTGTATTACAAATCTAAAATCTCAAGGAAGTGTTAGCTTAAGTTTTAGAGCTGTTGCAGGTCCAGTAGCTTGCTTAGCAAGACTAGCAGGTGATAACTTAAAAGAAAGAATTTTATCTTTAGAAAATGAATTCAAAACAGGTAATATTTCATTAAAAGAACTTGAATCAAAAATTATTAATGAAAAGCAAGAATTATTGGATAAAAAAAAAAGAATAAAATTCCCATATGTAAATGCACAAGTGGCCTTAGAGCAATTAGAACAATTATTAAAAGATATTAAAATAAAAGAAAGAGAAAGAGCAAGGTAATATTCTTATTACATAAAATACTTTATTTTCTATATTATTTAAATGTATTATAATACATTTTATCAAAATTATTCTCTATAAGGAATACTATAGAAGAAGAAATAAAAAAAATGTTAGATTCATCATCATTGCCTTTTGTTGTACACTGTCTTCAGCCAAACAATACATCTCTCGAAAATATTTCATTGAAAAATATAATTAAGCTGTGTCCCTATAAGAGTCCAGTTTTAGTTATTGTTCATTGTAAAAACAAAATTAAAGCTCGATGTTTTGTTCCTCAAGTAAAATTTTTTATTATAAAAATTAGTGTTAATTTTAATACTATTTTATTAATTTTTTAATGAAATTTAATACAGGAATTGCAAACTTCATCATTTAATGCTAGAACATGGATGGAAGAAGTTCTAAAGATTTTTCAAGCAAAAGGAAGTACTATGAAAGATGATGATCCATTAACGGCATATAATATGCAGCCGATTCAAATTTTTGAGAATAATTATAAGGGGCTTATTGATAAAGCAATTATAGCTGCTACGAAATTTGCCACAACTTATATTGATAAAAGTCAAAACAATAAACCAAATAAATAATGTAAGTTTTAAAACAAATTTTATTGTATTTTATTTAATAAATATTTTAAAAAAATGATTTTTAATAATATATCATGATATAACAATTAACTGTACATGAATTTGTTAGCAAGTAACAATTTTTCTCACATGCAGACTTCAAGAGTTTTCACCTTTTATTTGATTATTATAAAATACTTTCAATGCTTTCCATTGAGCTTTGTGAATAAGTATGTGTTCTCGTTTTGATTTCATATAATTTACTGCTTCTTCAGGAGTCCAACTATGTTTCTAAAAATGAAAAAAATATAAACTTTATATGAGAAATAAACTTTTTAAAATACAATAGTTAAATTGAAATAGTTAAATTTATAATATGCAAACCATCATAAGATAACATCCTATAAGTGTAGCACTACGAGTTCTACCTGCTTTGCAATGAACATAAACAGTTGGATTTTTACTATTTTTTTCACATTGTATCTGTGATTCCTTAAATTGGTTAATAAAATTCACACCTATTTTGAGTTTTTCTTGACAAGGTGTTTCAAATATATCTGTTGTTGATAATTGCAAAAATTGCACGTTTTGACGTTTCCATTCCTGTAAGTACAATAAAAAATAATTATTAAGAAACTTATAATAATTTTAGAAAAAGTGTTATTTATTTTTACCTCAGCTGTATTAGAAAATAACCATAATTCATAATCTTCATTCATTGAAACAACAGCTTTAACATTTTCTTCATTTATTAACTGAAGTAAATTTTATTTAATTAACAAAATTGGTATATTGTTTAATACATATAAATTATAAACAAGTGAGCGCAATTTTAAAATTACCTGTTTCGACATTGATCTAAATGGTAATGCACCAAGAATGACAGTTTCATCAATACGATCATACCACCTTCTGTTTGATACTTTTTCCATGAACATATTATACAATAATGATGGATAAAAAGTAACTCTTGCAAACATTTTGACTGTAAAAGAATTTCGACTCACGTGAAAATATTTTATAAAATGGTTAAAAACTTTTCTGCGTATATTTGCGTTATTTTTATAAATATAATTTTTATTTAAAATAAAATTATTTTACTGAAGTTTCTGAAATTTATTAATTATTAATATTAATAAAATTTTTCGTTTTTTTTCTCTCTTTTTCTTTTTCTTTTTTTTTTTTTTTTTTTTTTTTACTGAAAAGTTCCCAATGAATGAGAATAATCCCCGTTAAAACGGAAGCATAAGAAAAACTGTACAGAGAAAGTTAAAATAGGTATTAAAGTAGGAGAGGAAGAGTGGGGATTTAAAAGTGGGACCTAGTGAGACCAGAGGTGGGGTCAGTTCAAGTATATTATTTGAAAAGCTTGAGCTATGACCCAAGAATTTTAGTGTTATTGTTCACAATATAAATATTTAATACTTTAAAAATAAATATTAATAAGTTTCATAGTCAAATTTATTTTAAGCTTTTTTGATGTAAATAAAAATTCTACTTTGAAACATGTTTAAATTCTAATTTAAATAATTTTTTTATATTTCAATAAATTAAGAGAAAAATTAAAAAATATTTTTGTATATTAATTTATTTACATTATTTACATATTGAGAATATTTTTAAATTATATTACACTTAATATTTATAAAATCAAACGAATTAAAAATATCTAATGATTTTCTCATTAAATCCCTTTAAGTAGATTATGAATTGTATTACAAAATTTTTTGGTTTTATACAAAGAAATATATAATGACTTAAAGATTTTATTAACTAATTTTCTAACAAATCTTTATCCAAACAATAAGAACCCAACTCTCCATTTCTAAAAGTTCTAATAAAATATTCAGCAGCATAGTAAAAGTCTGGTTTATAAATGTATTGTCCATCAAAATTTTTAATTTTCTTAACTTGTTTTATTTTAACTGCAATTTGAAGTAGAACTTCGATTATATCATCTGAAGCATTTTTTAACCCTAATTTTTGCACATATTCAAATCTATGATTTTTATTTAACCAAAATAATAAATAGTCAGCTAATAATTGTGGACCAATTAAATGATCCTGAGAACATCCTATCAAAGCTAATTTTAAACCAGAATAAACGTTTTCTATATATGGTAATAAAATTCCTGGTGTATCTAATAAATATGTTAAAGGATTTTCAGATACTTTAATTCTATTCATAACAGATCTTGTAATTCCTGCAACTGCTCCAACTGGTGCAGCTTTAGCTTTATGCAGATGAATATTTCTCAAACGATTGATGAGGGAAGATTTACCAACGTTTGGAACACCGATAACCATAATACAAAAATCTTTTTCTTGTGATCTATTGAAACGATTTGATTCTGTTATAAGTTTTTGCATTAATGGTAATATTGTCTTTGTTTCTCTACAAATTTCATCCTTTAAATTTGTACAGATAACATGTTTTGTACCTTCATTATTTAATCTATTAATAGCAGGAACTATGTAAGTTTTATCAGTTAGGTCTACTTTGTTTAAAATTAAAATGTGAGGTTTCAAACCACATAAAGTTTTTTTGAAGTCTGCATAGCGTCCAGAAATTGGTACTCTAGCATCATGTACTTCTATCAAGCAGTCGACATTTTTTAAATTTTGCTCCATTTGCTTTATTCCTTTACCCATATGTCCAGGAAACCAACGCAATACATCTTTATTTGAAACACGAAATACATCTCGAAAACTAGAAACTTTACCTCCAAACACACCGGTCATCTTCTTCCAAATGTTTCAAGATATTCTTCCAAAATAAGATTGTATGAATTTTATTATGCTAAAAATATGTATAATAAAAGTTTTATCAATCATTTGATCAGTATGATAAAATCTAATGACTACAAAGTAATTGTAAACTTATAAAACTAACCTATAAGAAAAAAATTAAAGCTTGTAATTTTAAATACACTTTTTATATATATTAAATAAATCTAAAATTTTTACAATAACATTTTTGTAAAATAATTGAAATAATAAAATGTCAATTATTTAATATCAAAAATTAATATGTTTATTCTTAATTAGAATCATTATTTTGTCATAATTAACAAATTTTTAAATATTTACTATTTATTTGGGAATTTTTATCAATAAAATAAATAAACACGTGCTTCTTTTACAAATTTCTTTATAAATATTGGTATGACTGCTATTTATTGCTGATTGGTTGCTTTTAACAATCAATCAACATCGATCTTAGTACGTTTACATCGCACGTGAATTTTAAATTTGTCCTCGCGATTATTTATACATGTTATAAAAATTCTTACTTTTTAGTGTTTCTCAACAAAATAACTAAGAATTAAAACACTATAATTAAATATTTTTTGTTAAATACATTAAAAATAAATTATAAACTTTTAATCGACATTTATGACGAATACATATTGATTTATTAACTTACAATTAAAGGTAATTAATACATTGAAGCAAATAAAAGTATTATTCTACAAAAATATTATAACCTTAATTTAATTAGTTACAAGTTTTAAATTTATTGAAATCTACGAAATATTAAAAATAAATGGATTTTATATAAAATGTCATATGAATATTAAAGTAATATTTTTGTAAAATATAATATAACAAGAAAATTTTTATAATTTATGTACTATTATAAAATCATTTAAATTATTGCACGACATGTGGTATCTAGAATTTAATAACAATAATTAATAACAATATTTTTTTTTTTAAATTATCTCTTAAAATAAGTTTAATATATTTTAGGTTGATAAAATAATTGTTTTAATTTTTTTTTTTTATTAAATCTATTAATAATTATTATTTAACAAATTAATTTTAATATTATATTTCAAATAATTATAAATACGCCTAAATATGGGTATCATGTAATTATATGGATTTATCAAGTGCACTTTACTTGTCATGCAATTATTTATTAATGTTCAACTTATATGTGCATGTTAATGAGTAATAGTAGAATATTTTTATATACTTGTGTATACCTATGCGAAAGAATATTTCAAATACATTAAATTTTTGCAATATGCGCAAAAACATATTATGGACTTTTAAATATTTAAATAATTTGACTCATTTTAATGACTAAAAAATGTTTATAATTTTTGAGTTCTTTCTTTTATACAAAATCTAAATTTATTTAAAAATACATATTCCGCGAAAATCCGCTGTGCACATGCTTATACGCGTATGTCAACGTATCAACGCATTATATTTGTTGCGTGAATATATATATATATATATATATAAAACTAAAAACAATATTTATATACATATATATGTAAATATTGTTTTTAGTTCTTGTGGATATCGTCATTGGCGCTTTACACATTTCTCACAGTAAAGTAAGTACATCCAAAGTGGTCCCACAAAGATGCACTGCATAATATGTATAGTACGATGCATTGGGTTTAGTATGTCCGCGTAGTCGTGCTGTGCGTTCGTGCACATACGCGCGTTTAATAATGTGCAGAGGTGCAGGTTCTGTAGCTGCAGCAATATGGAGTGCGGTTGTGTGCCACGGCGACAACCCTGCGAAATTCAGCAGTGTAACGTCACTTGCGATTGTTTTCACACGATAAAATTGCGATATTAGCCTTCGAAAGAAGGAGATTTACGCTCCTTTCTCTCTTACTGTTTATCTATCTCTCTCCCGCTTTTTTCTCTTTGTCGAGGGGTGATTATGCGCTTACAGTTCGTGGATAGCGCTTTACTTGTTGGAAAGAAGGTAAATAACGGATCAGCTGATGAGTGACAGCAGACGGAGCGGAGCTGTGTGCCCATTGTTTTTTCTTACTCTCCTTCCCTACCTTCATCCTCCACTGCAACTGCTCTTCTTCTGTTGTTGCTGCCTGCTGCGGTAGTCCATGTTTCTTGGGTTATGGCGACGAACAACTCTGACGGATCCTGCACAGCACCCTCAGACTTTCAGCTCTCCTCTGAACTGGAAGATGTGAATGATCGACTTTGCATCAATTCGTTTAAGTGCCCGCTTTGCCACAACGGCCGCAGGAACTTTTACTGCAGGCAATGCGTACAAAATGGGGAGTTTGTTCATTCGATTTCAGTCTACTCTGAACGGTATGAATGCATTTTACATTTTTTTATTATTTGGATATACTTTATGATTTTATTTTTTCATTTTTATTTATTTTATAATAAATCAATGCATCCTTTTAAATGAATTTATTTTTTATTTTTGTTTAAAAAATTGTTTATGAATTGTAGATTTTTTTTCTATTAAATATATTTTTCAATTTTTAATTTTATTTATGATGGTATAATTCAACATTGTATATATTTATAGATTACTTCAATATAACCTAAATAAAGAAAATTATTATAAGCATTTGCAAAAGTCAAATATTTGTTTTTGTTACTTTTTAAATTTAAAAAAAACAAGTTTTAAAAATTTAATTTAATTTAAGAATTTAATATTGCTTTTACTAAAAGGTTTTTATAAGATTGTTTTACTTGAATTTTATTAATGATTAATGAAATTTATGGCACGATTACGATATCTTAAGCCCCTCAATAACCCATAATATACCAAGAAACAACAGTCAAATTGAGGGGCCTGAGATATTGTAATCCCTCCAAATTTATATTTGATTTTTAATAAAGTAATTTGATATAATATTTTATAATTAATTAAAATAGTTTTATTATTATTACTTTTAATTTTCAAATTATCAATTAAAAATTTTTATGCTTTGCATTAATAATATTCAGCATTCGAGGCAACACCATGTTTATAATTGTCTCTTCTAACTATTTATCTCCATAATATTTTTAACAGATTTGCGGATAAGCAACAAAGATTAACAAGATTAAAAGTAGCACGAAATCAGTTGGAAGAAAGATGTACAAAAGCTTTTGAAAAACATAAACAACGTGATAAACTGGTAAGATTTATCTTTATTTTGAACTATACCTAATATTACTTTCAATATTATTATAAATTATTTCATTGTGCAGTAATATTTAATGCAAAATATTTTATTTTTATTATTTAGATTTGTGATATAAATGCTTGCAAGGAAAGAGTAAGACTGTTGCAAAATATTGAAAATGAAACAAGACAAAATATAAATAGAGGTATGATATATAATTCTTTTATGAATTTTTAGATTCAAAATTAGAGTCAATAAATTATTATCACAAATCTTATATTTATACAGGAAAGCAGCGTTTAAATATTTTGAAAGAAATTAATTCTCAAATACTTTCAAATGTACCAAGACATGAAGAGCAAATAGAAAAACTTCGTAAGCGTGTTATTGATTTAAAAGTTAAACAGGAAAAACAAAAAGAATCTGTAGAAAGAAAAAGGCAACAATTAAAAAAAATCATAAGAACAGCTACAAAACAATTAATAAAATATATATTTCCATTAAGTCAAGTTGAACCTACAAAAAGGTAGAGTGTTATCTTTTTAAATTTAATAATTCAAAGTTAAGCAATATTATGAAACATTGCTAATAATTTATTGTTTTTATTTCAATTAAGAAAAAAGAAATTTATTTAAATGGAATATTTAACACTACATCAATTATTTTATTTTTCTCTGTTTTACAAGTTTTGTTTATGTAATAGTGAAGATGATGGATCCAGTACAGACATGGTCACGTGTGCTCTTGCTGATGCTTCAGGGACATCTTATGTACGTGGAAAATGGATCAATGATGCTGAGAATAGTTTAGAAGTACATCATCGAATTGTTGCACCTACTTTACCTGGATCAGGAGATTACAGTGCTTATTCACTTTGGGGTATCTGTATTTATTACTTTAGCATTATTAATTATTAAATTTGTACTACAACTCTATTTTTTTTTAAAGTGGCTGAAAATAAAGATAGTGTACCGGGTGGGAATAAGGAAAATGCGATGCACAATCCTGCATACAATATTAATGCAGCTCTCACTTATGCTACTCAACTTGTTAATATTATTGCATATTACCTCAACGTTCGGCTTCCATATAAACTTGCATATAGGTTTGATTTATTGTTTTACATTTTTTTATATATAAAACATGCATCTGCCAATGTTTGTTTGCATAAAATTTATTTTAAATTTTTAGTGAATTTTATGGGAGTGAAATGTCTGATCAGAAATTTGCTCGAAAAGTAGCAAGACTTAATAGCAATATATTACATCTTTGTTTTACACAAAATACTGATACATCAGTTTTACATCCAATGCACACCTTACAAAATCTTATGCACTTATTAAATACAGAAATCAGTGATTTAGGAAGGTAATTATGTTTAGTTTTAATAAAATAATCTGCAACTTATTACTATATCAAATTATATAATTCAACAGAATTGGTCCTATTGAAGTTGATCCTGATGTAATTGCACATTTGCACAATCAACTAGTTCCAGATTTAGAAAATAGTGATGATTCTGCTTCTGATGAAGAAGAAGATGCTTTCAATTGGGAATGGGAAGCAGTAAGATATAAAATTTATTTTAAATCCAAGTTACAGTCAATTATTCATAATTTTATACAAATTTTATAAATTATTTAAATTTTATTGATTTTAAATTATTAGATGAAATAAAATTTTAAATTATAATATTAGAATTGAAATGTAATTAAAATAATTTTTTATTGTATTTTAATTTTTTGTATTTCAAAAAAATTTGTTTTTTAATTTTAGCATAAAACTTTACATTATTTAATTATTAGGTTCCAAATGTAGCTTGTCCTGAAATGGCTGTTCCTATCCCTGGTGCAATGAGTAGCCAACAGTCTTTTAGTATGCAAGTAAATCAAAGTGTAGCAGGAGGTTTAGTAACAAGTGCAGCGGCCAGTATTGCTTCTATATGGAGAGGTTGGACCACTAATAAGTAGTTTGAATTTCAGTTTCTTATATTATATTATTACTGCAGGCAGGAAAAGATATTTATTCATTCGTTTGAATATTTAATAGAAAAAAACTTCTAAGGTTCGATAAAAATTAATTATACAATTAATTAATTATATAAATTGATGCCTTAGAACAATTTTTTATACTAATTTTTAATTTAATGATTAATTTTTATTTGAAATAAAATTAGGTGAATTTATATATTACTTTTAAGTCTACAAGATAGTAATCATAATTAGTTATTAAAAATAATAGTCGATTTTATTTTTTATTTCTTTTTAATAGATATTTCTACAATTTTATAATTATTTATACAATTTAAATTTATTCATTTAAATTGTGAGATTGATATTTGACAATATATAAAAATAATATTCAGTTTAAGTATAAATTAATTGGTCTCACTAGATTATCAGAATGTTAGAGTCTTGAAAATTATAGAGTTCAACTAAAGTAAAGTAAATCTTGCATCTTAAAGTTGATATGCAATTTAAACTAATTTTGATTATGTATAATGGAATATGTAGTATTTATAAATGAAAGTTGTATGAGATGATTTTATGTACTATGGACGTCCAAAATTTATAAGTATGCAATGATTGTTGACTGATTAGAAAAAAAGTGTACAGAAATTATGAATGCATCTAAAAAGGAAAATTGATTATTTTTGTACAGCTGAACAATATTCTTGACTCGTTTAGTATTCTAAAGTTTAATCAATTCAAACACTGGCGTTTATCAGTTATAATTAAAGTAGAAAATATTACAGGGTTTTAAAATTCCTGAAACGAAAAAGATTGTCTTGTATCTTATAAACTAATTGGAGTATAAATGAAAATCACCTGGACCTGTGTACAATTTACCCCAATATAGAAACAAAATAGCAATTTGGAAAAACATTTTGTTTATGAAAAAGTCAAATGTGATATAAAATATATAAAACTGTCATTATCTCGACAAACAATTTAATATAAGTTTAATAATATTAGTAGCATTATATGCATTATTATGAATGATAAATGCAGATTAAAATTAATATTTTCAGATTGTAAGTCTGAAGTGGTAATGGTGAAAATTCATAAAAGGATAACAACTTCAAGAGTTTTTTGAAAATATGTTTATAATTGTACATTAATAATGTATTCAGTGCTGAGAAGTTCAAAGTACAAATATTTATAACAAATTTTAGAAAATAATGGAAAATATTATTGCATATATCTATTTATAATGCATTAAAATTTTTTTTACAAGCTTTGTTATCCTTTATGTATTTAAAACCATTGGTGAAAATGATTACTCATTATAATGTAGATGTATAAAATAGTGCAAAAATTTAGAACTGATTATCTTTATAATTAAGATTGGCACAACTTTTAAGATCAATTTATGAGCCATTGTTGATGTGTCATTTGTTCATATCGACAATTAATAATTAAGATGATGCAACTTTGTACATATATAACTTGAATTTTCAAGTGATCGCATTAAGATAATTAAGCATTAATAAAATATTGTTACTTAGGTTATTTTAAGAAAAAAAGATGAATGCAATGTGTGAAATGTACATTATGTATAAGGTGGCTATGTTTTATTTGAACAAACTTTCAATGTGATATCTCAGACAAACTAAAATGTTTTTTAAAAGCTAAGTTATTATGTGTTGTAATAAAACATAATCTACAAAAACATAAAAATGCATTTTTTTATTTCAATAAGCGATTATATCCGCTGAAATCACTTTTTACATTTACTGCAAGAAAAGTATAAATTGATTACATACTCAAAGAAAGAAAGAAAGAAGTTGACAGATATATTTATATATAGAAAATTTAATAATAAAAAATTCTTATACTGTAAGATACTGTAAATGTTAGAAAAATATTATTTGAATTGGTTATAAATTAATTTTATAAAAAAATATTTTACAATATTCAATTTTATAATAGTGTTATAAAATACAGTTTTTTAGATATTTATTTTTATAAAAATGGTTCTTTTTTTAATTAAAACTATTCGTAATCAGTTTAAATTTTAATTGTAAATATTTTATTGTTATAAACATGCATCTGTTCTAAATGTTAAAAAAGTATAATCACTTGATACTATACAAGTACTTTTTTTCTAAAACTTAATTAACGCAATATAAGAAGATTCAAAATTTTATATGATAAGATTTTTTTCAAATTATTATATTATATATTTTTCTTAAAATTTACAAATTTGAAAATATATGGTCCTAATATCTATACTTAAATGAAAAAATTTCATAACTTATTACGTGCATCTATGTAGATATGACTATACACACGCGTACGTACAAACGTATGCAAATGTAGTCTATAATTAATTTTTAAAGATTTGGTAAAAAAATAATTAACCCTTTAAGGGGGGATCCTGCCTTAGAAGGCCCAAAAAAAGCGTTTTTGGGGGAATTTTTTTAGGACAGAAAAAAATAAGTAAGTCTAGCGAACTTTTTAGATTATTTTATTGCGTATTTGAACATGGAAAAAAAAATTTTTTTAGAGAAAAATATTCAAACCAACCGAACGAGCGCATTTTTATAGAACGATGACCAGTTGCGAGTATGGCGGTATTCGTTCGCTAAGGGTTAAGAAAAACTTTAGAAGATCCAGATATTATATATTCAAGCTATATTTATTTGCAGAGGGTTTATGAGATAGATTATTAAGATTTAGAAATAATAAAATGTACTTATATATATTAATTTACTTGTGCACAGTTGCAAAAATAATAATAATTTATTTATTAACTGGAAAGAATTTTTGTTTAAATTAACGTTAAGAGAAAAGTTGATTAAATTTCTAAGATTTTGTAACTTGTCAAACTATAAATGTTATATTACATTCTAAATAATTTTATAATTATTATACATTAATTTTTAATTTTTTTTTAATGTCTCAATCACTTATTATTTACATTTTTAAAAATAACAGGAGGAGTTGGTTGTTCGAAAGTCGCCGTTTTCTGTAATAGAAATGTTATATTTTGCAAAAAAAAAAAAATGTAACCTAAAGCAAACTTCATGATTTATGATTTATTATATGTGTAAAGATATTTATTATTTTTGAATTGTATTAGCAATTAAAGAAATGATCGTTTAAGTTAAGTTAAATTGTATTTCTTTA
Organism: Chalcis sispes; assembly: GCA_949987625.1. Classification (NCBI taxonomy): domain Eukaryota; kingdom Metazoa; phylum Arthropoda; class Insecta; order Hymenoptera; family Chalcididae; genus Chalcis; species Chalcis sispes. The sequence goes on from OX465097.1 coordinate 17,673,334, forward strand.
TTTACCAGATATATTCAATTATATTAATTTATTATGTCAATCTTTGATTGATTATTTTGTTTTGTAAACGTACAGGATGCGGCAGCATAACTTCCTTTTTTCAAAACTTAATAAAACCCATTGTATGAATCAGAAAATTTTTGTTTTTTATAATGTAGGCGCATACCTAAAGTTTTGTTTTATATAATTTTGAAGATTAAATCAGGTAAGTGACGTCCCCTATTCTCCATACACTGAGTAAACCGATTTCTGGCGTTTGTCATGACTCTTACCAGAATAGCAGGCATTATGTTGGCAATTTCTTCCTGGATGTTGGTCTTCAAATCTTGTAGGGTCCTTGGACGGTTCACATAAACACGGGATTTCAAAAAACCCCATAAAAAAAATCACAAGGGGCCAAATCGGAAGAGCGGGTCGACCACTCCAAATCGCCCCTAATTGAGATGAGGTGCTCTGGGAAGTGTTCCCTCAAAACAGCCATCGATGCTCTTGAAATACGTGCCGTTGCATCGTTTTGTTGGAACCAAATGTCCCCTAAGTCCAACTCATCTAGTTGTGGGATAAAAAATTTCTGTAACGTGTTTACATACCGGTCCGAATTTACTGTCACTGCGACTTCATTTTCCTCAAAGAACCAGGGACCAATAATTCAAGCTGAGGAAATTGCACACCACACTGTGACTTTAGGTGAATGCAAAAGCCTTTAATGCAATTCTCGAGGATTGGTGTCAGTCTAGTAGCGCATGTTTTGTTTGTTGACAGATCCACACAAATGAAAATAGGCTTCATCACTAAAAAAAAACAATAGCGTCCTCAGGAACGACTTCGAGAAGAACCTCACACGCGTTCCTCCGAGAATTGAAGTCGCGTTTGGAAAGTTCGTGCACAATTGCCAGCTTGTAAGGATGGAAATGAAGATCGTCATGAAGAATTCTCCTCACAGAACGATCGGGAAATCCAAGGGCAGACGCATGTTTGCGCGCAGAACTCCGTGGTGATCGCAACATTGAAGCTCTCACTGCCTCAATGTTCTCAGATGATCTAATGGGCAGAGGGACTCCAGTTCTTCGTCATGTCGCACTTGCAGTTTGTCTGAACGTAGTGACCCATGTAGCAATTGATTTTCGGTCCAGGACAGGGGCCAACGGGGCTAAATTAAAGCGATTCCGAAAGGAGCGCTGGGTTGCGATCATAGAACATTCGCTTGAAAAGTAGGTCTCAACGGCAAAAGCACGCTCCCCACTATTCCAACGCATGATGACGACTGAACTATGTCGGGACAAAACTTTATAGTCTCGCTTCTCAAACGAGACCACTAGCGCTCCGCTACCACATCAACCGACTGAATGGCGCGCATTTTAAAAAAGGAAGTTATGCTGCCGCACCCTGTACAAAGTACATTATACATTTATGCGTAACATTAAACATATTTCATAAGTATACGTTTCTTCAAAATTAATTCTTAAAAAATCACGTACAACGCTTATATTTTTTAAAAAAATTAGATAATAAATAGTAAAATTTCACGGTAAAATTAATAATTTGACAAAAATTTTTTTTTTGCATAAAGAAAAATTCTAAAATAATTGACGTATTCATCAATTATATTATTGATTCAAGGATTAAAAAAAAAAAAAAAAAATTCGTTTCAATTTTAAAAATAACTTTTTGTTTAAATACTTTGTATAAACATTATAATAGATGTTATAAAGATAATTCTATTTTCAATAAATCCAAGTATTTAAATATACATAATAAACTTTATATAGTATAGTAAATGTACAAAGTATTTTATAAATTATAATATTCAAATTACTATCTTTGAATTTTTTTGTTTATAATTTAACTTTAAATTAAAAAAAAAAAAATATTTTGTTTGCATTAAATTTAATATCATAATTTTTAATCAAATTAATATTAAATATAAAAGAATAAAAAGCGTTTTTAAAAATACAAAATTATTAATTTAGAACACTGATGTGAGACTTTGTATATAATGCGATGTGCTCTTCTAATACATACAAATTAGTTCTTGGGTCACTTGCGTTGGATCGTTAGTAATAATTTTTAAATTGATATCCTCAAGGTTAAAAGTAAAATTTTTCCTAAATCAATGCGTAGTTAACTTTATTAGTTTTAAAAATAATTTTTTTTAAAACTTACAGTATGTACGTTAGCGTTAAGTAAGATTTTTTATTTCTATCTAATTAAAATAATTTGAAATATATTTAATTAAAATAAACTAAATCCGTTATCTTCAAAATTTTGTTTCATATTCATTTGAAAATTTTTTGTCGTAGAATAGAATATTTTAAATCTTTTTCCATAAAATTAAATAATATTTAGACAAATAATTAAATTAAATAATATTTAGCAATATATTTAGACTTTCTGGCCCATATTATTCAACTGTAAATATAATAATTTCAATTACTTTATATTTATATTCATTCATAATATTTTTAGAAAAGTATTTCACTAATCAGGTTTTGAGCAATTTCATAATAACATATACATACTTGTGTAAAAATGATTCGATATATCCCATATATATGAGACATAAGTGATACATGTATTTTGATACATATGGGGAATGAGACTATTTCACACAATGTCTACATATAATATTGTTCCTACTGTATCAATATAGCATCAATAATGCATCAATAGCATTGCATGAATACAATGATATAACAATATTGTATAAATATTGTTATAATATTATATTAATATTGCAATAATATTGTGTATTGTTATTATACTATATCTAATGTATTGATATTGTAATAACATCGATACATTATCCCAACAATATTATATCAATATTGTACCGATAATGTGTCTCATTGCAATATTTTATTAATATTGTAACATTTTCCATATGAATTGAGACATATGTATTGCATATGTCTATGGGATACATACAATCATTTTTACACGGGTAGTAATAGATGGAATTTTTTTGTTGAATATCATTTTTTGTATTGTTTTACTTGGTATATGTATAATAATAATTTTAAGCACTTTATTTAACAAATAAAGACAAAAGTTGCATAACTCCAGCCCACTTTAAAATTTTTGTTCACAATCAAGTGTTTTTATCAAAATTGATGTTTTCTTTAATATCTTTATGTATATAAATAATGTAATTACAAAGAATTTAATTAAATTTACATATTATATATATATAATTTTAACAAGAAAAAATTATTATTATGTTCTGACCCTTATTTATTTAACAAAACATTATATTTATAAAAGAAATGAACTTATGAAATATGTATATCATTATTTAGTAGTAAATTACAATTAAATTTTTTAAAAATAGGTCATTTTTATATTGTAAATACAGTTCTATATTTAATTAAATTTTTGGTTGAGATCCGATGATTCAGAGGTATAGAAATCTGCAGTTCTTATGTTGTGTATTTTTATTTACAAATGTGTATAATGTGTATACTTTTTTCCGACGCTCAAAATACATCTATAATGCTTGATGCGACGTTTTTATCATCACGTTTATCACTTTTTTTTTATTACTTAGAGAAACATTGAATTTTTAAAGACTGGTTTCTATATTTACGTAAACTTAATAAAAAAAAAAATTATTAAGTTTTTTAATAGGAATAATTTCTTATATTTTGTAATATTTGTTTCTAAATTAAAATAATGAATAAATTCGTGAATTGTTAGTTTCTATTACAGACTAATTTTAAAATAGATAAACTTATGTAAATTTAAGAAATAATAAAACAATTTGTATTTTTCGATAAAGAAATTGATTTTTTCTTTATATTGGCAATATTATTATTTACTGTAGGAAGGATAAGGGTGTTATCTAAAAAATTTTAAATTGGCAAAATTTATTAATGGTTTATTAGTTTTGTTTTTCATATTTTTAAAGAAAGTATATATTGAAGGATTGTTAAACATTATATTAAATCTTTAAGAAAAGATGTAAAAACAAAAAAAATTCTCTAATTTTTCAATTACAAATTTATTTCTATGATTTTTTTCACACATTTGTAATGTTTAAAACCAATTCGTTTTTAAGTGATACAATTTTTTAGATAAGATGATTTGTTTTTTTTTTTTTTTTTTTTTCTAAACGAACAAATAGTTTTAACATTAATAATTATAAGTGCAAGTGAAACTTGACGGTTAGTTAACTCTTGTGCGAGTGAACAATTGCAAAAAAAAAAAAGAAGAAAAAAGGAAATGCGTAAGTCGTCGCCTGTACAATGGTTACATGATTTAAGTAAAACAATCAAAGACTCGACGAGTATATAAATAAAATATTTAACAATTTGTCGAAAAAAAACGTAAAAACGCTAGGTTTCTTTTACTTCATTCTAAGTATGTAATGTTATATTTTTATTTATAAAAAAAATAGTCGTATTCTGGAAGGTACTAGTCTTTCTGCAAAGCCACAATTTCCAATTCCAAATAATTAAAGTTTAAATTAATTTCCGCTTTAATCAGATTTGAAATAGGAAAAATGCAAGCACATTATAATGATTCAACTATAATCGAGCTTCTTCTATTTCTTGCACTCAGAAAAGGACTATTTATAACGAAGAAAAATTATTTACATATTAAAACCTACCAAACTCTCATTTCTTAAAATAATTCTATTCCTTCAAATTCCAAATAAAAAAAAAATCAAACCTTAAAAAAGATTGCTATTTTGCCAATTTTTCATAAGAATATTTACAAAACCTACTAAATTATTGATAAATTTTCTTCAAAAGAAATAAAAATCATAGTAGGTTTATATTGAAAATTTAAAGTGATTTGCATGAGTAATAAATATTAGGTAAAATATAGTATACATTTTGATTTTCATAGCGACAAAGAAAAAGTAAAATAGAATCAATAGAAAACAGCAAGGTAACTTGAAATCAATTAATATTAGACTGATCGAAGTAAAAAAGAGAATTTTTCAACAATGTTCATAAAGAAGATTTAAATAGTAATACATAAATCAGAATAGAACGCGCTATTTGAATATACAAGTACATTGCGTCATCTTTGATGTTTTAATAAAATACTTTTATTAACATTGTAATTAAAGAGAGGCTGTCATAAAGTTGCGACCGAAAAAAAAAGAAACTAAAAGTCAAGGCCTCTGTCACAACTAATGACAAATGTATTGTGAATCGTCTTATTAAAGTTTTTCTTATACTTTGTATAATTCTATATATGTTTATGTACAGGACTGCTAAAATCTACTGCTAAGTAAGTGGTCAATTTTTTCCCAGCCCTGCACACGAAAATGCCGTCGCTTCGCAGCGCTCTTGTAAATATATGTATTATAAATGTTTATCTTTTTGTAACAGTTCTCAGCTTTTGCTCTAGACATAAAACGTCTCGACCATCATGAAGAGCGGGAAATCGCAACCTATTACGAGTAAGTATTCTGAGCGCAAGTCCCCTAGAATTACAAAAATATATGTATATACTTATAGCATGTTATTATAAACCACGCACATTTGTTTTCTCGTCAACATGGCAGAGGGAACTATAGAAACATGACTTTAGTTTGATAGAAATCAAGATTACATTTGTTCACATTCTTTTTATTCTTTAATAAAAGTTTTTTTTATTTAAGCACATTTGCGCGTATTTTTACATGTAAAAATTTTATGCATTAAGATTAAATGAAAAATCTAATGTAAAAAATTTATGTACTAAAAAATATTGCTCATAAAAATGATTTGAAGTAGCATGCTTTATAAAAAGTATAGAATTTGCTTATTTTAATATGTAATGCATTTAGATGTAATCTTAATTCTTATCTATCGTATGGCTGAATGATCTGGATTTAAATATTTTTTTGTCCCTCATCATTATTAACCTTAATAGAATCTTTGTCACTCATTCAATACAGGGAAAATTTATAAAATCCAACAATAATATTAATCTAGTAACAATTATTCAAATCACTGTTTTAAATATTTGTGATCTGTCACAATGTATACCGTATTAAATTAGCTTTGTTTTCAAGGTTCATATTTTGTAAACTTAATTTAATAAAATATTAAACAGTAGTCCACACTAAACTTTCCTTACAATATAAGATGTTTTAATGACCTTTTGCACGGCTTAAGATTTTTTAATAACTTAAGAGAAAAGTTTTATTTATTTTTACAATGCATGTATCATAGAAAAAAATGTTAACCCCATAAATCATGACATTGCTTTTTAAATAATCAAATATCTATCGCAGTTGCAGTTGACAAGTATTAGTTTGATTTTTTAATTTCTTCAATGCAACTTTTGATATAAAAAAAAAAAAAAAAAAAAAAAAAAAATTAAAAATACACAGCTAAAATGTTTTGTTCTCTACCTGTTGATTAAAACTAGATATACACAATCATACATCAATAAATTTGATTAAAAAAAAAATTATATATATATATAATACAAAAAAAAAAAAAAAAAAAAAAAAAAAAAAAAAAATAGAAATCCCTTCTGTCAGTAGAAGTTTTAGCCACGCGTATAAATTGATGTCGTACAAAAGACGAATCTTTTATAGATATCGCGTTAAAAGAATTAGTGAAATATTTGTCGATCATTGCACATCTTCATTTTTATAATCGGCAATCAATTTGTGTGAATTTGCAATTACCGTGATAAAGGATACATTGTATACTTCGATTTTCGGTAAAACTTATATCCTTTCGTATTTGTACATCTGAAGAGGTTTAGATTAAAATCAGCCATTAATTGTATTGCATTAATTCATACGAAAAACTTATAGTGTTCGCTTTGCTAGGACACACTTGTCGAAATGTGTTTTCGATAAATTTTAGCCTGCAAAAGAAAATTATTTTTATAATTATAAAAAAATAAAATATTTTGACAATTTTTTCAAATAAAAAAAAAATAACCAAAATTTAAAAAATTTTAAATAGAAAAAGAATTTCATGTAAATAGTATTGCAATTCAAACATTATTCAAATTAAAATTTAAATTAAAATTTCATGTTTAAATCAATTAGATTTACACATTCATTATAAACATATTCTTCATATTTATATAAATATTATTTATGTGAAAGTATAAAAAAAAGTTTAAAAATTAAAAACATTTTGAGACTTATTATTTTTTAAATATGAACATATTTTTATAATTATTTAAACTGTATTACTTAGTTGAAATTCTCTTAACACTTATTAAAAATGCAAAATAATTTTTTGATTAAAATTAACACATTTGAAAGCAAAATTTTCAAATTTGTTCAAGGTTAAGACCAACGAATGTGTTATTTTGGAAAGAAGTCTAATTATGTGCACGGGAAACAAGCCAAATTGTTAATGCACTCTTCATTCTTTGTAGCGGGACCTTCGCCCATTTTAGTTACATAAGTAAGTATCTATGCGCGTATATCGGTTTGGTTCTAATTTCGAAGAGGGCCACATCGAATAATGAAATTACTTCCGCGAAGCAACAGTTTTCCTAACAGTCGCGCGATCCTTCAGAAACTAGTAACATTATCTTGTCAACATAAGGTTATACAAAATAATTTTAATTATAATTATTTTCAAAATTTGATTTAATTCATCAAGAATTGTAATGTGTTAACTGTACTCTCTTTGCTGTTTTTATTTAATGAATATTTCATTAATAAAATTATTTTATTTCCATTAAAACTTGCTATTTTATGGTTTATTTAAATTTAAATTAGTTTCATTTAAAAAAAAAAATAAAATTTGTGAAATCAGTACAAAAAATCTTATGAGAAAAATATGTAAAATCATACTGAATTATGAGTCATATTTACTTTTCTTTTTAATAATCAACATTGATAACATTATTTGTTATATATTTATGGAATTTAAAGCAATTTATAAGAAAATACAATTTTTTTTTAAATAATAAAATTAATTTTTGTTTGCACATTTAAACTGTCGAAGTTAAAGTTTTAGGTGAGTAATTACTTTATTTCTATAATCATAAAATATTTTGTTTTTTGTAATTTTAAAATTTTTTTATGGTCACTAAAAAAATAATTTTATTGTATGCTTTTTTTAAATATTTGAAGTATTAAAAAAATTTTTACATATTAAAAAAAAATAATTTTAGAAACTCACTTAGCATAAATTCCACCTCCAGGAGGCAGATTGGGTATGTTCTGGATCTTTAGATTATGAACAAGTGTTACATATTTAAACTTACTATTTTTTTCTTCTTGTAACGTGATATCTGTTGAGAAAAAAAAATATATAAATATTAATAAAAGTTCTTATGATTTTCTACTAATTTATAATGCAATGTGCATATAAAATGAAGAAACAATAGATTTGCTCTTATAAAAATTAAAATATGTATTTTAATCATGCAAGCATATTGAATTTGCATTAACATTAATTTATATTATTACATATTTTTAATAAACATTGATTAAAATAAGCTTTGAAAATTAATATTTATAAAATAAAATAAAATTTGAAATCGCACTGCTTGATATTAAAGTTTGCATATAATAATAATAAGTAGGTAATAATTGCATAATATAACTAAAATAATTAATACACTCATAAGTACAAATAAATTTCTAACTGAATTTCAAAAAAAACATGCAGCTACTTAGGACTGGAATTTTTGTGTGTATTTTACAGTACATTTCTTATGGATGAAGATTAAATGTTGGTAAATAATATTAGATAGTACTCCGGTCATAAGTAGTCACATTCTCTTTTTGGCTTTTTATTTTTCAATTTTTCAATATTTATCTATAATTACGTAAATTTTCCACCATTGGAATTGTTTTATTGTTTTTAACTTAATCAAAAGCACATTTCCTATTTTATAATTTTCTATTTTATAATATTTTATATTTGTGATAACGGCAACTGCAATATTCTGCCATAAGAAATGCATTGCCGTTATATTAACTAATTAATATAAACAAATCTAGAACATATTGTATTACCTACCTGTAAACTTACATCTTCTATATAAATTTCAAAATTAAAAAAAAATATCTTGTTAAGCCTGACTTTTACATTAACTTAACAACTCCAAAGGTGGAACTATTTATTACCTAAGCAACTCTAGGATATAAAATAAAAAATTCTAAAATTAAATATAAAAATTAATATAATTTAAGATCACTGATAATAATTCGTTATAATATTTATTGCTTTTGTACTATACTTCTGGCACAATGAAGTTGTAGACAAAATATCAAGTTATTAGTTTAAATATATATAGACGGTGATATGCATATTACATTTTTTTTAAAGAAATAGCTTTGACAATTTTTTTTATAATATTCTATATTCTATAATTAATATTTTGACATAATTATAGTTTCATTATATAATATTCTAAATGAACTAACTTTAATAAATTGTTACTATTGTGGCTTATTAGATAAACTTACATTAAAATTTTTTTTTGTTAAATTATTAGTAAAAACTTAAGCAAATAATTATTGGTAAATCTATTTTTTTATTTTGCATTTATTTATCTTTAAAGTTTTTTTAAAACTGTATTAATTTATTCATAAAAATCTAAAATATTTACTTTGAAATTATAATAAAAATTTTTCGTTTTTATTTACTATAGCTACATCTTATTAGATAGTTACTAAAAGTATTTTTAAAATTTATATGTTTTAAAATTTTTTATATGACTATCAAAATTTTTAATTTTTTATTCTGTTATTAATACTGTTAATTAAAAATAATATTAAAATGTTTTTGTTATGTAAAGATTGTTATAGTATAATTATATTTAAATTAATTCATAACTTTAATTGAAAATTAAATTCATAAAAATTGTTTTAATTCACAATACTTCAATAATATAAATATAATACGATCAATTTACATATTTACTTATATATTCATGCATAATAGAAATCATTATTAAGAAATTATCAATATTATGGTTAAAGGCAGTTCTCGTTATTAATATATTTTAAGCTATTAGACTATATAGAGTAATAACAATAGTAATTTAAAATTACTATCTTTTATATTAAACATTTTAGAAAAAAACAAATTTTTAAATATTTTTTTTCAATAAAATATATATAAAAAATTTATCATTTAAAACAATTTACTTTAGAAGTATTATTTTTTATATTTTATGCAAAAAGTTTAAAATTTTTTAATTTATAATTTTTTAGATAAATAGTTATTTTTAAAGTTAAAGTTCTAATACTCGTGGCTAAATTAAAATATCATTTACCATTAGCGCGCACAATATATTGTTAATTTACTTATGCTTTATACAGTTACACAAACATTATTGCACAATTGTTACTAATTTGTGTTTTCATATGTCTGTCAGGTGCGTTCGCGAACACGTGATCGTGAACGCCTATTAATGCAACAGCATAAGGAAAGTAGCGAATACATATATGGAAATGACAATGAACCTTTAATTGCCCTTTCAATGAACATCTCTAGCTCTGCTTCCCTCTTTTTAGCCTCAGGATTTGGTTTTGGAGCTGCAGGAAAAGTGATCAACACTATACTCATGTTATCTTTGCTACCCTATAAATAAATGTAAAAATAAAAATAAATCGTTGAATTTCTATTTTAAGTAACTTATTTTGTAAATAAATAAGAAAAATTTTAAAAGTAATTTAACAAAACTTTTAAGTAATTTTAAAATAAAATGGATTTTATCAATTTGAGCTTTAAAATGAAGTAATATCTTTTTATCATAAATATTACCTGAATATAAGAAGGAAAAAAAATTCATTGTTTTAAATAAATTACCTTATATAGGCAAGTATCTATAACTTGATTTGTCACTACTTCTAAATCATCAGTAAGAAGCAACCTGGAGTGTATAAAATCACACAAGTCTTCATTGGTCATGACATCCCAAATACCATCGCATGCTAGTACCAAAAATTCATCGTGCTCATAATCTCGGTCACGAGTAAAAATCTCTGGTTCTGGTGATACCAATTGTTCACAAGGACCACGGCCCTCATCTTTTTTATATTCATAATCACCAAGTGCTCGAGAAACAGCAAGTAAACCATTGACCCGCTGAATTAAAACATTACCCCCAGCGTTTTCGATTCTTTCTTTTTCAGCAGGCAAAACAGGTTTATGATCACGAGTAGCGAAGATTGGATTTCCCGATCGACATAGTACTGCTCGTGAATCTCCACAATTAGCAATGTAGATATTTTGTGGTGATATAAATGCACATACCTTTTGAAAAATATAATTCATCATTACAGCTCAGTAACAGTCCTTTTTTTGTAACTAATAGATAGAATAGTTTAAACATTTATAACTAATAGATACATCATTTTCATAAAAATATAAAATTCAATTACTTATGAATGAAATTTTCTTTAATATTTATTAATTAAGGATAAAATTAGTTGTTATAAATTAGTCAAAATTATATATATATTTAAATTGTAACAATAATTGATTAAATAATTACTTAGATTGTTTAAACTTAGCAATAATTCATAAAGTGAAACTAATATTTTATATAAGTATAACATTGAATACATTTATATAAGTATGATAATATGTGAATTTATCGCATTAAATTTTTAAATACTTTAATTTAATATATATTTATTTGTAGGAAAATAAATATTTCAAAAAAAAAAGAGGAAATTTTGATAAAAATGAAAATATAAAAAATACATACTGCAGTAGAACCAGACTTATCAGTACTCATTTCTGGAAGATCACGCATTTTGTTATCTAGACTTAAAAAGCCAGAATGTATTCCTTTTATCACATTTTCAGCTTTAAATTCTTCCGTTTGCATTATACACTCTAGTAAATGTTCTGCACTATGTGCTGATACCAAAGCGCCTGCATGACCATCAAAAACTGCAAAATAGCTCCAGTCAGCAAGACTACCTCCAAGACCAGTGATTGCCTGATGCGCATCTTCCATTTCCATTCGCCAACCTTGCATACTGGCAACGCCATACCTAAGGCCATTACCTTCACCATGCTCATTGTACTTATCTGTTTTGGGTGTATTCAAAAATGCCCCCATACTTGTATAGTATATTTTACACTTTACGAAATCACAAATTTTTCATCTTGACATTATTTTACCATCATTTTCCATGGATCAAATAAAGGAACAGGTAACATATCTCAGCTAAAAATAAGAAATCAAATTATAAAAATTAAGATAAACATAAATATGTAGAATGTACAAGAATATAATTTTATTGACATATGTGTATATATTTTCAAATTCTATAAAAAATAATTTATAAATAATAATATTATTTTTATATACATTGAAAATCAATTATTTATTAGCTTTAGATATTTAGATAAACAAACATATGTTTACGCTTTTAAAATAAATTATAAAATGTAAAAGAATTTTATAATTATTATAATACTAAAAAATATGTTTTAATTATATAAATATATGATCATAATAACATATACAAAATTATTTCTTTTACTATTTATTTTTATAAAATTTGAATCAGATTCTATTGAAATCTAATAAAATATACACCAATTTGAAAAAATTTAGTACATAAAAAGTAAGTCTAAAATTAATGAAACAAAAACTTTGACAAAATAACCTAAATATAAACATTCATAAAATTATCCAGATTACTTTTATATTTTTATAAATACTTTAAATTTAAAGAATTTATATTAATCTATAAATTTTTTTTGTCAAACATAATTTTAATTTTCAATTTAACTGTATATTAAAATTTTACATTAATTATAAGTATAATATTAAAAAATATGTACAAAAATAAACTGCATTTGATCATCTCTTTACTGCATTAACTTATTGCTATTTGAACAATTTTTGCTTTTTTGTATTTGATGAGTTACACAACATGCAAGTACTTGTGCTAAAAAAATACAGGGATACATACTACATAAACAAACATACACAAGTAAAATGCTAATCTTGATCATGTGATACTTTCACACAAAAAAGTCGTCCGATTATACACGACATGAATGAAAAAGAAATTGTTTCTGTTTACCTTGAGTACAGTGAGCTTCAAAGGCTTGATAAATATATTCAAAGTAAAAGAAAACTTACAAAAGCAATAAACACTAATGCAATAGCAACATTATATTCAAACTGTACATTTGATTGACTGTTTAAAACTGTCCTTCTTTACACCAATGGAAAAATAGTCACAAATTTTTATTAAATGTATGCGATAAAACGAATGTTCATGTTATTTAAAGTCAAAGTTAATATCACGTAATGCTTTATAAGATAAATCGATTAGATTCGTAAATAATTTGAAAATGCATAATTTTTTTATACGTAAACGATATAAAAACACACATGTACAAATGATGTTTTACGGGCTGGCAAAATCAATTTGTACCGTTTTAGCAGCACAGGGTTCAGCTATTCCTAGGGAATTTTGCAAAATGAATGAGTTTTACGTATGAACTTGCTATATTCACCGCAAAATATATGTAATTCTTGCTCCAACAATTCTCTTCCCTCAACGTCCCAGTTTTTCTAGTCGGACGATGCGCGGGCCAAACTATCGAAAGATACTGAAATAGCGCTGGCACACACGACACACAGAACAACACACTGAAGCTTCTTACGAAGCGGGCGCGTGTCTGTGTTTTGCCCTCTTCCTCCTGTTCCTGTTTTTCACGTTTATGTATGTATATATTTCATATTTTTTGCAAAGCAAATGCAAAAACAGCATTCGTGTCCTATATTTACAATGTATACCTTTTACCCGAAGACTTCTAGCAAAATTAGAAAAAATGTATGTAAATTTTAATCAAATTCATTTTATTTGATTTGTGCCGCCAAATGAGTAATGCGTGCGTTAAAGAACTCGTAAAATTATGTTATGACGTTTGAGGGAAACAATAAAAAGTGCCGAAAGTATATATACACAACTTGAAAAAATTGTCTGAGAGAAAGCTTGTTTTAACGAAGAACAAATAATTTTTAAATAATTTACGTATTTGTCAAAAGAAGAAATTTTGCACTTAGAAATCAATGCACTGATCGTGTTTATGCATTTAATGTATTTCACTTTTATTCGAAATTTATAGAAACAGCATAAGGCGCATTTATGTCAAAGAAAAAACTCATAAAAATGATATACTAATAAAACGTAAATGAAGAAAAGTACATCGTCTATCGCGCGTCCGTTATACACACGTTTCGTATTTTTTTAGCTTACATGTACATGTACGCACACTTTCTCTTTCACTCGTTTTATCCACATGCAAATAATCACATTCTCATCTCTCTTATTCTTGAAGCATTTATATTCTACTATGCAATAAATTTACAATACAATTATATAGATTCGTATATATACAGTACCTTTTCTGTATTACTGTCTTTTTGGATTGTTGTTTTCTGTATTAAATTGAACACTTGTATTCTTGAGAGTAAGAAACAGATTCTCTCGTTCTCTCAGCACGTACGATTATAAGAAAAAAATATACACATGGCAGAAACGTCATGCGACTACAAGAGAAACAAGGAAGAGATCGGCATCGACTCGTCGCATGAATGGCGGAGCAAAAATTCGGTCTATCTCGAGAGTGCGAGGGAAACGAGCTTATTCCTGTTACCGAAAGTGTGAGTAAGAGAATCTAGCAAAAAGTAGGGACCGGGGATGCAAAAAGTTGTGAATACTGCGCAAGTGTGACTCGCTGCGTGGCGTCATCAGCAACCAATGAGTGTCTTACGATTAGTTTGCGCGCGCGTCGCACATTACAAGATGAGCATACGCTACTGGTCTTTCCGGTAGCTTTGACAATCTTTAAGAGTTTTTAGCCAACGGTTAAAAATTAACACTATTGTCGGTTATAATCATATAGGTGTTAGAAACAAAATTTATAAATTCCGATTAATTAAAAGATAAATTTAAATGTTTCAAAAATTTTTTTCATATATTTTTATTTTTATTTAAAAAAGTAATAGATAATAAGTCAATGATAATAAAAAATGATAATGCAATTTTTAAATTATTTTTTTTAGGTACTTAAGATTAAGGTTTAAATATAAAGCTCGCTCAAGCTAAAAATATTAGCATTGATTAATCTTACAAATTTAACATACAGAATATAACGATGATTATAAATTTTATTAAAACTGAATTTCATTTAAAATTTTTTTGCAAATTTGAAATGAATTATTATAAATATTAAAAAAATTTTACTACTCATTATTTTAACGCAACTATTATTATTATTATTATAGAAAATTAAATATACTAATTTTAATCTCTCTCTTTTAAATATTATTTTTTTATGCAAAATTTTTTTCAAAATATTATTAATGATATATTTTCTCTATTACGGTACAAATATTTAATAAAATATTTGAAAAAGATCTTATAAAAAATAAACTTTTAATATTTTAAAATATTAAAAAAATGCAATTTATAAATATTTTTAACACGTACAAATATATGTAGTTTAATTTTGATTAATATATGCTAATAGTTCATTTTATATCATGTAAGCAAATCACATTAGAAAATGAATGAAATCTTTATAATTTTTAACGTAAAAATTTTAAAAAAGAACTTTTAATAATAGTGGTTTGTAAAATTTCTTTTAATATTTCAACATATTTCTAATACTTAAAAAAAAATCACTTTATGTTTCTGAAAATTAGAAATTTTTAAACATTATTAAAATTGAGAATGAAAATAAAAAAATGTCAATGCATTAAAATTAGTTAGATAATACTATCGAAAAAAGAAAAAAAAAAAAAATTTTTTTGCACAAAAAATATACGTTGAATCTCTACCAATCCCCTAAAGACTTCTTAATTAATTGACAACCAACAGTCCGCATAATATAAACACATATAAGTAACTATTTTATGATGAAGCATCAATTTTGCGTGAGCTATTGCAGTGTCCTTTAAAGATAATGGTTATTGTAAGGCTAGTAAGAGTATATTAATAAGAGTTTTTTTTTTTTAAACTCAAAAGATAGTAGCACCGTAATTATTTAAAAATTTTAGTAAAAAATTACTGCTACTTTCAATGTAATAAATAAATATTTATATTTTGTACAAAGCATTAATCAGAAGCATGTAAAAAATAAAAATATAGATTAATTAACTCAACAATTTTATTATTTATTATCATTCTGTAAATTACATTGATATTGATAAATATTAATTTTTAGTATTTGTAATAATTTAATCTGATTTCGTAAGTATATTGCTATAATACATGCTAAAATTAGAAAATATACATATAAACTCTTGGCTAACTTTAAAAATAGCCTTGTAACAGAAGGGTGTTATTAAACAAAGATTATTTTTAAAAGCATTATTATAAAAAAACTATATTTTATATAATAAAATTAACTGTAAAAGTCTTTTTAGACAATTTTTCGTAAATATAATTCTACAAAAATAGGATGGAAATACAATATATTATATTCATTGCTCTGTATATAAAAAAATTAACATTTTATTTTTTGTCTGAATATTTTACAATAAATAAGAATAAATAAATATTCTTATGAACTCAGTTTTAATTTTTTTTTGCTTTGTATGTAGTTTCTTTTCAAAGGAAAATTATTACATCATCATAGGTAATTGAGAGTCATATTAAAGAATGACGTAAATGGAAAAATTGTCAAATAATTTGTCGTAAGAGACGAAAAATTATAAAACAAGTAAAATTTCGTAACAAAATTAAATGTCTAGTAATTTCAGATGAAAAGTAATTTATAATTTTAAAAACAAGCAACTTACATTATTATTATTATTAGTAATAAACTTTCAATTGAAACAATTTAGAAAAAAAAAAAAAAAAGCCTTGGCCTAAAATCGTACGTCAGACTCCAATAGTAAATAACTTTCTGATGATTTAGGCTTCGACCCTGTGATAAGCTTTAGAAGATCGCGAACGTTAATGTTGTACTAAAGGCTAAATTTGTTGAGATATTTAGGAATGTTGTAATTGATATAACACATCGTTCAATAAGTCCCGAGACTAACCCAGAGATGGTGCTAGTAGTACCAAACTGGCCACGTTTCCATAGAGTGCGAACCTTTACATGGAACGTGTAAAAATTTCACGTCGATCGGATCACAGATAGCAGAGTTATCGAGGTTAGAGTAAAGTCACGTTGTAATTTGTTTGAAAAATGGAAAAAAGCGAGTTTCGCGTGTTGATAAAACATTGTTTTTTAACGGGTAAAAACACCGTAGAAGCCCAGCAATGGCTTAAAAAACATTACCAGGACTCCTGTCCATCCAAATCAACGATTTGTCGTTGGTATGCTGAGTTTAAACGTGGTCGTATGGACACAAACGATGCGGAACGTACGGGTAGGCCATTGGAAGCCATTACAGAGGAAAATGTGAGTGAAGTGTTAAAAATTGTAATGAAAAATCGCAAAGTGAAGGTCCGTGAGATTGCAGAAATGACACAGATATCATCTGGAAGCGTATTTACAATCCTTCATGAAAAATTGTGCATGAAAAGGGTTTGTTCCGAGTGGGTGCCGCTCGAATGAGGAGGTCATTGCCGAAACTGAAGCCTATTTTGAAGCAAAGGATAAATCCTTCTATAAACATGGTATAGAAATGTTGGAAAGGCGTTGGAAAGATTGTATCACTCTAAAAGGAGATTATATTGATGAATAAAAATGATTTTTGAAAAAAAATGTTGTTTTCGTTGTTAGTCTCGGGACTTATTGAACGATGTGTTACGTACGATAATACTTAACTTTATTTAAGTGAATAAAATGTGTGTTACATTTTTACCAAATTGTATAGCAAATAGATTGCTGAATAAATTTATCATAAACTTTGAGTTTAAATTATTTTTTTTAATTAAAAAAGCTTAATATACAACATTTTTAATTTAATACAAAAAATATAAATTTTTTCTGCCTTCACGTTTTTAAAAATATTTTGAAAGCTATTGCTTTGGAACCGATGATTCAAAACAAATTTCAAATAATTAATTATTAGATTTAGCAATCATTTTTTAGATACTTATAAATTTATGTTATCAAATACTCTGTATGCAAATATTTTTATCGTGCAGCTTACTTATTATATTCGTATAAAAGAATACAATAATTAATCATATTATACTATTCTTTACCTAAAGTTTACATTTTTATCATAAAATATAATGGCATCAAATGCCAATTATATAAATAGATTCTGAAAGATAATCTTTATTTGATAGTTATCGTATTTGTATTTTTACAAATATTAAACTATTAAAATAAAATAAAAGAATATAAATAAATTTATCTTTTATCTTTACAGAAACTATGAATTCGCAGGTCAAACATCAATAGAAAAATTGTACAGAATTGACGAATAGAATCAATCAGAACTTTTGTCGTTATTTAACAAAATAGTGCTCGCGAAAAGAGAAAGATATTCTTCAATGCGATTGCCGCGGGTGTATTTATCATAAGAGTAATCAACGTGCTCTCGCTTACAAAATATAAGTTTATCGAGAAAACAAAAGCGTTTAGAAGTGTATAAATAAGATAAGTGTCGCATTGATATTATTTTTATATTTATCTTTTTTTGATTTTTGAAATCCGGGTTTTATCATTCATTCTATCATTGAACTGTTAGTTTACGTCAATGTCATTTATAACAAGTCAACATGTTAACATATAATTAATATAATTCCATCGTAAAGATGCATTAAACAATAAGTAAATAGTTATCTTTTGTAGAAAAGTATTATTTTCTAAAAAATTTACATTAGAAATACATTATCTTCAATTCGAAAGTAATACTGACATAAAAAAAAAAAAAAAAAAAAAAAAAAAAAAAAAAAAAAAAAAAAAAAAAAAAAAAAAAAAAAAAGTGTAACGCTTCATTTTCTTTTATGTGTATAGCTTACTGAATTTATTGAAGCACAAAACCGAGAAAACTGAGGGTTGCTGAGGTACGCAGCTTTGAAAAGGTTTCGCTTCTTATTATCGACTGTATTTCAAAGTCTGCTTACACGTGATAAATGTGAAAATTACCAAGCCTCAACTCAAAATATTATTCATTTTTACTTGATGCGTATTTTATTTTATAAACTGTATGTAAAACGTAAAAATAAGCAATGAAATAAAATATCAACACCACTTGAAACGATAATGTAGTTTCGAAATATATTTTAATTATTAAAGTTAATCATAAAAATGATATCACTTTGTAACAATAGAAAATAAGTATTGATATTATTTGTAGTTTAGAAAATGTATTTGCTTTTCTAAGAAATTTATTTTACTTATTATACATTTATGTGTAGAGATCACAAAATTTTATTTTTTCTTTCAATCAACAATATTTTTACACTTTCAATATTAACATAGTAAGCACGGCTGAAGCTTACATTAAATATAATTCACTAATATAATAATTAGTATCAATAATTGGTAACTTTCATAACTATTAATTTATGTAAAATAATATTTTTATTTTAAGAAAAAATTTTATTTGTGCTTTTTCACAAGTTTGTAGTTTACTTTGACTAATTTTGAATGTATAAAACATATCAGTGTTTTTGTAAAAGTCTGAAATGTATCATAATTCAGTTTTAATGTACACATAAATTTTATTCATTTTGAATTAGTCATGGACAAATATTATTTTTAAACAAGTAAAGTTAATTAATTTTTGGCAAATAAATATTGCTTTGAAACATTTTGATAAAAATACAACAATCGAATACTGAAAAGATTATAAATTTTATTTAATTTCTAAATTTATGCTTCACCAATTTTATAAAAAAAAAATTAAATATGAATTTTGTGATGAAATAAATAAATTGATATTAAATATAAGTTCAAAAAAATGAAGCCTAAGATTTATGTAAATGTTTCTTTAAGATATAAACTGTACTTCAGTTTATATAATTTATTAATTTATTTACTTGTTACCACAAAACCCAAATCTCGAGGCACCATATACTGTTTCACTATTTCATCTGTTATTTTGCTCCTATTTTCTTGATGTGTAGCAACTAATTTTTGTAATATTTCAATTAATTCTTTCTTGAGCTCACCAGTCAAAATTTCACCACTACTATAACCCTGAAAAAATGATACATAATATTTATAAAAATTTGTAACGATAAAATATAGTTGAAATAACATGAAAACTTACTTTTCTAATTTCTTCAAGTCTTTCATCATCTTCTAAAAAAAACTTTAACCACTGATATGATATGTCAATATCACAGTTACCTCCTAACTTTCTGTGTTCTTCAATAGTTACTTGACCACCAGAGAAAGCGTGTTTATTAATTTTATTTTTAATCTGTTTTGGAGTATCAGTAAGAAATATTGCAGTATTCATATCACTAGCAGACATTTTAGTTTTAGAACCTTGTAATGCAGGAAAAAATGTAGAATGAAGTAATGCAGGCTTGGGATGATTAATTCTTGGTGCTACATCTCTCGTCATTCTAAAGTAAGGATCTTGATCTATAGCACATGGAATGAGACATGGAACTTTTGCATTCTTAAAAATAAAAGGAAAAGTACTACATAAGGCTGGTGCAGCTTGAGTAGGGGGAAAACTTATTTTTGCTACAGGATCACTGTCTCCAAATCCAAAAATACCTTTCACTTGATTAAATGTAACACATTTTTGTATCCTAATCATATTTTGGTAAAATGCAGGATTTGTTCCTATGTGCTCTAAATTTGAAAAAATAAAAGTTTTTTCTAATCTAAAACCGCACGCTATAATGTCTTTAGCATTTCCATATGCTAACTTTATAGCATCTTCAATCTTCAAATTCTTCCATATAGCTTTTTCATCATCTGTCAGTTGAATTACAAGAGGAACATCAAACACATCTTGTAACCATTTGCAAAACATAAATGGAATAAGATGCCCTAAATGCATTGAATCAGAACTAGGTCCTCTACCTGTGTATAGATAAAATGGTTTTCCTTGTTCATATAAATTCAATATCGTGTGCATATCTCTGTGAGAAAAAAATATTCCTCTGTAAAGGAAATGATGAGGTTTCTTGCCAGTGATTTTTTCAAATCTATCGAGTAATTCATCATCTATTTTTGAACTTCCAAATCGTTCTAAAATAAAAAACAGTTGTATATATTATATTTACAATTCTAAAAACTGAGTTAATTTAAAAAAATTTTTAATGTAAGTAACTTTAAAAATAAAAAAAATAAATATTGAAATAAATATTACTTATTAATTTGTCGTAGTCAATTCCGGTATCGTTTTGACTTTCGACATTCCAGGGTGTTACAACATCTTGGTCGTCGACTGCACCATTTACCGTTGCATTTTCAATCTTTTTTTCGTTGATACTCATTTCTTCAAGTTTCTCAGTGTTGTCGGTTACTTTATCTTCTGAATTTTCCGACATACTTTAATATAAATGCAAATTTATATCATGTATAAATGACACGCGTATAGCACCCATTCAACGTGAAATCTTGTAGGTTATGTCGTTATCCTGACCATCTTGTTACCTGTGTTCCATTCACCGTCTACCTATATTTATGAAAATGTATGCATAATAATTACAGGTTAGAAATCTGAATCATTTACTATTTATTGCTAAGGTTTGACTTGGTAAAACATACGTAAAAAAGCGCAATAATTTAAAATGTTATATCCCTGATAGCAGCACGTTCTGTACACATTCGTACTCCACGATGTGCGATGACAGTGCATTCACTGTACGGTCACGCAAGCACCATAATTTTTTTATAAACAAAGTGGCGTGACAAAATATATATCTAAAACGTGGATTATTTAATACGTTTTAGATTAAAATGCAATAAAATAAGTATGCTCACATGTGGAAAAACATTTCTTTTTTTTTTACAATTTAAACATGCATGTTTACTACCATTATCGAATAATTTTTTAAAAAATTATTAAAAAATATTGCAACCATCCGTTTCATAATCTACCCATTCATTTTAAATTTAAACTGTTTTCACGCCAAGACTGCGGGCGGCAGCACTTCTCGAGCACTTATCGACAACGGCACGCGTGAGTTTAATTCATGACATTTAGCACGTGCTCTAAAATGACTAATTTTGCATTAATTTATTAGTTAAACTAAACAGAATTTTAAAAAACAAAAATGGAAATGCATTTTGTATATTTTTTCTTTATATAATTAAGTACTTTATTGAATTAAAATATACATAATAAATATATTTTTGATACATATATAGAATAATCAATAGAAGGCGGGTATGGCAGTTTCCAACAATACAGCAAGAATTAAATCAATATTTAAACAATTTATTTAAATGAATAATAACATAAAAAAAGTTGATTAATAACAATAACGTGTTACATAATTGCAATAAAATTTTATTTCTTATAAATTCCAAGATGCAAAGCACCTTTAAATAATTTTAAATAACGATTCATAGCTAAATAATTGATATTACGGCTAGCGGCAGCCAACGAGAAATTTACATTAATTAAAACTCATTGTTTATGCAAAATCGAATATAAAGTAATTAAAATTAAATAACCAATAAATTTATGGGCAATTAATAGATTTAATTTGTTGCAACATCTCTTTATTAAAAGATAGGAGCCTTTGTGTCGTCCAGTTCTCGCATCAATTTTGAAACTTGCATTTGAAGAAATATCTTTTCCTTTGGGAAGAATTTTTCAAAATTGATTTTCTTTTTATGATTTAGCTATATTATAGTTTTAAATAGTCTTTTACTAATAATGTTGATGAAAAGTAATTTTAAAATTCTCATTTTAAGATTATTTATTAAAAATTTGAGGTCTAAAACATTAAGAAAATTACATTGTGTTTAAATTTTATCTTTTATGTATTTTTATAAAAAAAACACCGTAACTTTGTAAAAACTAGCCCGAAAAAATGCTGGACCCCTCATTTTAACACAGGGTTATTTACTTTACAGCTTATGATTTGTTTTATAATTCATAAAGAAGTATTTGCAATTTAAAATGTTAATTCCCAAGGTTATTGGGTTTAATGCTTATGATTTATTTTTTTTTATTTATAGAAGACATTTGAAATTCAAATCGTTCACCCTTAAGTTTCGTATGTTTACCGCTTCAAAATCCAGTAATTTATTTATAAAAAAGTATTTGCAATTTAAAACTTTCATCCCCAGGGTTTTTGGGTTAAGTGCACATGATTTTGTTTTTTTATTTATATCAAAGACATTTAAAATATGAAACTTTTGACTACAGCGTTTTTATGTTTAACACTTGCAAATCTATTATACTCAGGGTTATTTGGTTTACAGCTTATGGTTTTGTTTTGATTTCTTATTTATAAAAAAAAAACATTTGATATTTGAATCGTTCATCTTGAGATTTTTCTCTATATTTTTACAAATCGATTAATTTATTCATAAAAAAAAATTTTCATTTTTAAACTTTTATCCCCAGGATTTTTGAGTGAAGAGCCTATAATTTAATTTTTTTATTTATAACAAAGACATTTTAATCAAATTGTAATAATTAAATTATAATAATAATCTAAGAAAATATCGAAATTAAAACACTTTTTACTCTAGCTGCTAGAAATAGTAATAAGTACAGTCATTAATGATACGACTAATCAACCAAATAATAATTATGATTATTTTAAACAATGTTATCATATTGCCAGTTTTATTCATAAGAATTTCACTCGAATTTTCAATCACTAATACTGTTATATAATTACTGTTGATGATTTTTTAATACTTTATATTAATCATCTATTAATATGAAATTATTAAAATTATTATAAAACTTTTCTCTCTATAAAACTTACTGTTTTTTCCCAGGGTTGTTAGGTATAGAGCTTGTAGTTTAGTTTTTTTATTACTAACAAAATCTCTTTTTATTTTTAAAATGAAATATTTGTCCCCGGGGTTTTTAGGTGTAACGTTTATGGTTTGTTTTTATATGTATAAAAAATCATTTTTTCTCTTTATAAATTATTTTTGCGCTGGATATTTAGTTATAGAGCTTATGATTTTCACGTATAATAAAGACATTTAAAATTTGAAACTTTAGTCGCAAAGGTTACTAAGTGTAAAACTTATGGTTTGATTAATTTATTTATTACAAAATCGTTGCTATTTAAAAATTACGTTTTCAGGATTATTAGGTGTATAGCTTATGGTTTAGTTTTTTTTTTTTTTTTTCTTTAATTATAACAAAGTCTCTTTTAATTTAATTTCTTGCGCGCGGCGGGAAGGCTTAATGCTTTGCGTATAGTACCCGTAAGCGAGTGAGATAGACAAATATTAAACTTTTAAAAATCAATCTTATTTACATAAATTTCATAATAAAGGTATTAAAATAATTTTTCAGAGATTATTTTATTAATTATTGTTTATTCAAACTATTTCTTATAAATTTTAAATTCTTTAATATTTTTACATAACATTTAAAAAAGTAATAAAAGAAACATGTTGTTTATAAAATCTATTTTTCATACTATTCTTATTCATAATATATTAATTATATTATACAAATTTTATTATACTCAGTTTTCTTTAATTATTGGTAATATAAAGTTAATCATCTCGTAAAATAAGAGATATAATAATTTAAATTCCGCATGTTTATTAAGTTTTAATGCGTAAGTACTATATACATAACAGCTAAAAAAATAATAGGTGCCCCGAAATTTCCAATTATATTTATTGCCTCTACGGCCCTGACGAGTCGATAAAACAGAAAAATACATTTAACTATTTTTATTTTCACTAGAGGAAGCTCGAATCAACAGAAAATTTTTATCTTGGCGCCATCGACAATTTTAGATTCTTTGGAGAGTATAGAGCACTCTTAAATTGTTTTACTTAATAAAATTTTGAAGAAATGTTGTAAGCTTTTATTATACAGGATATCAAATTTTTTATCAAAAAAAAAAAATCAAGAATGGGAAATTGCATTCTTTTAGTACAACAATTTTGTTATACTCATTAAATCTATTCGTTTTATATTATACTGTTCCTTTTATTAATATTATATAATTTCTTAGGTATAAAAAATAATTTCTTAATTAAAAAATAAAGTACAACAATGACAAATAGAAACAAATTTTAATTTAGCTTACGTAGAAAATTTTAAAAGCTTCTTTTACTTTTTATCGCTTCAACTAAATATATATATTTTTTACATGAATCTGTACAAACAAAATTTCTTTTTATTTACTTATTAGATTATTATTAATATTATTAGACAGATTCAATTCTACACAGTTCAGCTTAATCTAATTAAACTTTCGGAAACTTTAAATTAGACATATTTTTGAAAAATAAAACTTATTATTACACTAAATTAAAAATAAAACTTATTATTGTTATAAATTTGTATAATTAACTAGATTTTATAATTTTAACTATCTCACAATTAATTATTCACTAATCAAAATTTTTCATCTTTACATGTTTTGCATACGGCAGCCATTTTCTTGCAATTGCGCTTTTACAAGTAATTTTCATTTTTATCGTACATTAAAATTATTGTTAAAACAATTTTCAAACATATAGAATCTTAATATTAATAAAAAATTTTTATTAAACTGGTGTAAAATAACAAAATATTAAAAATTTTAAAACATAAATATTTAATACCAAAATAAAATATTCTGTTTTAATTGGTAAAGAATAATTATAAAAAATAAATGACACTTCTTAAATTTATAAAAAAAATATTTACAATATCTAAATAATATTAAAACGATAATTATAAGTGAAAATTGAAAACGTAACTTCCGCATCTTTGATTGGCTTAACGTATTTAAATATAAGCAAAACTTATCAGCCAATCAAAATCGCCTATACCATTTCGTCCGTTCTGCATGCGGCAGCCATTTTCATGCTGCGTGTATTTAATTGTACGGCCGCCATTCCGTATAACATAGTTATAATTATTAACATTATAAGTATTTTATGAATAATTTTTATTCCTTATATATTATAATTATTCTTAAAAAATTTTTTAAGCACACAAAATTTTAATATTGAAAAATAAATAAATAAATAATAACTTTAGAATAAAGATATTCAGCACAAAAAAATATTTTGTTTCAATTATAAAAAATAAATTAAACTACCTAAATTAATAATTTATATACTTAAATAAAATTAAAACAGTAATCATAAATGAAAGTTGAAAGAATAGCTTAAGCGTCTTTGGCGAATTTCAAAATTGACTATTTTTTATTTCTTTGTATGGAACAGCCATTTTCATGAAATAGTGTATCTAATGGTACAGTAGCCGTTTTGTATTTATTACATAGTTTTACAAATTAATACTATAAGCGTTTTACAAAAAATTTACATTCACAAAAAATCTTCATATCGTTAATTGTTGACAAGTTCAAACAGGATATTACATGCCAAACACCATAATAGAATTTTCCTTTTCTTTATCTTTAAAAGATAAGTGGAACGTCCTACCGTCACTCTAACGAGAGAAGCAGAGTCAAATGTTCCTTATATTCGAAAAAGAGCTCGATGCATCCCACAGGTGTCAGCGATAAAGGCCTTCCTTTCCTCTTTCCTTTTCTCTTTCATTAGCTGACACTCCTTTTAAGTTTTCTTTACGTTGCCAAAATCGTTCTCGGAAATAAGGCGCTTCGAAGCCTGGTAGGATAATGATCAACTATTTATTATAAATAAACAGAGTCGTTGTTTTTAAAACCTTATTCCTTTCTTTTCCATTCTAAAGGGACGATTTTGTTCAAGGTCGCTATATCCAGCTAGAGCTCACTGCAAAGTACAAAACCTGTATAATCGTCAATCAGCTTCGTAATTTTTTCATCGCTTAGTAAGGTAGCGTTAAATTATATAATAAAAATCGTGACGTTAATCGGTTGACGACTTTTTTGCAAAAAGATATCTATATGAAGCATGTGATCCTGATTTAGCAATGCATTTTGAGTCAATATCGCTACTTCCGACTTGCCGCTTTAAAATGATTTTTGGTTTTTGGAGGATGCGCGTAACCTCCAAATAAGATCGAACACGATGATAATGTGAAAATTTGTTATTTAAATTAATAATCTTTTGGGTGAATTATTTCTTACGTCTAAACATCGGGAAATCCTTATTATTATCAAAGACTCCGAAAACTAACGAAGATAGAAGAATGAATGTTTTAAATTTAAAGTGACATTAATATAGACGTTCCAATGCTTAAGATGGTTTAACTTCTGCTTCAAGCATTCGTGATTTCTATACACGAATACATGGCACACTCGTGGTTCAAACTACCGCGAATAACAAATAAGCCTTTTCGTTCATCTTCTTGAAAGAATATATGAAATTCTTTCTTTCTGACTCTTTTTTTGTACATGGCTCTTTTCTATCTAGGCGATCTGATAAAAAGTGAAAATTCACGAAAGCACGTATATCATGTATATCAATATGTACATATAGTAAAAGACGCATTTAATCTTGTTTTTCATGTTGTCGTGTTTATCTCGGGCTTATACTTGATAAAAAAAAAAAAAAAAAAAAAAAAAACGACAGCTGCATTCTAAGCATAAAGAAGAAAAATAAAATGTAAGAGAGAACTCGTTAACAGTTTAATTTTTAGACATCTTGATGGATTATTAAAATTACATATTTTATTAAAATATTGTAATATTTATGGTAACAATGCACATGACATTATGTATGATACGGTAAGGCAATTGATTTTATATATATTGTAATTAATTAACAATCGAAAATTATATTTACTTTATTTGTTAAAAAGCCAAAAAAATATTGTATTTTATTAAAAAAAAAAAAAAAAAAAAAAAAAATAATAATCTATAATAATAATAAAAATAGTAATAATAATTTCGTTTTAAAATATAAAATCCAAAAAATGCTAACAATGAGATATAAATATGAAATATGAAATAAATGATTTTAAATTTGTTAATTAACTTGATTCATTGATCCTAATACTTTATTTTGAACTTGCAACATCAAGCACATTGCGAATTGCATGTTTATCTAATGTTTATATTATTTGTATTCATTAATATACTCTGCGTGTCTCCATGTACATCTGCATTTTAATACATATTCTATAATGTATAATGACGTGAAAAGAATCAGTTGATATAATTTTGATTGATCTTATACAATAGCAAGTTACACCGTATCCATAAATCATCTAAGAAAGTTTAATATAATTATCTGAATTACGCGTTCTTTATAAATAGCCTTAATTAAGGAATAAAAATAATTAATTTTTAACCGACGCAATTATTTTCAAAAATTAATAGGTCACTTTTTAGAAAGCGCTCAATTTAATCGTTAAACAGGTCGTGTGAAAATACTCAGCAACCAACAAAGTATAAAAAAAAAAAAAAAAAAAAAAACAAGAAAAATAGTGGATATTTTACTTAAGTATAATAACTACAATAATAATAAAATGAGAAAAAAGAGTTACAATAAGTCAGAGTCAAATAAACGTCGTTATCATTCGCGGATAATTAAGGGTCAAGCCAAGTGTCAAAAACGCAACTGCAGTATACGTACTACTGAATCAGCATAAAATCAGTAAAAAAGGTAAATTTCATTTCGAGAAATAAACACGGCATACCGTGGCATAGAGCCAACGCACCGGAAAGAGAGAGCGAAAGAGAGAGAGAGAGAGAGTCGACGGCACCGGAGCAGCCGGCGCATAAGAGGCGAGAATCATTAATTAAATTTTTAACCTTTCCCGTGTAGGTAGGTGTATGTATGTATCTAGGTATGTGTACGCATATACATAGATGAGTGTGCGTGTACGTGCGGCGCACGGGATTCCGGAGAACCGAGCTTTGCTCGGGAGAGCAAACGGTCGAAAACAGAAGTCATTAGGAGCACACAAACGAGTAATTAATCAGGGTTAACGGCACACACACACTCGCTCTCTAAGTATCTTCTCCCGTGCGCGGTGCATTGATATTTTTGAAAAAAAAAAAAAAAAAAAAAAAAAAAAACATTTTTTTGCTTTTTTCTTTTTTGTTTCGTTTTGCGGATTAATGATGCAATGATGTTAGTTGTTAATAATTAAATTTACGTCTCTTTAAAATCACGAGTCAGTATGCAACAAATGAATTTCAATTATTATTATTTTTTTTTTTTTCAATTCTCAACAATATTATGAAAAAAATGATCTTTCTAAAATATGTGAGTTTTTAATAATTTGAATCATTATATAGTACATTCAACCCTTTGGATTTATATAGGTAAAAAAAGAACGTGGAAAACTTTCTAAATCTTGATTGCAACTGATGTAAAATAATAATTTAATTTGTTTAAAACTAAGTAGCTACCCACGTTTTCAAACACGCATTTTTTAAATTATAATAATAAAAATAGATAAACATTTGAATTGTTAATAAATCATAAAGATCTAACAAAATTTTGCAATATAATCTTAATAAAAGCACGATAATCAGATTCGTTAAGGTTGATGTTAATTTGATTTGTTATAAGTAAATGAATTTAATTTATTTAAAAATTTTTTATAAATCTATCTAATCCAAATTAAAAGAATGCCTTGTAAATATTCAAAGTTTTACTTAACCTTTATCGTTTTAAATCCTTTTATCTATATATCATTGGATTATAAGGATAAAGACAATAATAATATTTTAAAATGCAGCCAGTACAAGCACTTTAATATACCTCATTAATTTAAGTAGATTACGTTTTAGAAACCTTTAAACTTTAAGTAATAAGCTATATAGATAAATGATTTATGTAAAACGATAATAATAGTAAGTTTTTGTTATATATATCCCTAGAGTTTATAAATAATAAAGTATTTTTATTCTCATTTTATAAGGTCGATGACTAAAGTATGTCAATTCTTGTTTACTTAAACTATTGACATGCTTGGGAAGTACATTCATCGCGAAATTCTGTTTTACAATAGTTGTACTATACATATATAAGGTAATTAAATTATGTTTACATATATTTACATAGTTATTTTATAATAAACTTGCAAATTTATGTTATTATTAAGATTTTGGAATAAAACGTATTACTGTTTATGAAAAATTTGGTAATGTGATTTAAATACCCAATTTAAATTTTTTATATATATTTTGTAAATAAAATATTATGTTAGAGTTCGTCATTTTATACAATTATTTGTTTTGGTAGATAAGTAAGTTTAAGATAACTTAATCTCGAAAAAGATGTAAATGTTATAAGTAAATAAGATTAAACCAAAACTTTTTGTTTTAACTAAAAATTTTGCATCTGAAAAATTTTTTATTTTTTATTTTTTAGCTTTACTTTTTAGTTTTATTTTTATAAAATTTATGAATTTTTCTATTAATGCTTAATTAATTAAAGTTTATGGTGAATTGTCGTTGATAATAACCGACGATTACAATTTTAAACTTTCGATAATTAAATTAAATTTGAAAAAGATTACATATTTTTTGCGTTAATATGTTTCGATCAAGACTAAATTTGGTTTTCAATGAATTATACGCTAGGCTATTTTTTAACGATTTATTGATTTTATTTGAAAAGCAATTTTACTTTAGTTTCAATTGATCCCCTAGGAAGCAGGAGTCATAACTTACAAAAGTAATTAAAATTTTTTCCAAGCGTTGAAATTATTTCTGTCGCTTATTAAAATTTTAATAATAGTTTGAATTAAGATATTTTTGAACGTATAATATATTTAACAAAATACATTTTTGTTCGAATAAATTATTATTTTAAACATCGATAGCTGATTTTTAAATAATATTTTATTAGTTATCCAAATGTTAAATATTTTGCAAAAAATTATTCTAAAATTGTTTATCAAGTATTCCTTATTAAAATATTTGACTTTAATAAAGGTAGTTTTAAGTAGTATTTTATAAATTTACAAAAAAAAAAAAAAAAAGAAATAAATAAAAATTCTATTAAAAATATTATAATAATATATTGAAAGAAAAAAAATTGAAAAAAATTTAATTATGACATCTATTTTACATTCAACTTTTAATATTTAAGACCAAAGTTACTTAACATGGGATTTATCGTTATAAAATATATGTATATAATACGATTCATAAAATTGTCAATAATTATTAATCGATTTTTAATATAATAGTTCTGTTTTTATTTTATTATTTGAATTTCATGCACATTTTTTATTAGAGACATCAAAACGTGTTGTATAAAATTCTGTACAGTTTATGAAGTTTAATAATTAATCAATTAATTATTAAATTTTCATCATTACCTTTTACTTATTATTTGTTATGTTTAACGCGGAGTATTTAATTTAATATTGATGTAATTGATAATTTGTATATTTAATACAACCGTTTTTTTTTTTTTTTCTATTCTGATATTGCAAATAAAATAACTGAATGTTAATTTCAATTATAAAATTTAAAACGTATCGGAAAATTTTATCGTACTACACCTGAAATGTTTAATTAATTTTATTTAAAAAAGAGCAATAGTAATTTCTGATGAAATTAAAAGAAAAACAAACGTCAAAACGATATTAAACAGACTGCATTTCGTTTAAATAATCTAACGCTAAGCCCATTGATCTCGTACAATATACACAACTCTAAATTACAACTACGCAGCACCGGAGTGCACGAAGTGCGTGCTCGCAAAACATCGGACTTCCTAATTGACAATTGTAAATTACAGTTGAATACATCGGCAGATATATATGTATCAGCGCTCGGATCTTAGAATCTCGCGCGCTCACGGAGCAAGGCGAATCAGGGGGAGGCAGAAGAAAGGGAGGTATCTCAATTAAGGATGAGATCCTCTGCTGTACAACAGCCTTGTATGTGTATATATACGATCGCGCGCGACCCCCTAATAAAGCCTTACGGGGGAGGGAGTTGCAGAATGCGTAAGAAAGCAAGAGACTGTATGGAAAGAGATACGACCGATGTACGTTGAGAGAAGAGAGAGAGAGAGAGAGAGAGAGAGAGAGAGGCAGCGAAGGAGGAGGGAAAAGGCAAAGGGGCGATAGAGGAAGATAGAGAAAAGTGAGAGAGAGAGAGAGAGCGAGCGCGCGCGTTCGTCTTGCTCAGTTCCACCTACGAGAGGTTCAGGTTTTACCCCCTCCCTTCGAACGAAGCGATTAAACGAAGCGCGGGCGGGCGCCGCTAACGGGAAAGCGAGCGAGAAAGAGAGAGAGGCAATGAGAGAGAATGAGTGAAACAGAGAGAGAGAGAGAGTGAGTGAGAGAGAGAGTGAGAGAGAGAGAGAGAGAGAAAGAGAGAGAGAGAGAGGAGAAAAGCAGGCGGCGTGGAGTGATCTCGTGGACTCGTGCGCGATCGGTTGCTGCTACTGCTGCTGCCGCTCGCTAGCGCTCGCTCAGTCGTCGCCAATCCACGACCGCGTACAGCGTGCCCGTGTGTGCGATAAAGAGAGACTGAGCACGCGCGTGCAAGCTTTCGTGTAAATATCTCAGAGTGCGCGTCCTCGTGGATTTCCCTTACGCTCCATTTATCCTCGATCACTCGTGTACACGAACGTACCCGGGTTCTAATGGCGGGATTTTTAACTTTTTGTTTATTTCATCTTCACGGGTAATATTGAATGCTTTGTAGTCTTTGCTTTTCATATTTTTTATTTTTTATTTTTTTTAATCTTATTACATTGCTCGTTTGACGTAATAAAGTTCAAAGCCAAATTTATCATTTTGTGCAAAGTGTCAACACGTTAAGTTTTTCTGTGATATCATTACGTTCGACTGCTCAAGTGTTTTGATTCAAGACTCTGCCTGACATCGTTGCTTTACATTTATGTGGTTCACGGTATGTCTTGTTAATGATTGATTACCATCATCGCACAATTCTATTTTAAAAGTTTAATATCTAAATTAATATACATTTAACTTTGACATTAAAATATGATTAAAATTTATGCTGAACGATTGAACGATTGAATTAAATTTAACGAAAGAACAAGGCTTGTTTCGTATTAAATTTTATTTTCATTGCTTAACAATGAATGCTTGAAATTGAAGCTTTTAAATTTATTTTGATTCCTCAAAATGTTTATGTCCCATCAAACGTTATTAAGAAGTACACTTTTAAAAAGAGTTTTTAAATTGGCATCAAAAGCGCTTTTCATTTTTTGTTTAAAAAGATATTTCATTACTTACATTCGAGATGAATTTCACACGCTCGATAATTTAATTTTTTTTTTATTTCTTAAAGAAATAAGAATAAACAACAAAACCTCAAGTTCGCCAGCAAAGTATTCGCGCAAATCAGCGATAGCTTATCTAGAATTTCGAAAGCAACAAAGCGCGCAAGCATCAGATCCGTATAATATCGGCCAATTTTCAAGGGGAGCTTTTCGGAGCGGTAAAGCGCATTATAATGCACTCGCGCATCGCGCCAATAGTTTAATCTTTAAATTTGTCTACCGACAATCGCAAGTGCGTCGTTTGGTCTTTGTTCGGTTAAAAAAGTGCACGAGATCACGAGAAAAGACGAAGGTTCGCCAAACCGCGCGAGCGTGCGCCGCCGGTCGAACTCAAAGGGTGAACGGCCTCGAGAGAGAGAAAGAGAGAGAGAGAGAGAGCAAGAAAGCAAGAGAGAATGATTCCAGATTCCCCGTGTGCGCGTACATATAGATATCGAGAAGCGGACGAAAAAACAACGATCTCGCGCAACGAGCGCATCTCGGAGCGTCGGACTTTATCTATATATGTGCATGTACATACGCGTATATACAGATACGTACATACTTGGATACAAGTGCGCGCGAGCTTTTTCACAGCTGGCGGACTCGCCGAAATTATAAGCGCGCGACCGATTATGCGCCGAGCGCGAAGCGCTTCAGGCGCCCGTCGTCACCGCCGAGTGCATCGAGCACGCGAATGACCTTCGCTGCTGAAAGGGAGACAGAGAGATTGAGAGAGAGAGAGAGAGAGAGAGAGGCGCCCAAGAGTATATAGTGGCATTGGACAACGGGTATTTTATTTAAAAGCGTCTCTTTTTTAACCAAGCGATGCGTTTTTTGTTGCCGAGACACACACGTACACAGTGTTTTCGTGCTGTGAATTGGATTGATTGAATCGTCTTTGTAAAATTAAACAGAGTGCGACGCTTTAATTTACGTGTTTTTTAACTTTACCGGTTCACAATTCTCTTTTATTACTAGCATTTATTTTTTATTCTTTTCAATTGTAAATACAATGCGCTTTTATAGAAGTTTTACTGCAAAATAAATTCTTCCTTGATTTTAATACATTAAAAATGAAAATCTTGTATTAGATATTTGAAACAATTGAATAAATACTTTTTACTTTTTCATTCATAAAAAATGTTTAATGGTTCTTTTTCACTGATACGTTGAATTTTTAGAGGAAAATTTATTAAAAAATATAAATTTATATTCTCAATAAAATTTAATTTTTAATTAAATGTTATGAACAGCGATATTAAATTCTCAAAAAAAAAAAAAGATGATTTTGACAATGAATTTTTTAATATTCTATTACTATTGACGTATATATCTGAAAAAAATGTTCAATTCTTATTATTGGAAAAAAAATATAAGCGATAATAAAAATAATATTTGTAATCAATCAAATTTGATTATAAATTTTGTACATTAAATAAAATCTTTAGTATTTATAAATTAGTTTTCTCATTTATATTCACGAGCTGCATAAAGCATTCTGATAAAATTTATTAGTAAATAACATTATTCGTTATTAATTTATTAAATTCATTCTTTGTCATTAAAAAAAAAAAAAAAAAATTCCAAAGCAGTAATGTATTCATTGTACATTTATAAATTAAAATAAAATATTTTATACGCGATGTCAAAAGCAAGTAATGCTACAATAATTAACAAGCTACTTATTATAAGAAATCATATTACATTAAAATATAATTTATTTTAACACTAAGTTTCGTGATTTAAAATTTAAAAATTAAAAAAAATTCATTGTTGATTTTCGTTTTAAATCTTTTAAAAAATGTAAGGATTGTAGAATGTGCACACCAAATTTAATATTTATTTTAATATTAAAATTACTAGTTTTTTTTTTTTAAATAAAAAAAAAAAAAAATTGCCACATTTAATTTTTTTTGAATTTATTTCACTTATTTATTAAAATAAATTTTTTTTTTTTCAACAAAAGCAAATAACACTTTTTCTTCTTTATGATGAAATTAATATATGTATACAAAAGGAAGTAAACACCCATTGTTTCGTTTCCGGGAAAAGTTTGAACGCGTAAATAGTTTTATCTAAAGATTATCTTTACAACTTTCCATAAAAATATAAGCGATACGAATTATTCATTTTTTTCTTTTCAAATATTATTCGAAAACATATTAGTATTCAATTTTTTTTTATTCTTTCTAAAATTCAAAAATGTATAGTCATGTTCTTGAAATATTGTTGAATTTATATAATGCACTTACAATTATTTACGTATAAAAACATTTTAATCACTTATCTTTACATACTGATAATAGCAGCACTAATTACTTGTTCAAAAAGTCACCGAAGCGATAAAAGTGTTAAAAAAAAAAAAAAAAAAAAAAATCCTTTAAAATAGAAAAAAGAAAAGAAAGAAATATAGATACGATAAATCGAAACAATTTTTTTTTTTTTTTTTTTTTTTCAGAAGTCATAATTTCACGATAATCGCGATAAAGGATGAGCGCACACGAAGTTTGAGCTAAATGTTGTGAAGGTACGGGTGCGAGCGCTGGAGGACTGCCTCGGCAAAATGAAGAATAATAATTCGCTTGCCCGTTTCGTTCCGTTGCTGCTTTGCGGCTTGTGCCTCGCTTGGAGCAGAAGTTTATTCGTCGAGTCGCGGGGAATCGAAGTCGGCCGAGCCGAGGAAAACGACCTCGAGGAAGCTGGAATCGCGAAGCAGCGACGGCGACGGTTCACCATTGAAGAGCTCCTAAACGCCAAGTTTCCCCATCGCATCACCGGTGATCTCGACCTCGACATTTGTAAAGCTGGTTAGTAGTTGCACGTTTTTTTTTTTTTTTTTTTTTATTTTTTTGTTCTCATTATAATCTTAATTCTTAATTATTTTAATTGGGAAAGGTAAATATCAATTGTTATTTTATTTTTTAATACAAAAACTAAATCATAATGACAACGAGCATTTTATAAACGCTTTTTAACAATCAAAATAAAACGTTTAAAAGCATAATTGCTGGATAATGGAGCGGTAAAATTTTTACTCAAATATTTACCAGTATTTAATGCATTCTTGACACAACTTATGATATTCTTTATTTGATGCTGTTTTAAAATTTGTATATATTTTAGATATATCACTTATAAAAGGTTTATAAGTTTGAATAATAATTAAAATAAATTTATATTTTAAGGAAAAATTGATAAAATTAAATAGATGTAGTTTCACACAGTAAATAATTTAAATAAATAACAAACGCATTTTATCAATTAATTATATCATAGAAATGCATTGTGTGCAGTAATAGTAATTTATTGAGGATACAATTAAGTAAACTTATCTAAATAATTCTTTATGCCAATTAAATTTATTAAAAATGGTTGAAAATAAATAAATCTTAAAAATTATTTATATTCTCAAAATTTTATATCAGAGATCGCGCAGTTCAAAAAAATTCGAAGTTTAAAAAAATATAACGAATTTAATAGATACTATTTATTTCGCCAAAGTACTCGAAAACATTAGTTAAAATGAACTGACTTAAATTAAGTGCACATCCTTGAGAAGGCGGCTTCTGACACATGATGAATTTTTTGCATTAGTCTTTTATGATGCGCTTTAAATTGAGACTGAAATGAAGCTGGTATCTCAATTTTTCTAAGTCCTATGAATTTTTAAATTTTGCTGATATGTAAATTTTTTTTTATAAAAATTAACATCTATATCATGTTTAAAGCTCTAATGTTTAATTTATTCATTTTTATACAAAAAAAAAAATAAATAAATAAATAAATAAATAAATAAATAAGTAAAAAAACTCATCACATCGATCTCTCAACTTAAAGTAAATTACAAAATATCCTAAAAAAATATTATGAAATAAATTATTAGATAAATTATCAAATAAATTATTAGTCTAAAAATTGATTAGTAACTAAAAAATTTAATAATCTAAAAATTATACCTATAATTTTATTATATTATTTATTGAAATTTAATTGTTCATATTTTATGTTCATAATATTTCGTAATCACAAAATATTCATAAACACAATTAAATTTTGCTGAATAAAAAGAAAAATTGGATATCGAACAGATTTTTGTTATCAGTGATCATAGATAGTAGCAAAATTTTAATAAAGAATCGATTAAATAACCCATCAATTTTATTCATATAAAACAATATTCTTAACTACAATCGGTGATAAGTGTCCTTCATATACCAACTCGATATTTCTGGAGCATGGCAAGCATTTATTTTATTCAAACCCTAAACGTATCTACTCCGTTATTTTCTCTCTTTCACTCTCTCCTTTTCAACCCTTAAATGAAACCTACACTTCGGTTGCGCAGTTTCTCTCTTTATTTTTCTACGCAAGCGAACCCGTATGAAAGCACGAACGCGTTGAATGCGAAAAAAAGGAAAATTTTAACGTTAAAAAAAAAAAAAAAAGAAATAGAAAAAAAGTAAGGGAGAATAACAGCGAAAATGTACAGAAGCCAGAGAGAGAGAGAGAGAGAGAGAGAGAGAAGCAACGTAAAAGTTCCTCCCGTCGCTGGCAATGGCTGAGTGTATAGGCCGAGCGATCTGGAAAGCGGAAAAATCGAAATAGAAGAGGGCCGGCATTTGTAAGAGAAAAGAGAGCGCGAACTAAGCGACTCGGCTTCTAATGATGAAAGCTTGACGTGCTCGATCGTTCGCCTCCTTTCTTTCAACACCTTTGGGCTAATCCCGCGTTTCCTCTTCCTCTCACGGAGAGCACACCGGCCTCTCTTCTCGGCCTTTTTCTGCCTCCTCTCCACCTTATTCTTATTACACTCTTCTTCTTTTTCTTCTCCGTCTTCGTCTACTTTTGCTCCGCGCTCTCCTACATTTTGGCTCGCTCGTAGTAATAGTACAGCAAAGACCTTAGCTCCTCCTTCCTATTCGCTATATAACCGTCCTCGATACTTTATTTTTCTTTCTTTAAAAATTCTAAGCGACCGACAACCTTCGATATTCTAAGCTCTCTTTGTCTAATTCTCTTACTTTCTCGATTAAAGTTATAACGAGACTTGCGCGCAAGCTGCAGCTTTGTGCGATCCTCGTTTCTCTTACAATCGACGCAGAGGCGATTTTTACTTTTTAATTCTCCATCACGCGTCCTTTACGTTTACCTTTTTCTATTTTTATTTAACTTAAAGCGATTCCAAAGAATATATTTAAAGGTACAAAATTAGAGATAAATTGTTTGAATAAAGTAATAAATATATTTGTGCTTTTTGAAGATTTTTTAATCTGCGAACAACTTGATGAGTTTAAGCACTTTAACAGTTTAATGTAATATTTAACGAATATCAATTGGATTTTTTAATTTATCTATTGTAATATATTATTAAAATCTTTAGAAAAAAATTATACATGGTATAATCATATCGTTTTTATTTTATAACATTATATAAATTTCCTAGTATTTATCAATAGAAGAAAATGTAAAATTTCTTCAAAATGTACTGTTTAGGTAACTTCATTTTTTTTGCAGTCATTTAATTTGTAATATTAAATTTTTAGATTCATAAAAGTAATATTATAATGCTTGAAAAACTAATCTTATATTAAAAAATATTTTAAAACTTTTTTACTCAAACAGATTATTAAAGAAAAAATTTTCGACTAATTATATAAAAAAAAAATCTTACTAAATCATGGCCAAAATTAAAAATGGTAATATTTTATTGACAAATTAAAATCGTTTAATATAATAAAAAAATATTTAAATGTATATTATAAACAATAACAAAGCATTATTTATCCCAAAAAAGCAAATAAATGCTCATGTGTTGCAAACATGAAAATTTTACTAAAAACGATTTAGTAAAAAAAAAAAAAAAACATACAATTATGAAATTTGTTCTAATTGCATTAAAATACAATAACGGCGTACAATGTAGGATATTAACGCGATAATTGCAACGATGATAAACAAAAACCGAGATGTTACAATTACAATCAGCAGTACGCAAGCGAATACTCTCTCTCTCTCTCTCTCTCTCTCTCTCTCTCTCTCTCTCTCTCTCTCTCTCTCTCTCTCTCTCTCTCTCTCTCTCTCTCTCTCTCTCTCTCTTTCCCTCTCTCTTTCTCTCTCTCTCTCTCTCTCTCTCTCTCTCATTCTCCCTCTCATTCTATTTTGGAACTTGAGCACAGTCATACAGTAGGAGCGTACGCATACGTGTAACGTAATCGATAATTCTGGCAGGCATTACCCTTAACGACAAAACCGTCACGATCACACCCTTTGCAAATTCCAGACGCTGCGCATCGCCATTGATTCGATCTGATATACACCGACGTACACTGTTTCGACTGACGCCTATAACCAATAAACTTTCACCAATTCCGTCAACTATCGCGGTCCATAGTTTTGTGCAAAGATTGTAAGACAGCCGGGGTTAAAGTTTATCGGCGAGTGTAAACGATCACGAGCGCGAGACACGAGGAATACTGAATATATATATATATATATGTATATATATATATATATATATATATATATATAGCTGCAGCTTCTCGGTAATATTTTTGTCCGGCTTTTTTTTTTTTATTCGCGTACTCGTAACATATCGAAGTCTTTCGGCGGACCTTGAACGAGATGCGGTAAATCTCGGCTTCGGTGAAGCCGCGAAAGTGCTGTAATTGATAATGTAATAGATGTGTACTCGCGTGTACAATCGTTGAAACATACGTTTCTTTTTTTTTTTTCGTAATAAAGTTCTTTGTTTTTTAACTTTTCGTTCAAATGTTCTTCCACGATTATGTTTCCATGTGATTACGATAATATATTATGACGGCGATCGTTCAAGTAAATCAGTGGCTAAATAAATATACCGAAGTTATTACGTCGATACACCAAATTATATAACTTTATTTCCTTATAAACATTATGATTTTAAAACCAATTATTTTATAACGTTTAACATAATTTATCACGATGTAAAATTAATTTTACAGTTGCTTTAATATTTATATTTTCACATCTAAATATCAGGAAAGGAAAAGTGTGCTTAAAATAATATTTATATTGTTATAATTATTCACGTACACTGATAATATCACGGATGATAATTTATTTTACATTCATTAAAACTATATAAAAAATATCCATAAATTTCATTTTACGATTAACCGAAAATAGTTAATTTATTTGAGTATATAATTTTAAATAATTTTTTTAATTTTTTCATCGCATCAATTGATAACTCTATGCATTCCGTTAAATTGGGCACAATAACCAGTTAATTTTATAATATTTTACCTAATTCATTTTCTCAAGTTTCATTGTGAATCTGGATTGATTTCACTTACAAGGCTTAAATCTAGTTTCACAAGAATATTTGCCTTAATTACGTGCTTGTTTAATGCTTTTAAGTACTATGAAAGTTAATGCATTCGACGAGAGAATCGAACAACAAAAACTTTTACAATTGTTTGATCATATAATTCAACATTATTGAAAATCGCAACATAAATTTTAATAATACTTGTTTAAAATAAGAACGTAAGTTAAGTTTTCTGAATAACTAAAATATTTAATTTTTTTATTCCATTTCAAATTGTTACGTTAGCCCTTTAATAAAATTTTCCGCAAATTTTTTAAAGCAAAAAAAAAAAAATAAAAACGAAAAAAAGAAGAATAGATCGACTTGGGTAAAAAAAAAAAAAAAAAAAAAAAAAAGAAAACTGCAGCAGTGCGTTAATTACAGCTATAAAAGCTCGTTAAGTAACTGAATTTCGAGAAGGCAGTTGACCTTGCGCCCATAGGCCAGCGCGTGTAAGAATCTATCTCCTCGCGTTCGTTCGTTCAAGCGAGACCCTCGGCATTCGGTTACTATTGTCGTGTCGTTACATCTCTTCGTGTTTCTACGTTTCGTTCCCTCGTCAACAACCCGGCGCGCGCTCGCGCACGTTCCCTACTCTCTCTCTCTCTCTCTCTATATATATATATATATATATATATATATATATATATATATATATATATATATATATATATATATATATATATATATATATATATATCAGTACGGCACATCCGCGGACCCTCGTCATCTTTCCTTTATCTCTCCTCCTAAGGGTTTCTCGTTGCAAAATCCGATATCGAATGTCGATGTAGACAGCGCGAAAACACTATAAAGTTAGCCGAATTGCTTCGCGCCTGCCCTCGGTCCCTTACTCACCCACTCTGGAGAAGACACGAGGGACGATCTCTCTTATTTTCCGTGCTCCAAAGCTGTTAGTCGAAATGTATACACACACACACACACAAACACTTGTGAAGTATCCTATACATGCGTGTGTGTATATATATATATATATTCTAAAGAATTTCTTTGATTCTACGATGGATTTCACGATCCAATTCTCGCGCGACCCTTCGACGATAATAGCTTGTACTTTTTTTTTCGACTGCTGTTTACTTATAGATTGAAGAAATTTCAATCGACTTACGAAATTATCTCCCCTGTTAATTTATTGTTTTTATTTCTAATTTAGCACAATTTATAGTACATTTTTAACTTATTTCTCAAAGTATACTTTGAGCAATTAGCTTTATTATCCGAGTATAATGACAAACAAAATGGTCCTTTTTGTGCACAATAGAATTTCAATGTTTCAAAATAAATTTTTATTCGTAAGGAGATTCTCAACTCCTTTTGTTATTTCTCTTAAAAAAAAAAATCTATTAATTCGCGACACGAGCGAACTTATTAATCATTGTATTACTTGCATACTTATCATTGTATTCATAGCGTCTATGCTTTCTGATTTTTCCACATATTTATCTTGAGAATTCATGACTATTAAATAGTTTTGAAGAAGAGAAATTAAGTTAGTTAACTTTAATAAATTCAGAGAGAAAAGCGGCAGAAGAAAAGCGAATTACGTCGCCTTTCTATTGCGTGCAAACCAGTGAACTTTTCCGTATCAGTGCATCATTAACAAGTGAACACAGTTTTTAATTTTATTTATGTTTTCTTTTTTTTTTCTTTTTTTTTTTTTAATTTCAAAATAATTTTGAGTTATATAATTCTTGTACGCATGCATTAAATTTTTTTGCATTATTAATTTCTGTGAATGTTATCATAAAAATTTGACGGTTTCATTGTCGTGATTTAAATTTTAAGTCGAGTTTTAATGTTGTACATTTAAAATTATAATTTTTATTAATGACCTTACATTTCTACAAAAATTACGTATTATATAATTATTTAAAAGCGGTACATAATTAAAATTCTTTGTTGTATACATATGTCGTTTGATCCTTTATCTCGAAAACGAAAAAAATTAAAAATTAACGTGTAATCACGAAAATTTACATAAAGGGTAGTAATGAATGAAAATAATAAACAGTCTGTAATTTATTATGCGTATATATATATATACAGATATATACCAGCTTATGAATTAGGGAAACAATGAAACACGCTTTTCTATAGTTAATTTTCCAGTACAGTGCAATAATTAGCCCGCTGCATAAGTACGGTGATCATAATATGTAAATAGTACAAACGAGGGCACACGATGCGAAAGAGATTATTTCGCGTGTATATAGTAGAAAATAAAAGAGAATTAGAAAGAGAGAGAGAGAGAGCGAGAAAGAGAGAGAAAGATGGATAGATACACAGCGCTTTAGGCGATATACTCTCGCGCAATGCTGCAGTAGAATATCGAGCCGAAGAGCGAGCGGTAAGCTTTGCTCGAGTGCGACCTTCAGCCTCGCAGATTGAGATTTGCAGCTTGAGATTGTCATCTGCCGCGTGCCGGAAACGATCTCGGCGTTATTTCCTCTTTTAATGAGAGAGTAATTGTCTTGGTATTTGAGATGCGTTAATCGGTTGTTATAGGTTTTCGCCGTCACGGCTCGTAAGAAATCGTTTATACATTTTTTTTGTTTGTTTTTGTTATCTCTTTGGGAATTGGGGATACTTTGTTTGTACGGTTTATAATACGTATAGGAAATTCCGATGGGAGATTAATTTTTTTCGAGTGCTTTTTCAAATTATAATGTAAAATAACGCGTATCGTAATGTGCTTTTTATTTTTATCGAGTAAATTATTCAATCTTCAAATTTTATCGAATACTGATCTCTGAATATTTTATACTCGATTTGTACATTCGTATAAAATTTTTTGAAATTCCGTAAAGCAATTTTACGCTTATAAAATGTAAATTTAATACAATGTAATTATAAATTAAACTTATTAAAATATTTATTTCAAAAAATACTTCTCGATAAAAAATTATTAGTCGTTTGAGCATTGCTCATTACGTTGCGCGTGTGCAGAAGTGTCAATTATCAGATATTTATTCAATTATTTCAATTATTTAAAACGGGTATTTTTAGATTTATTCGTTTCGATGAATGAATCTCTGAAACAATATTCTTTTTAATTAGTTCGTTATTTAAAATCAACAATTTATATAGATTAAAAAATGTTAAGATTTGCAGAAAGTATTTAATCTAAATTTAATTTTAGTTTAAATTTTTTTATTTAAACATCTTTCATCGGATCAGTCGTGTTTGTTTTTTGCTCGATAAGAAATGAAAAATTTCACTTTTCTTCGTATTGTTTATTCAAACTTTTGGCCCTTCTTTATTATTCATACCCAGTAACCTCGTCGGTGCTAAATCTTGAACATAAGAAATACTTTATTCGAAAAATTAAATTTTTGTCTCGCTTTTTCACGAATATGAAAAATTCCCAAGGTAAACAAAACTCGCATAAATCGTTAAAAATTTATGAAATTCTTTTAACTCGTACAATTGCTTAAGCAATCCACGAATCGTCCGGAAAAAAAAAAAAACATATACCCGAAAAAAGTTAGAAATATACGCTTCTTCTCCCTTTTTTTTTTATATTATCGTCAGGACCGCGGATTCAAAATACGAGTTTTACAAGAGGGATAGGAAGGAAAGGATCGCACGAGCGAACGAGCGAGAGCGCGCGAACATCAACTCTTTGAATTCGATTCGTAGGCGAGCGAGAAAAAATAGAAAGAAGAAAAAGCAGCAGGTAGAG
Organism: Chalcis sispes; assembly: GCA_949987625.1. NCBI lineage: Eukaryota > Metazoa > Arthropoda > Insecta > Hymenoptera > Chalcididae > Chalcis > Chalcis sispes. The sequence goes on from OX465097.1 coordinate 17,717,480, forward strand.
AGATCCAAAGAGCATAGCGTAGGTAGTAACGCGGTATGCGACGATGTGCATGTATACTCACACGTATATGTATATATATATATATACACATATAAATACATATATATATATATACATATAAATACATATATATATATATATACACACATATAAATACATATATATATATATGTACATGTATATGTACGCATGCATACCTATAATGTGTGGATGCGGAGAGTCGCGGGGTGCGTGTTTCGTATTGATTCGAATCGGAGGAAGCCTCTCTCGCGCTCAAACTGCACGACGACACGAGCCTCTATCGCGTACTTGTGCATATACGTATATATATGTAAGCGCGAGCCCACACGCACGCGAATACGTATATATACATATATATATATATACGCCTATCACCCTGGGAGAGAGGCGCGGGCGCGCGCGACTGCGGTGCCTCCTCCCCTCTCTCCCTCTCTCTCTCTCTCTCTCTTTCTCTCCCTCAAACACATTCTCACACCCCCGTCCATGTACGTCTGTCTCCCTTTATCGCACTTTCTCGCTCTCCATAATGCTCTCGAATTCCCGGCGTCGCAATCGTATCGTCCATAAATTTTTGACTTTTCAACGGCCAACGCCGATCCGTCCTCCTCTCGGCTCGACATATCCTATAGCCGGAAAATCGACGAACGCTCTCTCGCGCCGCCACACGCCGTGCTTTCGAGTCCCTTTTCATAGCCTTTTAACCTGTCAATCCTAATATTTATTTTAGCTCCGACTAATTTACTGGGACGCTGCTCGATTTTATTTCTCTCGAGCCACCTCTCCCTCTCTCTCTTTCTCTCTCTTTCTCTCTAACTCTTTCTCTTTTTTACACTCGCTCCCGTTCCTTCTGTTCCTGCGCGAGCTTTTTTTCTCGCGTTCACTGGCTAATTCTCTGGCGCTCACATTCGGCTACCGATATTCGTTGTTAACGATTTCACGCCGTTTTCACCCGCTTTAGTTTTTTTTCCCTGAAATTTTCATTTCCTCTCTCTCTCTCTCTATCTCTCTCTCTGTCTCTCTCTGTCTCTCTCTGTCTCTCTCTCTGTCGATATTTAATTATTCATTTAGGAATCTTTCGCTTTTTTTTATTTAAACTTTAATAAAGCATATTTTAATTGCATCGAATGCCGATTAAAATTCATTATAATTTTACAAGTTCTGCGCTTTTTTTGTAGACCTATCTTATTGATTGAAAATGAAACGGCTTTTTTTTAAATGTTTATTCAATATATTATTATTAAAATCATTAAATATTTACATTTTTACAAAATTATAGAGTGTAATTAATTATAAAATATATCCAATTCTAGTCAAAATTATTATAAGATTATATGATATCTAAATGGTAGTAATTTCTAATAATTAATTTCTACCATGATGATATATTAATAAAATTGTAATATTATGAGAATTATCAATAATAAATTATAATTGGTTCAAATAAAATGAAACGGAAGTTAATGATTATAATTGAACGTCTAACTGAATTTTATTATAATTACTATATGTGTTTAAATTAAATAAATATGCTGCAATCTTATGAATAAAAGCGCATTTAAAATTAGTTAGAAAATATACTTTCTTAAGAATAAGTTATATTACAAAGAAACTAAAACCATAATTAATTACAATAGCGGTTTTTACGTTTGTTTTCTGTTAATAAATTAGCCACTGAAAACTTTTTATTATATGTGGTAGTAGCACTATGTTAATTATCATCTTATTAAAGAAAATTAAATAGAAATCTATTACATATGAATTGCTCGTTTGTTTCTCTTTACGTAAAAACCCAATTCATCTTGAAATTATTCTTTAATTCCAAAGGGATTAACAAAGATTTAATACCTCCATATTTTACCATACTCCCCGCGTAGGTAATTTTTTAAATTATTCGATTTGTCTAAAAAAAAAAAAAAAAAAAAAAAAAAAAATTCTTCATAATCGCAGGATAAACTTCTTAAATTAGCTTTGTCAAAAGGCAGTGTTATTCACCGAGATTTTCTTTTTTTTTTTATTTTCGCGCGGCGCGCCCGCACTCAAAATTAGATTAGTATCGGCTTTTCAGTTACAACAAAGCCTATGCAAATGTTACGAGGATTCCAGTGCTTGTCCCGCTTATAAATCAATGCAATATATTCCCCCCTCGTACGGAGCTTTTTGATTTCCTCAATTTAAATAATTACGTCGCACCTTTCAACTGTTATTTAAAATTTTTACATCTACACGTAGAAAAAAAAAAAAAAAAAAAAAAAAAAATTGTAAATATGGTAATGGTTGCTTTTATTCGTTCGAAAATTTTATGAATGCTTGAGTGATTGTAGGAATAATAATAATCGTACGTCTCGAATAGAAATTTAAATAAAAGAATAAATTCATAAAAATTTATGGTATTTGAAATTTTTAACTTTTTAACTTATTAACTATTTTAAAAATTTTTATTTTTTACTAGTGATAAAGTTTATTTTAACATTATATAGTTATTATTGTAGTTTATTATTATTTATAGTAAATTTTATATGCTATAGTTCAGTTTATAATATAAAGATTAAATATTACTATTTTCGTTTTCCTATTGCCGATAAATTTTTATATTGTTGAAATATTATAATAATTAAAGAGTTTTGCAAAGAATCATGTTGATTCTGACCGGGCATTCAACTCGGAAAGTTAAATATAAATACAAATTTTTTCAATTTAGCTAAATGTATGTGATGCACATACAAAACTGATTTGAAATTCCAAAGTCTAAGTTCGTAGCATAACAATTTCAAAGACGGCAATTGTATGTTAATTTCAATTTATGTATACGTATCATTCGTAAATATAATAGAGAATTTAATTTGTTAACAAAATTACGATTGGCATACCTCTCGTATCAAAAGAAAATCCTAATTCAATCGGCCATAACAATTTTTTTTTTTTTTCTTTTTTTTTTCTTATTGAATTGCGTTTCAGCTTTGCGTTTGTGTTTAGAAAGAACTTATTTTTTTTTTTTGCTTATTGTTTCACAATTTAATTGGTTGTGATCAAAATTAGTTAGCAATAAAAATATACTATATCGTGAAAATAAATTTTAATAATCTGATCAAATTTAGTCATTTTCAATATGTCACCAATTTAAAATTACAAATATATGTTTTCTTTAATATTTATATAAATATATTAGTTTTCCACTAATTAATCGTCCGTTGTAAATAATGGTTTAATATAGATAAATGTAAATTACAGCATTACATTTATTAAAATATTAATTATTAATAAATATTATTAATTAACATAATGAGTACAAGAAATTTATAGAGGATATTTAGGTACGTTATATAAAATTAAAAAGGCGTTACTTGTAAAATCAATCATAACAGGATAATAACGAAGAAAATCTATATTCTATTTCATTGAAACTTTATAGCGACGGAGGGGCGAGACATAGAGAGAGAGAGAGAGAGTGAGAGAGAGAGGTGGGGGAGGGAGGAGAGGTGGTACAGTAAATCGAGCTTTACATAAAGGATAAGCAGGAGAGCCTTCCATACACACCGCAAAATGTAAATACGGCTCTACGCGCTCTCTCTTTCCCTCTCTCTCTCTCTCTCTCTCTCCTAGTACATATATCCCATGAATTAACTGAACGGAACAGATACCCATTTAAGCGAACAGCGTGCATTGCGTACATATTCCCGTGTATTTAACGTGCATACATTATCACGTGCTTGAAAACGAACCAATAGATCGTATATACCTTATCGAACCTTTACTTTTTCTGGTTTATTATGCGATTTATTATTTTGTTTAATTATTGATGCTTGTGTATTTGTATCTACCAAAATTTTCTCTTCGATCGATTTTTATTTATTCTTTTTCTTTCTTTCTTTCTTTCTTTTTTTTTTTTTTTTCAAAGAAAGCCCGTCAAAAATTCAATCGATCTTGAATTTTTTCCATTCAAAGAAATCTATTTGATTTTTTACTAATTTCATCTTTAAATTTATTATTTGTAATGTAAATTTATGTATTTGATAATAATATTTAAAAAACTTACATGATATTAGTAACATTTTAAATCATTTATTAATAAATTTATCTTTATCTTAATACAGTGCAAAAAATATATTTTACGTTAAAATAAAAAAGAAAGAAAAAAAATCACAATCTATTAATTTACATAAATAATATAGTAGTAACTTAATGCATAAAATAATTGTGAATATTCTATTTTTCACATAACATAGACTTTAATACAATTTGTAAGATAATTCGCGTATTATATTACATAAAAGAATATTTAGAAACGTATGCGACATGGATATAATTCATCATAAGAGGTTAAATAAAATTGTTTGATGTACGCTTACCCTAAATTCACGTTAATGCTTACATTTTTCTTTTTTTTTTTTTTTTTTTTTTTTTCTCGAAAGAACTGCACCTACACTAAAAATTTCTGGCTTTAACGTTTTCAAGCGCATAAACAAAAAGAATCTTAAATTTTTTTGAATAAAATTTTAATTTTTGCGTAAAATAAAAAAAAAATAAAAAAAAAAAAATATGTTTTCTCGATAATACCTTCAAAACTTTTGATCAACTTATATAACGATAATATTATAATATACAAGCGAATAATTTCATTTCAGGGGGTTTTCTCGGTGATATTGCGCTACCAAATATAAAGTATGAAACCGAGTGGCGTCAGCAAAAGTTGAATAAAAATTTCTTTGATGAGCTTGAAAAATACAGGGACGAAGTTTTAAAAGAAGGACTTCAAGTCGAAGAAGAAGGTCTAACTGGTAAGGTTTAGATAATAAAATTCTTATATGCGCATATTATTTATTTCATTTTTTTTTTTTTTTTTTTTTTTTTTCATAATACTCATACAACTTTTATATTTTCGTATACTTGTATCGATATTATTTCAAAGTTGTCAATCTACGCCTCATTGTTATACGTAGAATAAACAAAAACGTGCTTTGAAAAGAAAAAACAAATAAATTGTACAATTTTTTTTTTTTTTTTCAAACTATACCGTTAAATGACTTTTTTTTAATAAATTTATAAATAACATTTTTTTTTTAATAAAAGTATTCGACCTAGAAACAAAAAAAAAATATATATATATATATATATAAAAGTTGACTTTACAATATTTTGAAAGACAAATGTATTAAATTTTCAATTAAAAATTATAAACATGCCTTCGATTATTTTATAAATAAACGATATATAAAAATATTCGACACCATTGACTTATATAATTAAACATTTGTTTAGAAATTTTACGATTTAAAAGCGAGCACGACACATACAAAACGAAAAAAAAAGATAAGGATGACGAAAAATCTGAACCGATTGAAACCGATCGTAATCAATATAACTTTGAAACGAGTGCATTTAAAGAAGATGATAAAGTTCCTGGTATTAAGGACTATGGCTATGTATTTAGGTAAACATTTTTTTAAATTGTCATAAACAATTCATAAACATAGAAATATATTTTTTCAAATTGTGTTTGCTTACATTGTAAACAGGCAATTTAAGTCATACAAACTTTTTATTTTAAAACAGTTATTGTATCATAATTAAGTTCAGTTGCGATATATGTTATGTTCAATTATTATATATTCAGTTCAATTGTGATAAATGTAATCAATTATATTCTAATATTGACCAATATTGAAATTAATATTGAATCCAATATCGAATTATCATGTTTAAATTTTAAAATAAATTGTTTTGAAAATTTGATGTTTAGCTTAGACGAAGATACAACGGATAAGCCTTCAAAAAAGTCTTTTTCAACTCAATTTGAAGAAATAAAAGCTTCGACTCTCGAAAGTAGCGAAAGAACTTTAATTCCAAGTACAACTATAGTTTATAGCGTAGAAGAATCGACAACACCAAAATTCATCGAAGGTGCAACGTTAGATATGGAAGATCTTCCTGATAAAGTATTTTATAGCAAAAATTTTTCAACTGCCATACCACAGATTAGGAGAAGGCGGCATCATCGACAAAAGTACGTTACGTTTATAAACTTTATTATTGTTATTATTATTATTATTATTATTATTATTATTGTACGATTTTTAATACCGTGTATTTTAAAGGGTAAAAAATTTTGTAATTCATATTAAAATATATTGTAATTAATAGTTAAAATTCGCGCATAAATATATGAATTTCAAAAATAATATAATCTTTTTTATCGCGGTAATTTACGTAGATGTGCAAACAGTAGCCCATTATATGCATTAAATATGAACATTAAATAAACTCTTTTTGAATGTAAATGATTAATTATTTAAATAAAAAAATGCTACATACGGTATGCGGTATAAATAAATCATAAATTTCGTATTATACGCAATATCTTTTACTACTTATGATATGGTCGAACGAGGAAATATGCATAAAAAAAAAGAAAAAAAAAAAATATTCTTTTTTATCGTACTTATTTTTAGAATAATAACATTACTTTCATAAATCTTTTACCCCGAACAATCATCTCGATAAATGTTATTGAAGTTCCATTAACAGAAGTCAAGCATGGTCACACAAAGTATTTAAGCGCATAATAAAATAAAGCTCGCATTGTGTTAAAATGCCGCGTTATTATTTTAAAGTGTCACAAATCGACATTTCAGACACTGTGAGCATTTTCTTTCATTCTTTTTTTTTTTTTTTTTTTCTATTTTTTCGTTTTAATATTTTTTTTTTTTTTTTTTTTTTTTCACAAGCGTGCGTTAATTTTTTGCTAGCGTGCAACCCAGTTTCCAAAGGACTATTGAATTTAGTCGCAGCACCGCTTGTGATTTCTCCCTTTCTCTCTCTCTCTCTCTCTCTCTCTCTCTCTCTCTCTTTCTCTTTCACTACCGTTTTCTTTTTCCTCTCGCCTGTGCCAATAACAATGCCCGTCATCGTAAAGCAGGAAGACGGACTTTGATATTGCGTTCTCTCCCCTACGTCTGCGTTTTGAGCCCCAAAATTTTTAATGGAAATGTTAAAGGCGCTTGGCCACAGCAACGCCTGCTTTAAGTAGCTTCGTAATAAAAACTTCTATTTAAACGTAATATTCCGTGAGAAAGTTTTTATAACTTCACACTTTTATTATTATGTATAATTAGCATCTAATGCCAAGACTAAATTCCTATATAAAATTTAATTCTCTTTCTCATTATTTTAATCGTAAAGATAAAAAGTTTTGTTTCATTTTCGTTTAAATTCAATGATATAAACCTTAAATCTTCATTTAAAAAATGCAATTAAATCTCAATTATCTTATTCTTAAATAAATTTAAAATATTTTTTCTCCAACAACAAATTTGTTCATTTGTCTATATAGTTAAAATATAAATTTTTAAACAATATATTTAATTGGGACGATTACGTTTTGCGTATAAAATTTTTAAAGTGTTATAACACAAGTCAATGGGAAAGAATGAAAATTGTACGAGGGGAACAATACGCTGACGATAATCGAAGTATAGGCATTAATCTTGTGGTTCGCATCAAGGGAGCTTGCTGTTTTTGACATGCCATGGCGATGCCACTTGAGGTTCCTTATAAATTTGCATCGTTCGATCACTTCATGTATATATAACATTTCCTTCTGATTGTCCTCCTGTAATTGATTAAATTAAACATAAAGCGTAATAGAATTTTGATAAAAATAAAACGCTCTGAAGTAATATATGCCAGCAATAATCTACAAAATTGCTTAAAAATTAAAGAAAGGAGCTTATTAATTATAATAAGCTTCTTTTGTCGCCATATTAATATATTACCGCGTGTTATCAAGAATAATTGATTTCAATTTAATAATATATCAATTTTCTATAAAACTTTTTTACCGCGAGAACATAAAAAAAATTAATACTTTGTGTTTAAAATGGTATGTGTTTTGATTAATGACTATTAATATTGTATTTTAAACAAGAATTTTACACTTTATTATACTTAACGATACTTAACGTAAGCTTTACGTATTAATTATTAACGCGATTTATTGAAAAATATTAACGAATAGAAAAGAAATAATTTTCAAACTTAAAAAAGATTAATGATTTTATCGTTTAAAATTACATTTCTTTAAGTAATAGTGCGATAACTTTTTCACAAATGGCGTTAAATCAACGCTTAACATATGATGTCTCACATCGGATCATAAACTCGTACGAACAGTCTGCACTATAGCCTCGGTGTAAGCTTTCGGTCAGATAAGAATAACAGATCGTCCAGTATATACATAAATATAGCAACCATGTAGTGCGATAATTTTTCCTATTAAGATAGCGTAAGCATAGTGACGTTTCTTCCGTTAAGCAGTCTTGTCTTGCAAGACTTGATTTTAAATTTATCGATTCTCAGTCCTTTTTTTATTTATATTTCTTTTAACTTATTTTATATGTCTGTAAAATAAATTTTTATTTATATAATAAAAATAAAGAATAATTGATAAAGTTTTTAATACATTTTTTTAAATAATTTCAATTAAATTTTAAACATATAAATTAATGTTGAAAAATATCATCAAGTAATTTATTTATAAAAAAAAAAAAAAAAAAAAACTTTATACGTGTAAAAAAATATCGCTCTTCCGATATATAATTAAAAAAGGATTTTCGTTTTAATATCATATGTTGTAGTAATAAATAATTTGTTTGATTGGATTATTTTTAAAAGTAACATTATAATCAAGCAAATTACTACTTTTTTATGAACAAAGTAAGAGAATAATGAATGATGTTACGATCATCTTCATTAAAAATGTAAAAGTAGAACGTTTTGAAAAAATGTAATTTAACGACCGATGTTTTTAATATTAAGTTAGACAATGAAAATTAATGATTAAGATAAGCTTAGTTAACAAATACATTATCATCTCGTTTAACAATATCAAAATGTTCACGTCAACGTGTTAAACGATGGCGCGACACAGGTGCTATTGTTTTGCAGATATACTATTGTCTTAACCGTAATCCCATAAGTGCATGTTAAACTCAAACATATTTCATAATTCAGTAGAAATACTGTCGCAGAATTGATTCATTAAGATTACAATTCATTAAAACGTTGCTGTAAATCATTAGTAAGCTAAAATAAACCTGCGGAAGAAATATATGCGAAGCGTAGGAATTTTTTTAATATCGTGCATTTAATTGGATATAAAAATTAAAATATTTTTTATAATTACTCATAAATAATTTAATTCTCTTGAGCTTTTAAATATTATCTCGGAAATCCTGATTTTGTACATCGCTTATAAATCTTGAAAGTATTTTAGGATAAAATTTTAATAGATAATTATAGCTTCCTTATTTTTATCAGTAAATAGAATTCCAAATAGTAAAGATTTTCAATCGCATTTACTAAATATCAATAAGTATTTTATAATATAATGTTAATTTATGTCCCATAGCGATAACAATAATTTTAAGTTAAGAACAAAATTTAAATTTAATTCTCTTCATGCAAATAGAATGAAAAAGGAATGCTTTATAACTTATATTTGGTCGAAGCAACCCAATAGCCACTATGCCGATTCCCATAACTTTGAAAACGAACCGCGAGCGAAGTTCAGGAGGCATTCGAGCTCGCTCCGCTCTTGAATTCAGAATCCCCGAAAATTCCAAAGGGAGGGAAAGGATGGGGGAGAGGGGGGGGGGGTGGATGCAAAATCCCGCAAAGGTCTAATTGTGGAAACGCTTGAAATTCGCAGGTCGCCGGAGGATCGTGAGCGCGAGCGTAAAGAGCGTCTGGCTGGTCGGAGGCGCAGCAAGAAGAGCAATAGCCGCAAGGCCAAGAGCGACAAGGCCGAGGCTAACAAGGCCGCCGAGTCGCTCGGTCTGCTTAGCTCGGTCGAGTTCTACGATCGGCCCAAGTCGGCCTTCGAGCCGGAATCCGGACAGCTGCTGAGGCGCAGGACTCGCGCGGCTACGGCACGCAAGGAGCGCATATGGGACCACGGGGTTATACCTTACGAGATCGACGGCAATTTCTCCGGGGCGCACAAGGCTTTGTTCAAGCAGGCGATGCGCCATTGGGAGAACTTCACCTGCGTTAAATTTGTGGAGCGCGTACCACGAGAACATCCCAACTATATAGTTTTCACCGAGAAAACCTGCGGGTGAACATTTATTTTGATAAAGGCTTTTATTTTGATAAACAAAAAGTCATGACTTATCGCTTTCCCATGACTAAGCTTACATTTATCTAAGATTTACATTTTCGAGATTTTTATGGAATGTTAAAAAAGGTATTAATTTTTTCTTTTTTTTTTTTTTTTTTTCAATTCATAAATATTATTGAGCATTTAGTAAGCTGACCGTGTTAAGAATTTAGAAAGTATTTTATAAAAAAGAAAAAACCAAAGTATTAACAATTTATAAATTACATTACGGCATTCGCATAAAGGCATTTTTTTTCTCTTTCAATAAATTAAATGTACGACATTCGTATTTTGCATTATGTACATTTTGAGTTTAAAAAAAAGTAAATTTTTTTAAGTATGATTAATAATTAGAGTATAAGTAATGGATGATAATATACGACATTACGTTTTAGTACTAAAATCACTGTAGATGTAGTTTCTAAACGGAGGAAAAGTTCGATTACATATAATATCGTAAACATAACAAACTCATTCGATAAAATTTTACGCATTTGCTGGTATAAGTTAAATTACCATAAAAAATTTAACTAAATTATATTGATTTGAATTCTTTCATTGTTATTAAAAAATAAAAAATGCAACATTATAAATATAAAATAGAAATCTAAATTTTTTTCAACTATTTTTAATCGTTTTAAAAATCGTTGTGCAGCATTTATTGATTTTTAAATTTAAATATTTTATTTTAATAATTCATATATTATTCGAGTTGACAATATATATTTATTTTATCTAGTGAAAAAAAAAAAGGAAAAAAAAAAAGAAAAATTAATCAATATATACTGTTTTTAATATATTGTAAATGATTAATCGAAAATGTATTGAAATAATAATTCAATATGCATATAATTGTATCCGAATATTCTCTTCCAGATGTTGCTCTTTCGTAGGAAAACGAGGAAATGGACCGCAAGCCATTAGCATCGGAAAAAATTGCGACAAATTCGGAATTGTTGTGCACGAGCTTGGTCACGTCGTCGGCTTTTGGCACGAGCACACACGACCGGATCGTGACCGACATGTGCAAATTATCCGCGACAATATAATGACCGGTAGATTTCTTTTTTTTATTATTATTATTATTATTATTATTATTAAAATTACTTTAAAGAAATTGATTAATTACATTTTTTTTTTTTTTATTCATATGAGAAATACATTATAAAAAGCAATGAAGTATCTGAAATTATACTGTTGGATAGAAAAATTTTTTTTTTATTTATAAAAATTTTACGATCCCTTAAATGAAATAAATTTTAATTTATTGAATTTTTTAATAAAAATTTTACAGGTCAAGGGTACAACTTTAATAAATTAACCGAGGAAGAAGTGAATTCCTTGGGACTGCCCTACGATTACGACTCAATAATGCATTACGCAAAAAATACATTTTCGAAAGGTACTTATTTAGATACGATTTTACCAATGCAAATTCACGGAAAGAAAAGACCGGAAATTGGTCAGCGAGTTCGTTTAAGTGAAGGAGATATCGCTCAAACAAATTTACTTTATAAATGTCACAGTAAGTTTAATAGATTTACATTTAACGTGATTTTCCCTTTTAAAAAAAAAAAAAAAAAAAAAAAACAAACAAATTTATTTTAATAGTAAATCAAGTTCCACTTTCCTCAATATGATTCGCTGATAATCGGCTTCAAAAAGTTGAATTATATCAACGCATTTTCACTTATATTTACTTTCATTTGACATTGCTTCGATTAATTTTTTTAAACATTTACGTAATCGTAAATTTTTCTAATTTTCTTTTGTAAAAATTTAAAGCTGTATTATTCAAAGTGCATTCAATTTATTTGTCGATAAAAAATAGTTTACCCATGTAAAATGAACAAAAGTATCCGATAAAGGAAGTATAACGTAACTACACTTATAGTAATTATAACAATTAACAGTAACAATAGCACGACCTCAAACTTGTACGGTAAGCCACATTAATCGTTCTCGTGCGGTCGAAAAAGACACAGGTTTGCAGCCGTGTAGAGCCACGCACAGAAGGCGAATACGAGCGAATCATTGAAAGTGGCGGGCGCGCGTTCCCGTTCATTAGTTTGTCACAAAACCCCATTATCGCGCAAAATGAGCCGTAACGAAGCGGGCGCAAAGTTCAAGTGCGCTCGCGGGCGCGTACGCTCTCGATGTATAACAATTGAGATAAACAACGATAACCGCATCGTAACGCTTTGTTTTGGGTTGCTGTTGCAGAATGCGGCCGAACGTTTCAAGAGAACAGCGGAAGCTTCGGCTCGCCGAGCCATCCTAACAGTTCGCCATCGAGCGACGTCGAACATTGCGAGTGGCGCATCACCGCCACCCACGGCGAGCGCATTGTCCTCAATATCACTTTTCTAGATATATTCAAGAGCGATTACTGCCGTAGCCATTATCTTGAGATTCGCGACGGCTATTGGCACAAAAGCCCCGTTCTCGGTAAGTTTATCATCCCTTCCACTCTCCTCGTATTCCATCTCGCTCTCTTATTCTGTATGCAACTGTCACGAACAGCCCTGTCTATATTATATGGGCTTAATGTAGGGGAAACCAGGCCAAAGCGAACTTCAATGAGCGCTTCATTTATGAATGATAATTTTGTATTCAATTTTCTATACGTGCGATCAGCGTAAACCAAAGCTCTGTTATGAATTGTCGAACAACGATGACGAGAAAGTTATCATAAATTCGACCATTTTTTTTCCATGCGCACTTGTTATAATAAATTTTTTTATTAAAATTTTCTTCGATATAAGGTAGTCATTGATAAATGAAGCATTTTATCTTTTTTTTTTTTTTTTTTTTTTTTTTTTATTTTACCAATTTCATATATTTCAAGAAATAAGTGACATCGAATGTGTAATTAATTATTATTATATATGTGAAAAAAGAAAAAAAAAAAAATTTTAGAAATAAAAACATAAAACTCCGTTAAAAATTATTTATTTGCAATGTTCGAAATAAATTTCATAATGGATGATTAAATTTCTAAAAGCTCAATGAAATTTTCCACGTAATGATCGTTTATTAGGTCGTTTCTGCGGAAGCGGTAAAATCCCGGCTCCGGTGGTGTCAACAGGCAGCCGCATGCTGGTGACTTACGTTACGTCCTCGCGTCAAAGCGGCCACGGGGGTTTCAGCGCGAACTACGAGGCCGTATGCGGAGGCGACATCAAGCTCGACGGTGTCGGACATCTCGAATCACCGAATTTTCCGGAGGAATACCAATCTAGCAAGGAATGCGTTTGGCGACTTTTGGTGCCTCAGGATTATCAGGTAGCTTTGAAATTCCAGTCGTTCGAGATCGAGAGCCACGACAATTGCATTTACGATTACGTTGAGGTGCGCGACGGACACGGTCCGGATTCGCCTGTCATTGGTGTCTACTGCGGTTATAAGCTCCCGCCCGACATAAGGTCTACGGGGAACAAGCTGCTCGTCAAGTTCGTCAGTGATAGTTCCGTGCAGAAAGCTGGCTTCTCGGCAACGTTTATGAAAGGTAACCTTCTTTCCCGTGACGAAGTAGCAGATTGATTGATTTTCTTTAATAAAGTTTCGGAAAGTAAAGATAGCAGTAACAATTTATGCACTAACGAGATCATTTTCTTTTATTTTTATTTAAACAATGAATGAAAATACAATTTTTTATTTCAAAGAATTAAATTATACTAGTATCTTTTGTTTTTTAACAAAGTTTTAATGATCTTTGTACTCGCAGTATTTGTTTGTAAATACAATTATAAGCGTTATTTATTGTAATATTATTTATTTGGATAAAAAAAATATCATTTTTTATTACATCTTTTATCACATTCAATATTAAATCGATAACTAATCAACAAATTTTTCAAAATTTGAAACAGTTTGCAACGTTTTCTCCGTGTATCGTATGCATATTTTTATTTTCGATAAGTTCTTTGCCTAAGATTTATTTAATATTAAGACACATGCGGACAGTAAGTGGGTGAAAGAAAATGAGACAAATTTTTTTTATTTATATGTATATATTTATTCTGATGCTGATTTATTCAGTATCTATATAACTTCCTAAAGGTCAGTTGGATTTGCAGAAATATATCTAAGTAATTAGTACTATTATTGATTTCTTCAAGACCCTTTTCTTTTTCATAATCTATCTATTTTATACGCCTTAATTCCAATCGCTTCACTTTGTTTATTTTATAAGAGACGGAAATCTTTAGCGCTCACGTGGGCATAATGACTTTAAGGTGTATAGATACGTACGAGTCTATTTATCGTGCACATATATATATATCGAAACATTACACCATGCATAGATATCAATGTAAGTGAACTGCTGTGCATTTATGTTAGGATCGGTATGGGATAGGTATTGACTGCGTTTAAACAACCCTCTTAGAATTGTAAGATGCCTTCAAGATATTATATGTTCACTAGAACCACCTGAATAGTTGGTAACAACCCTCTTAGATAGGGTTGTGTGATTTCTCACGCAACTACTTCGGTAACCCGAAGGAGGTATAATAAAAAAGAATGCGCAGCCCTCTAGAAAAGGTCTACGGTTTCAGAGTTCCTACAATCCGCTAGAGTATTGTATGTGGAACCCGTCCACCTTACTTACCTCCAGTTGAAGCCGAGCAGGAAAAATAGAAGAAGAGTGCTTTTATTATCAAATACGTCCTTATATAGGTCTAGTGCGGACCTTCCCACCATAACTTAACCTTAAGCGGCTCGTGCGCGTTAAACGAATTATCGGTAATACAATAACTTAGTTGTGCAGGCACTTTCTATCCTTCTTTAATTTCGAATTTTATTTATACTTTCTTTTCCTTTATTCTGCATGATTTTATTAAATTATTTGAAAAGTTAAATGTATTAATTACCCATAAATTTATTTTTATTTTAATTTTATTTACTTTATATCCAGTTTTGCATAAACAATGAGTTTTAATGTATGCAAATTTCTCGTTGGCTGCCGCTGATAGTATTCTAGCCGTAATTTCAATTATTCTCATTATTCAAAATAACGTAATAATTTCTAAGGCTTAAATCTTTATTTAAAATTATTTAGAGGTGTTTTACATCTTGGAATTTATAAAAAATAAAATTTTATTGCAATTATCTAACGCGTTATTGTTATTAATTATTTTTTTTTTTTATGTCATTATTCATTTAAATAAATTGTTTAAATATTGACTTTGATCCTTGCTGTATTGTTGGAAACTGCCATACCCGCCTTCTATTTATTATTCTACATGTATCGATAATATATTTATTAGATATATTTTAATAAAATAAACTACTTAATTACATTAAGAAAAAAATATAAAAAACGAATTTTCATTTTTGTTCTTTGAAATTCTGCTTAGTTCAATAAATAAATTAATGCAAAATTAGTCATTTTCGAGCACGTGCTAAATGTCATGAATTAAGCACACGCGTGCCGTTGTTGATAAGTGCTCGAGAGGTTCTGCCAACCGCAGTCTTGTCGCGAAAACAGTTTGAATTCAAAAAGGAAAAGGTAGATCATAAAACGGATCGTTGCAAGTTATAATCAAAAAAAGTTTTATATATATTTCATGTTTAAATAATAAAAGCAAGCTATCTAGTTCAAATTATTATTATGATATAAAAATAAAAATTGTATTGCTTAGAACGGAGGTATCTTTTTATAAAATATTTAACTATATATGAATCCTTATAAAATAAAAAAAAAAAAAATAAAACAAATGCTAAAATTTATATTTTTATTTGATGCTTTCAGAATTTGATAAATGTGCTTTAACGGATCACGGCTGTGAACACAATTGTATTAATACTTTACGAGGATTTAAATGTTCTTGTAAAACAGGCTTCGAACTTCATTCGGATGGAAAACACTGCGAAGGTAAATCTATAACTTTTCTTTATTAAAAAAAAAAAAAAAAAAAAAAAAAAAAAAATTTTTAATGTTATATTTATGAAAATTATTCTCAGCAAAACAAAATAATATCAATATTTTATTTTTGCATAAGTTACCAACTAGTAAAATGCTGATATTATATTTTCAATTCAATAAATTATAAAGAAGAAGCGTTTAATGAAGAGAAAGTAAAAATAGTGCAGTCAAAAATATATCGCGTATATTTTTTTTCGAATGGCGAATAGCAGTTTGCCTCGATGTAATTCTGCAAACCGTAAACATTTAAAGATCCCTCAAAACTTCGCGGTGAAAACGCATTTCCTTCAAATGCCATACAGAGAAAAGTTATTAAACGCCGCTTTGATATACGGTATCGAGGATTTCAAAAACATAGCTCATATCCCGCGATTTATTTCCACGGATATAGATATAGCTCGGGGGGAAAGAAGTTACGATTTTTCTTCTTCTTCTTCTTCTTCTTTTTTTTTTTCTTCATCGTTCGTGTTTTTATATGTATGCAGACGCGTGCGGCGGCGTGTTCTACACGAACAACGGAACGATCACGAGTCCCTCATTCCCGGAGACGTACCCGGGCAACAAGCACTGCGTCTGGGAAATCTTTGCGCCCCACCAATACCGCATCACCCTAAACTTCACGCACTTCGATCTCGAGGGCAGCAACGAGCAACGCTGCGAGTGCGACTGGGTCGAGGTGGTCAGCAGAATCGGCGACGACGAAATCAAGAAGAGTTACTGCGGCTCCAGGCCACCGCCCCTCATCACTTCCGAAGGCAATTCTCTCAAGATAGTCTTTTCTTCGGATAATAGGTTAGTTTGTAAATAAGATTATGAAAAAAAAAAAAAAAAAAAAAAAAATTCGTCCAAATACGTGGATTTTTTTATAGAAATTTATTGATACGAATATATTCAAAACTGAATGATCATTGTTTTGTTGCAAAATTTTTGTTGACAAGTATATAAATACAACAGACTTTTATGGGCAAATAACCTTGCAAAATATTTTCTGGATAAAAATGCGAAAGTAAAGTTTTAAAGATTTCATGGTCGATTTTAGGAGCCGGTTGTAAAATTTACTAGCTCTTACAACTTTGATGTAGAGGGTACATAAAAAGGATAACTTGTTATGGCGCGTATATAAGAAATAAAATTAAAGCGTATAGGTTTAAAGCCTTTAATCTTCAATTTATTAAATTACTGATTGAATACTTTTTTAATGCTCTATTTCACTGGAAACTAGCTTTACAAATTCATTAAATTTCTTACATATTAAGTGCATACTTATTTCATAAAAAAGTATAGTCATAAAATAAAGAACTTTTACAGTATTTACATTTACATTTATATTTTAACAACTTATTGTATTTAAACGAATAAAAGTTTAAATTTGTTTTTCATAAAATAGTACTGTATAATTTATTGAAGACGAATAAATAGATAGTTAAAATTTTACGAATATAATTTGTAAAATAAGATTAATCGAAACTTGATTAAAAGTTCATCGGTATTTAGATACTTTTTCATGATCTGAAATTAGAGTTATTGTAAAAAAGTATAACAAAAAATTTTTGAATTTTAGGAGAGATTAAAGTCAGTTTAAAACATCATTATAGCGCTGTAATATATAATACATTATATAGAAACGATTGATTACAAATGTTTATGTTGTATTTTAAGAACATTGTTTTTTATTTAAAAAGTAAGAACATTTATATCTTGACAATTACATTAATCTTAAAATTTTAACATACAATTTTTTATGAGGTCGTTTTTAAACTTTTATATTTCTTTATGAGCAAAGCCATTTATCCCAAGTAGATTTTATGTTATTCAGTAAATTTTTGGTATATTCTGTGGCTTTTTTTATATTATTCTTAATAATTTGTTCCATATTTTTGAAAAATTTTCTAAAACTGAATCTATCATCATCTTCATTCTGTAAATAAGAAATAAATTATCAATACATTTTATAAAATTATATTTTTATCAATGTGACGTTAATATCATTAACATTATTTATTTTTTGTGAAAATAAAAAATTGAAAAATTTAAGTTTACTTCCATAATCCACTAAATCATGGTTAAATATTCTATTATTTTTGTAAACGTTGTTTTTAAGAAAAAAAAAAAAAAAATTTAATATGTAAAATCATGTTTACGAACGCACCGATAAATTTGGTGTGTTGGTTTTATTTTTGAGCAATTCTTGCTGAACAACAGGTGGTTCGGTTGTAGATTTTTCGATAGTCAACGGAGGAAGCTAAAATGTAAGAATAAGTTATTTACTCCTTTATTATCAATAACTTCCAGAAATATATATTGTCTGAATATTATATTTCCGCGTTATGTCAAATGTATATCAATATTATTTAATTTTCTTTTTTTTTTACGTTTACTTTATGCTCTCTTATTGACTTGACGGTTTGAACGATCATTTTGCATTTTTAATATTCTGAATATAAAGCTTGTATTACTTGTATATAAAAATACTTAATTGAAACAGAAAAAAAGCAATTTTATTTGTATTATAAATATAATTTAAAATACTTTTTAATATATAAAATATTTACGAACGCACCGATAAATTTGGTGTGTTGGTTTTATCTTTGAGCAATTCTTTCTGAACAACAGGTGGTTCGGTTGTAGATTTTTCTGTAGTATACCGTGGAAGCTAAAATGTAAGAATAAGTTATTTACTCGTTCATTATTAATAACTTCCAGAAATATATATTGTCTGAATATTATGTTTCCGCGTTATGTCAAATGTATATCAATATTATTTAATTTTCTTTTTTTTTTTTTACGTTTACTTTATGCTCTCTTATTGATTTAACGATTAGAACGATCATTTTACATTTTTAATATTCTGAATATAAAGCCTGTATTACTTGTATATAAAAATACTTAATTGAAACAGAAAAAAAGCAATTTTATTTGTATTATAAATATAATTTAAAATATTTTTTAATAAATCACAAATTGGTATTCATATGTTCTTTCATTTACAATGTAAAATATTATCAACCTTTAAAGTTATTTAAAACAAAAAAAAAAAAAAAGTAAAATTATTATAATTACAATTTAATGGATATTAATATTTGCATTATTTTCTACGATTGATTATTAAAAAATGTTCCAAGTACGTTGATATGGTTTGAATTTTCACTTGCTTTGTACTTTTATTCTCAGCAGCAATCACATATTCTAGCAAAAGTTGTAATATTATTATTTTTTAATTAATAATAATTAAAAGATTTTTTGATCATTTTAAATTTCTTACGTACTTTCACTTGTAATAATTTGTTATTTCAATTATATTATTCTATTTAATCCTTATAAAAGCTTGATGCAAGTAGCATAAAAACAAAAAATAATTCATTTTATTAATATTGTAAACTTTATTTAAATTTATTTGTAACTCTAAATATTTCAAATTTAAATAAAAATAATTAAAATTTTTTATAGTTTATAGTTTTTTTTTTTTTTTTTTTTTTTTTAAATTATATATTTAAATTGTATTCTTTTAATAGTCAAACAAAAATAAGATTTAGTTACCTTATTAGTATCGATATTATTTTCTTCAACCAATTCACCTTTACTTTCTATCTGTAAGAAAAAAAGATTTGTTCGTTTTTTAAACGATATGGCTATACTTTTAATGTTTACGCTAATTTTAATGTCTATATCGTTTCCAAATTTTTAATAAAGAAAAAGTTTATTTATAAATTTACTGTAAAATATTAAGATAATCAATTAATTAATTAACTAATCTATATAATATATTTAATATATTTAATTAGAAAATGTTAAATTAACTACGTGAGTGTAAAAAATATTAAATCTTAATAGTATTATTTAAATAACTATTCATACTTACTAATAGTAATGTAACTCCTAAAAAGACGAAGAATAAGGTTTTTGAAAACATAGTTGAAACGTCGACGTTTGTATCGCGCGTTGTTCGTTACAAAACTAAGGAAGACTTTAATTTTCACGTTAGTAAAAATAATCTACGAGTTACAAGATACGAATGGTAACTGAATCAATAAATGTTTTCCATTGTTATAATTTTATGCGTGTAAATTCTTAAAAATGTTCTTAGACATATATTTAATCGTATGATCACATGTATTCCTATTACGCATATTCTTTTCAAGCTTTATGTTTGCTTTCAACAAAATAAATTGCTTATCAGAACAAATATTGTATAGAAATATCGAGCGAGTTTATATCGAAAATTTCTTGAATAATTTTTTTAACAAAATAGTGTCCTATCATTATTTTTTATTATTAACAATATCATTTTTTTTTTTTGTTTCGATTAATTTACATATTCGAAAAAATTAAATTACTCTTGATAATTTTAAAAATAATTTTTTATGAAATAAAAAATTCACTTCGGCTTTTGTCTCACTTAAGAATATTAAATTTAAATAAATAAGTTAAAAATGTTTAATACTGAAAAAACATAGATAAAGTATCCTATGCAAACCAAAGATAAAATAAACTTTACTAAAGTACCCTGTCTCTGAAGCTTCTATTATGGATTTTGATTTTTGAACAAAAATCAAATGTGCAACGTATTAAATCAACGTATTGAAAGACGTTAAGTTAAAGTTTCTTTTAATATTTTTTAGCAGCCTAAAGTTGTATACTATCTTAAATTTAAATTATACTAATTTTTTAGCAAATTCATCATTTATATCATCGTTTCATTCATTTATCGTTTCCGATCAGCATAAATACATTATGCTGATCGGAAACTCTATTAATATACACCTCCGCTGGCATTCAAACAATCTTCTCTGTTTTTATAATAATTATTAAAATTTTTGAATTATAAGGTTTGATTAGCTTGTAAGATCATTTCCTGTAAGCATACAATATCAGATGCCTGTTTTTTGATTAATTGTTTTATAATTTCATAATTATTGTTTAATCTATATTCCATTGAGTTATTACAGCCATAGTAATTTAAGAAAATTTGAAAGTTTAGGTAGAGCTTTCTTCGTCGCCTGAATTAATCGGTGTTTCATTTAAAATAAACTCTGCTGTTGAGTCGAATATATGTTTGGGCAACTTGGTACATCTATACTTTATGCTTCTATTATTTACTTTTGAGTATATTTCCTCTTGAATAAATTTAATAAACGCAGTAGTATTTTTTGTATATTCTTTTATAATGTTACATGGGTCTTTCGCTCCTTGAATTTTTTCCAACAGACTTTTAAATTGCAAATAGTTTAGTAATTTATTAGGTTTATTTAATTCCTCTTTGACATACTTTAATTTATCATCGATTTCATCATTATTAATTATTGCATTACTTACTTCAATATCGGTATTATCCTCTTTTATATAAGATTTTATTTTTTTCTCTTTCTTTTTATTAACAGTTGATTTATTTACAATAGATTCTATTTCTTGGGTTTCACTAGATTCGGTTGAATTATTACTGAGTGATTCGTTATTGATATGAGTTACATTATTTTCGGGTAAAGGCATTTCCATGTTTCCAATAGCCTCTTGCTCTATAATTTGTGTAATAGATAATTCGGTATTAAACGTAGCATCTTCTTCGGTGTTTAAAATTCTTGTCTGCGTTGAAACAGGTATAGTAGTAGAGTGTTTTTTATTATTGGTACAATCCTTCGCTAAATGTCCTTCTAGTTTGCATATAATGCACTTTAACAGATCTGTACTCGTATAAATAAAATAATTTACATCATCATATTTGATTATAAAAATCTCCGACAACTTTTCTAACATCGTCAGGCTGGAGATACACTTATTGTCTTCTAAAACTTTGAACATATTGATATTCTTCTTTTTCAATGGCAGCCTTTAATGTAATGATTGGAGATTTACGTTTAATATTTAATTGTTCGAATATGTCATCGAAAATAAAATTAGCTATACTAGTAGGCGCATTTGAAAAAATCACCCTTTTTTGTTTCATAATTAGCGGTCTGATATAAACTATTTTTCCATTTATACCAATATGTTCAAACTTTTCGGTCGATTCCGTGACTATTTGTTTGGACGATAAAAAGATGCACATTCTATTATTCGATCTTCTTAATGAAGATACAACGTTCTTTGATCTTATAATATCGCCTAATGCACATGTTTAGTATGTTGCATTTATACCATAAACAGTATCCAATACAAGTCCTTGGTCATTTTTTGTAAGCTTATCCTTTTGTATGATCGTAGAATAGCTAGAACTTTGATTTTTCAAAACAAGCACTTGGAGTGCATTAGACTGCTTCTGACTTTCGATTTTAGAAGTCATTTTGCAGGAATTAACTCGCGTTTAGATCGAAAATTTTTTGGGCAGAAGGCCTTTTACAACGCTATATAACATAGTATATTATCGTAAGGAGCGAATATAAACACGTCTGATCACGATGAAGAGTCAACGTGAACTCCTCAAACTGTACTTTAATTACATATATTTTGCCATATTTTGCTTTCTAATAATTATGTGTACGCATTGTGCCTCACTTTTTTAAATTATTGTTCTGTTCGTAATATATTGACATATAAAATATAAAATTCATTAAATTTATTTCAAGATGTAACTATTTATATTATTATTATTATTATTATTATTATTATTATTAGAATGATAAAAACAATTCGTTAATCAATTAATAATAATGATGAAATTCATATTATAGTTCTTTTTTTATGGTACTGTTATATTTCAATTTTCCATCTTAAATAACAATGAACAATGTTTAATTGAATAAATCATTTATTTGTTTGTCTCGTATCATTTAAATCGTTTAAAATAAGTATATCTTAATATGCACGCAAAAAATTTTCAGCGTGCAAAAATCGGGCTTCGCTGCGATATTCTTCACGGACATGGACGAGTGCGCCAACAACAACGGCGGCTGTCAACACGAATGCAAAAACACACTGGGCTCTTATCACTGCTCCTGTCACAATGGATTCACCCTTCACGATAACGGCCACGATTGCAAGGAAGGCGGCTGCAAGTACGAAATAACTGCGCCCGCGGGTGCCATCACCTCGCCGAATTACCCAGATTATTACCCGGGCAAGAAGGACTGCGTTTGGCATTTTAGGACGAAACCCGGTCACAGGATTAAATTGGTAAGCGGATACATTCTTCTTCCTCTTTTTGCTTTTACCCGATCGTATAGAACTCATTTTGAGATCGTAAATAAGATAATGTTTTCACTGGATAAATATACTCTTCTAGCTTTTATTGCGTTCACTGTCGGTATCGTCGCTTTTATTTTCTACTATACCAATGTTTCTCTTACTTTACTTTTTATATTTAGTTTATATGAAAGAATAAAATTGTACGTTTAATTGATTATTTAATTTTTACCATAATTAATCACAAATAATTCAAATACTTTTTTTCTAAATTTTTCACAAATTAATAATTAATTGAAATATAAGGACAACTTTTGTAAAATTAGAGTTAAAAAGTTTATGGTATACAATAGATTTATTTTATTGTTTATCTGATTACCGATATAATTGCAATGTTTTAAAAAATAAACATACTTTTTTTATTAAAAAAAAAAAAAAAAAAAATGTTATGTATGAAATTTTTAATCATCATTCATTATTTTAGATTTTTAAAGTATTTGATATGGAACCACATCAAGATTGTGCTTATGATCACGTGGCTATTTACGATGGCGATTCACCAGATAGCCAATCGCTTGGTCGTTTTTGCGGAAACAAAGAACCGCATCCGATTTTAGCATCGGGAAATCAAATGTTTATGGTTTTCAAAAGCGACACTTCTGTTCAAAAGCAAGGATTTTTCGCTCAGCACATGACGGGTAATTTTTTAACAATTTATCTTTATTTATCCTTGTAATAATTATTTCGACAAGTTTGGATAATACGTGCGAAATTTAATTTTTTCAATATGTTACAACAGCGTGCGGGGGTCACTTAATGGCAACGAATGATGAAAAATTTTTTTACTCTCATGCACGATATGGAAAGGATAACTACGACCATAAAATGGATTGTGATTGGACTATCGAAGCTCCTATCGGTAAAAACGTTTATTTTGCTTTCGAGTCTTTCGATTTAGAATATGAGATCGACTGTAACTATGACCGGGTTGAAGTGTATTCCGTAGTGGATACATCGGATCCAAGGCACGGAAGATTCTGCGGAAATTCGGTAAGGAATTTTTATTCGTCCGTATGACGTACTATATATAAATTTATTTAAAATTTTTACAAAATCCTTTTTTAATCAAATCGATTAAAAATTATTTTAAATAAAACTTTATATTTACAATATCCGTCGCATTAAATAATATATTCTTTCGAATACATAATTATCGATGTAATGATTTGTACAGAATGCAAAAGAAATCGTATCGATAAGCGAGGTGTTGGTCGTGCGATTCCAAACGGACAATACGGTTTCAAAAAGTGGCTTCATTGCCAAGTATTTTATCTTCGATAGTCTGGGCAGCAAAGAAATCGTCGGCGGCGAGGACGAGGAAGAGGACGACTGGACAAGAATTTGATTGTAGGGGAACATTTTGAGTTAATCGTTCGGTTATTCGTGACGTGCCATGTATAAATCATCCGTGTGATGAGCTTCGGTG
The DNA here is from genome assembly GCA_949987625.1 of Chalcis sispes. NCBI lineage: Eukaryota > Metazoa > Arthropoda > Insecta > Hymenoptera > Chalcididae > Chalcis > Chalcis sispes. The sequence goes on from OX465097.1 coordinate 17,742,185, forward strand.
AGACTCGAGCGGGCTTCAAAAGTCGCGAAAATTCATTTTTTTTGTTTTTTTTTTTATTTTTTTTATTTTTTTTTTACAAGTGATCGTTTTCATTTTATTTTCTTTATTTTTTTATTTTTTTTTTAACAGAAACAGATATTACTTAAATGACGAATTGCCTGAATAATCTATGTAATCTATATTGTCAAATCCATTATCGCATTTTCATTTTAAAATTTTTATTATAGCTTTAGTACAATCGAAAAGTATTTATTTATGTTTCATTTTAAAATAGTCATGTATATTATGAATAGTAAGCAAACGCATCTCTTCTCGAATAAGTTGACAACGTAAAATACATTATATCGTAAAAAAAAAAAAAAAAAAAAAAAAAAAAAAAAATAATAATAATTATAGATAAATAATCTTATTAAACATACATCATGTCAATAAAAATAAATTTCTGCAATTTAAGTCAACAAACCAAAAAATAAATATGATTATAAAAATTCTGAAATTTTTCTAACGTATATTAGAAATGTTTGTGAGATACTAATTGATAAATTTTTTTGTAATAACAAAAAAAAATTACATGAAACTTTCGTTGTTCATCTAATGGCAAATTTTCTAATACCTTAAGACTAATTAAAGAATCTTGAAACTTTTATAAATTCTTAAAATTACACTTAATTTAGTTAAAATTTTTTAATATGACCTATGTGTCCTTCGACACTGCCAGTACTTTAAACTTTGAAAAAAATTTCTCCTACATATCTTTATCTTTTTTCTCTTACAAAATACTATTTCTTGTAAATAGTAAAGGTTGTCTAGTGTGATAAACTTTCTATAGAGAACATAAAAAAAAAGTATCGACGTTGTGCCGTTATATATATATATATATATATATATATATATATATACACGTATAAGAGAAACTAGTCTTAGATCACATTTTTTTGATCCAAAGCAATATTTTTAATTTTTCTTTGCATACTTTAGATTTAAGAGATAAAAAATAGAACTGCCAAAATCAATAAAAGTGAACGGTGATTTTAGCGTTATTAATTTAACTATCAATGGGCAGTTATTAATATCGATTTAAAAGAAAAAAAATAATAAATAAATAAACAACACCATTCATTATTAATAATGCTCGGTTCGTAGTTTTTGTATATTCTTTACAATTTTTTTCACTTAACATTTTGATATTAAAATGTACGTCGTTATTTATCGTTAAAAATCTTGTTAAAAAATAAATTTAACAATTTATTAAATTTATTGTATTTATCACGAAAAATTTAATCATATGAATCATTTAATTCTTTATTATAATAATAATTATTATTATGTAAGATAGATTTAAATAGTTAATTGAGTGTCATGCAATCTGAAAAATATGTATTAGGTAAACAATAAAATATATCATATATCAAATAAAGATAGTGTAAAATACATTAAAATGTTATAATTTATTTGTTCCCAGCTTTGTTAAATGTTTCATACAGATTATATTTTGTTCGGGAAGTAGTTACATACGTACGCTTAAATACAGGTATAATTTTCCATAAAAATTGACAGTTTATTGTACATAAAATTGCTGATTAAGGCTTTTTGCTCGATCGCATAAGCTCTTTTTCTCTTCGTTTGTTTCTTTCTATTTATCACAGTTGCGCAATTTTTTAAAAGTCGAACGATAATTTTTTTTCTTTGTATTTTTCTTTCGTTACACGTCACCATAAAAATGTAATTTCTGATTAAAAATCCATTTTATATAATAAGGTAAAAATAACACAACACATAATATTACATATAAAACAATACATACACATAAAAATAAGTAAAATTTATATATAATAAAATTTTAAATAAAAATATGCATACAAAAACAAATCTTTTGTCAAATATTTGCTTATTACGCAAATACCTACTTAAACATAATTACTATAATTAAAAATATACCTTCGTAATTAAATATTTTATTTAAAATTCAACAATTATTGGAACTTTCTTCTCATAAAAAATTTTTTTTATTACGATTCAAATTTATTTATAGAATTCTAAACTCTAATTTTTAAAGTTTTTTAAAAATTTCCATACATAAATACTGTTTTTCCGTTTAAATATTTCTACATAATTTACAATAATTAATTTCGAACGTTTTCATAATTTTTGAATGATATTTTCTATACATTTTCAAAAAATATTAACGTAAATATATAGTTTGCAATTCAATGTATCTATAATAAATTTTTTCGCTTACTTATGTCTATTAGGGCAAGTATAATAAAATATTTACATCGATTACACATTAAATCCATTTTTTTTTTCTTATGGATTTTGTTCAAGTTTAAAATTTCTCTCGAGTAAAAAAATTCTTAAAAACAAAAATATATTCGCTGGAAGAAACATCGAAGAACACAAGATTTATCAGATGCGAAGAAATACTATCGCTTTATGGATTTTTAAATTACTCGGCGGCTTCGCCTCCTGAGCGCTTCGCGCGCCAACCTCCTGTTTCGTTATTCATTTTTATGCAAGTATAATTTTTTTTTTATAAATAGTAAATTTTTTTATACTATATAATTCTTTATAAACGTGGTTTTTAATTTTTCCTGTTTGTACTTGATTTTCTAGATATATTTTAATTGAATCCAAATCCAATCCAATCCAATTAAACATTTCGGAAGCTTGTCGACAATTTTCCATCATCATTTTTTTTATGGTAGGATTCGTTAAGGTTCACGAGAGAATTCTACGCAACAATTGTAAAATAATTAAATTTAATATCGTAGTTTGGATATTAACCGCTTCAATCCTATAATTGCTGGCATGTTATTAAATTAAATTTTAAAAATGATATAATTTAAATTTCTTTAAAAATCTTTAAAGAATTCTCAGGTCTTGTCGATTTTGATAATAGATATGTAGATATTCAAGACAAAAATATCGTAATTTTAATAGAACGTACTAGCTAAGGATTTAACGATTAATCGCTAAAATAAAAAAAAAAAAGTAATGGCACAGCAATTCGTAAAGAATGCTATAAAATTCTACACCCTTTGCAAATTAAAATTAAAAAGACACAGTTTCCATTAGGATAAGAAATCAACTAATCGCGTCATATGAAAAGTAAACCTAAATAACTTTTTATTTGCAAAGTTTCGATTAAAAAAAAAAAAAAAAAAGAAAAGGACGGTCTTACAAAGCAGAGAGCAGTGTAAAAGAAAAAAAAAAAAAAAAAAAAGTTTATATATTGCCCAGTTCGGGATCGCGCTTTTCTAACGTAGACGCTCTGCTCGGGCCGCTACCCGAGTCTCGATAATTCGAGCCGAAACTATTAGCCATACGTTGATAATGCGGCTTTTTATCACTTTGCGCTCTCGTGTAATCAAGATGATCGTATTCCAAATCCGCGTTGTTTTGTTTTATTTCGTCGTAAAGGTGCTCGGATTTCTTATTGTCCATCTCGTCGATGCTATGGTAAACGTTCATGTTCGGATTGCCCAGATCGGCGTCTTTGTTTTTTGCCGTTGCCGTGTGATCGTATTGCACGTTATATCCACCTGCGGGGCAAAAAATTATTTTATTTAGATTCATTAAAAACATTATTTTCATTCTGGTAATCATGCGCCGCAAAATAAATAAATTAAATGAAGAATTTTATGTATTTTGATAAAAAAATAATGTATGTATTGATAAAAATAAAATGTATGTATTGATATTTTTTTGCATTTTATAAGAAAACCAAAAAGTATGCATACTTATAATTATTAATACTATAAGAAGTATTACTATTTAAAATTTTTAAATACAATGAAAAATGTTTGTAAATACCTTTACACAAATCCTCATCACCATCTGTGCAGTAACCAAATCCTAATTTAACTTTTTCGCTGTTATAGTTCTTTCTACTCAAGATATTTTTAATTTGTACATTGTTGAGAAGAGTATCGGTGCCTTCGTCGGCACCTGAATTTCCTTGATATGAATAAACGGGATTGTCGAACTGATTGCGATCTGTAATTATATATTTTTTATATTTAAAATATATTATTTATCCAATAAATAATATTTAAAATTTAAATATAAATCATTATAATAATAAATTTAATCGTAAATCGAATTAAAAAGTCTAATAAAAAAAAATAGTAACATCGTTAAAGTTCTTACCCGGAGGCGTGACCGGTTCGGCAATGTACTGCACTTGGGCAATTTCCATCTTGAGATTAGCGACTCTACGTCTGTGATACATCCAGGCGGCGTAGAAAATTGCTATACCCATAATACCGGCGAAAATGCCACCTATGACGCTACCGTAACCCGCCTCTTCTTTATGCTGGATATTCCGCGAGAACAATTCTTCGTCGCAATTCGGGCCTTTGATTCGAAAATAATTATGCAGGCGCGTTTAATTACGATAATAAAGTTTAATGACTTAATACGATTATTATTGTTTATTTGAAAAAATTATACCTGTGTGACCGTGCTTGCATATACAGCCTTCGGCAGGATGACAGATGAAAAAGTCATTTTTGCATTCGCACGCTTCCATGCAGTGATCTCCGTAATAACCTTCCGGACAAACTGAATTGGAAAAAGTATTATATGCATACGTTATTCATAAATTACATTCTTTATAAAAGATTTTATAAAAATTTATTATCAAATTAAAAGGCTTTAATGTTCTTTTTACATCAATTCTTTATATTTTTGTATTCTAAATATTTTCTTTTATCTTCATTATGAAAGTTTAAATTTTTATTAAAACAATTATCTACAATTAATATTAAAAGTCGTAGGTATATTGCTAATATTCAACAAAAATGTATACAATTAAACATTTTAACAAATTTCGAGTAAAATTTTATTATTTTATGATTAAATTACTTTTAAATTTTATTGAAACGATTGAGATATCTATTATGAAATTAAAATTTAAAAAAAAATAGAAGTAAGATTTTGTAACCAAACTTTTTTCGTGCTTTGTATTCGTGTTTATAAAACAGTAAAGTGGTTTAGATTGTTTCTAATTTTTGCAAATAAATAAATATAGAATTTTTCTATGTAACAATATAAAAAGCAAAAAATTTCTACTCTACAGAATCATGCAGATGTAAGATAAAAGTAGTCTCAAATATTTTATTCACCAATCATTTATTGTATTACAAAATACAATTATAAGTAAAATATAATTACAAATATAATTATTATTAACCTAAACTCGTAAATAATCTTTTTTTTTTTTTTTGCTTTTTTTTTTTTTTAATTTAAAAATTATGTAAGAACATTTTTATTTTAAAAATTCGTTTCTAAATTTCCTTGAATTTTTTATAACAAATAGACAAATATTATCTTCTTATGATATACATGCAATATTAAACTGTTAGTAATAATTTTATATTATAATAATAATGTTCTTAACGTATCTTAATATTTAGTATCTAACTTCATGTGCAACTTCTATCGTCTTTATATTAAAAATTGTTATTTAGACATGCATTAAATAACATTCCATCAAATATTACGAAACAACTTATTATAGCATAGAAAATTATTTAAGTAATTTACTTTTTTATATATTTTTAGATTTTAAATGGCCTTTAATATTTATACATTTTTATAAAAAGAATTTTTTATACAAAATTCTTACAATTAAAAAGTTGAAAATAGTTAAATTTTTTCTATAAACTTTTTTATTTCTTTTTATAATCCTCAAAAAAAAAAAAAAAAAAAAAAAAAAAAAAAAAAACTACGATGAGTAATAACGTAATAATGAAAGATACGTATAATTATTGTAAAATTAATAAACGCTACCGATATTTTTGTAAAATTCAAGCAACTGAAAAAACCCATATTATTATATGCAATCCAATTAAAAGCATGCGCATAAAAGTATTATATAGGAGTCCGAATCCCAGACTTCATACACCAATCGATAAAGAGAATTAAAATAGAGGAGGGAAAGAAAGGTATTACATAATAGAATAATAATCATATATAGAGAGCGAGCAGGTCTACTAAACACCAACGGTCTTAAAGTTAATGACGTCCGGCTTACTTTCGGTGCAACGTGTCCCGGTCCATCCGGGCGCGCATCTGCAGAGTCCATCGTTGGCGCGACACTTGCCGCCGTTCTGGCACTTGCAGTGCTGAGTACAGTTGACGCCGTAGGTGTTCTCGGGACACGGGCTCTGACAATGCTTGCCTTGCCAGCCCGGTAAACATTGGCATATTCCGGTAACGTGATGGCACTCGGCGCCGTTCTTGCAGTCGCAACGATTCGCGCAATCTTGACCGTAAAGATTCGGTGGACACGGATGCTCGCACATCATGCCGATGTAGCCGGGACGGCATAAGTATTGTCCGGTTACGTGGTCGCACGTCATGTTACCTGTAAATTTATAAGGATGGTTGGCCGATATGTATAGCCAAAGTTCTTTGATGTGTGCAAGTTCAATTTTTATTCATTTTCTCTTATTTATTTTTTTTTTTTAATTCACCGCGTCTTGAGACGAAGTTTTTATAACGAATTGTATTTACTGCATAATATATAGTTGAGATAAAGTTTTTCTCTACCCGTATTAAAAAATTAGCGAAAGATTCAGAATGCATCGAAGAATAAGTATATCTTTTTATCGAATTCATATTTCAAATATTTTTATTTCGTTTTTTACTTTACTTATTACTTTAATCAATCGAATATGCTTCTATTATAAAAGTAAATAATTATTATTTTCATCGATGTAAAAACAAATTAAATAAATATATAAAAGAGTATAAAATAATAATTTTTTTTATAAACTTTAAAGTAATAGAAAGGAAATTCTAAAGCAATATCATAAAAAATTGTAAAAAACTAAAATTGAAACAAGCGATTAAGTTTGAAATATTATTAATTTTTAAATATCACAAGTTTATAAAAATAACTGCAATTGATGCAATGTTAATAGATAATTGGATAAATTTTCTCCAATAAATCAGTAATGTCATTTTATGTTAAACGATTATCATGCATTTACAAAAAAAAAAAAAAAAAGAAAAAATTTCAGAAGTTAATACATCTAATTCATACGTGAATTTGTGCGTACAACAAGTGTTATAAAATAAATAAATAAATAAATTTATGGATAATAATAGTAAATAAACATGCAGCTTTAAATGTTTCTTGTCATTCAATAAAACACTATGAGTTTATACAAATAAAAGATTTTTATTTTTTAATGATAAACTATGATATTTTAAAATAATTTATATAACACAATTGCTGATAATTCAATTTTCTATATAAATTTGCATGCAAGTTTTATCTACTATACGATAAAAAATAGAACGATAAAGATAAAAAATTTCATGCAGAATTGATAAAGTCCAAATAGAAAAAGTCAATAATCTAAAGAGTTCCAGCCAATAATCGTTCGATTAATTTAAACATAAGTTAAATTTTCATCCTTCTATTTTATCGCTTGGAAAACCTAAAATTTATCCAAACGCAAGCTTGAAAGCGGTAAAAACTCTAGCCGTACAAAGCAAGCGGACTTACCGTAAATTTTCTCGGGACATTTCTCCTTGCAGCGCATACCATACCATCCCTTTTTACAAGGCTGCGAGCAGTCCGGTCCCTCCCAACCCCGGGCGCAAACGCAATTACCGGTATCCGAGTCGCAAGAGCTGTTGTTCTTGCAGTTACATTCGTTGTGGCAGTCGTCGCCGTAAAGACCGGCCGGGCATTTTGTTTCGCAGCGTATTCCTGTTATTGCAGTAATGTTAGAAATACCGTGGTTATTTTAACCTTATACCGATGGCCAAGCCGGGACTCCCTTTTCCTCCACGTTTGTATATTTTTTCACAATTACTAAATTTATTATTAAAAATTAATTCAAAAGTTTTTTAAGAAATGAAATGTTAAGAGAACTTTTAATAACAAAAATTATTATATGTTAAAATATTTATGATATAATTATTTTGTATATTAGTTACGAGATTAGCCGTTTATTTATAAATATTTTTTAACATTCATTTTGTACAAATATATATTTATCTAATTTTTTTAATTACATATAATTATAATTTTATGGTAATTGTGAATAAATATTTTAATTGTATACAGTTTAAAAGTTTGTCAATAGTACTTTAGTATATTCAAGATCATTTTAAAGCTTCTACATAAAATTTTACAAATTTTTTTTCTGTTGTTATTAATTTTACTTATTGATATTAATACAGATTAATTTATAATCATTGCAGTTAAAATTAACGATTAATGAATAAAAAATATGTTAAAAGCAATGCTAATCGATTATTTTTTTTGTCTATTGCGAAAAATATTTTTAAACTTGAAAATAAATTTAACTATTATTATACACTAGTGTGGCGTTTACAGAAAATTGAAAATGTTCACATTTATTCAATAAATTCCATATATATATATATATATGTATATAGTTGTGTGTAATCTATTAAATGTAATTTAAATAAAATTATATTTTTATTTTAATAATAGAAAAAAAATAAATAAATAAATAAATAAATAAAACAATTATAACCAATATAATTTCATCGCTATATAAATAATTTACAAACCTCGCCATTCTGGCTTACAAATGCATCGACCGGTAACTGGATCGCAATCAATACTGTTTTCATTATCACAATCGCATACCTGTGCACAATCATTGCCGAAAAATCCTTTTTCGCAACGATTTTGACAGAGTTCGCCTGTGTAACCCGGCGGGCAGGTGCATTTTCCTGTATAAAATTAAAAAAATTCCCGAATACTGTAATTTCTTATCTATTTTATAAAAATTAACAATACATAAAGAATTAAATGCTCACCGTTTTGTGGATTACAGGCCGCATTGTTGAGGCATTTGCATTTCTCGCTGCAACCGATCCCGTAAAATCCTATAGCACAAGGACGCTCGCATTGCATACCGTGCCAGCCTGTTTAAGATCGAATGAATAGGATGAAAATTTATCGATTACTCAGATTTTTATACGAATAATTTTTGATTTTCAACATATCAATACGACATTTATTCGTGATTAAAATATTAACTAATATTATGTAAGAATGCTAAAGCGTGCATAATTGACAATTTTTTTTTATTAGAAAGTGCTTGCATTTTGCTACAAATTTTAAATATTAAACATACGTGCAAACACAAAATTTATAATTGATTAACAACAAAAATAGTTTATCTACATACATTAACTATAACATATATATGTATATATGCATTTGATTTTTTTATATGATAAAACTATAGTATTTAATGACATTACTGATTTCAATAATTTTTCGAGTAGAAACAATTGACTGCTATAAGAAAATAGAATAATTATTTAAAAATAAAAAGATAGCTACTGCTCTTGACAATAATTATTCTCTGATTTTTCTTAAAAAATTTACTGTTATGAATCAAATAACATTACGTATTTTTAATTGTATATTAATAGTTATGTCACCAAAAACTTTTTTAAAATTAGAATAGAAACATAATATTTACAAAATACACGTTTAATATTGTTCGAAATTCGCTATTCATTTTTGACAATTTTTGACAATTAATAAGCAATTTTAAAAAATATTATTTCAAATCTTTACGTGTCATTTTTAGCACGTAGGTTTTTTTTTTAAGTAAAATAGTTAACCGTAAAAGCTAAAAAACTTTCAGCGCACGCAAATTTAAAATTATATAACTTTGCAACAGTGTTAACATCGCTTTTCCCAAGACTGTATAGCAGCACGTGATTTCTTTGTGTGACGCGTCAATTATGAGCTGTACACGTCATTATTTGTCCCCTAGCTACGTATCGACGTATCGGCCCCTATGGTATTTGCAATAATTGCACGCGATCGGCGAGTCTTACAGAGCTTCAATCTACATTTTGAGTGTTAAAAAGTAATGTAGTTATATCTGTAGCGTATCGACAGATGAGTGTTTGGATAACTTATAAATATATATGATTTTCTAAGGGATTTATTAAAAGTTAAAGTGTAATGTTAATAATATAAAATAAGATTTATTTTCAATTCGATTTGTATTTAAATTTTCAAATTTTTTAAAAATAAATCAATTATAATTTTGATGATAATTTTCGCCATAAATTATAATTACATCTGTTTGATATTTCAAGCCTCTAAGAAACCAGATCAACAAATTTTATTTAAACTGGAATTCATTGTAAAAAGTATATAGATTATTAGTAATAAAATCCTGTTAAGAAAATTTTCATATAAAAATTAAAGTTCAATTTACAATAATCCTGAGAAATCAAGCACCAGCGTGAAAATTATTTTAACATTATGAGATAAATTAACGTGATTCATAATAACGAATCATATAGGAAGTTATAATAATTTTACTGTTACGCATCAAGGCTATTTAAAATTTAATCATTATAAGATTTTTCTCGATAATCCAAAATTATTTTGATTCATATAATTATTTTGATTTTAATGTACTATATATACTACTATTTACAACTTTTGGATTAAAAATATTTGTTTTCATTGTAATAAAGTGAACATTCGATTTGAAAATTAAACACTATTGATGATTTTTTTACCACATTGAAATATATTAAATTAATTAAATGAGCTTCTTTATTTACAAATGTCTTGGATTATAAGCATCTTCTTATATGACGCATGTTTCGAATTTCAATGTTGTGGTTTTTGCGCCAATATATTTTTAAAATACATCCGATATTATTTTTTAAATTTTTCTTTTGAAAGATCAAATTAATAACCATAAAACATAAAATTAGTAACAACAATGATTAATAATTTACTTGTTTCCTAAGCTTTAATCTATCTATTCTAGTGTTATACATGAAACTGTATTTGTCACTTATTTAATTTTTAAGTTTAACATATTAACCGATCTTATATTATTTAAATAATAGGAATATCAATCCATTTTTATGGTACTTTAAAGATACCTTTAAATAAATATAAAATTCAATCTCTATACTTTATCATTCCTATGAATTGTCTATAATCCGCGTCGTCATAAATAATTAATCAAAGCTTTTAAACAACTAACCGGCGGTACAGTTGCAATGTCCATCCTCGGGTGAGCAGGTACCTTGATTAAGGCAAACGCATTGCTGGGCGCAATCCTCGCCGAAGGTGTTGGGCGGACAGATCTCGTCGCAATGCTCGCCTCGATAGCCGGCGGCGCAGATGCAACTGCCGTTTACGGGCGAGCACTGGGCGTTGTTCTTGCACTCGCATTGATTCTGACAACCCTTGCCGTAGGTGTAGAACGGACAGGTACGGGAGCACGTTTTACCGGCCCAGCCGGCTATACAGGTACACTCGCCGCTCCATGAATGACACAGCTCTGTTTTTGCTACATCGCATTCGCAGACCTGCAAACGTTTTAACATTTTTGTTTTTTTTTTTTTTTTTTTTTTTTTTTTTATTAATGTAATCGATGCATGCGGCTGTCTATGATAACTGTTCGATTAACCTTTAAATTGTGCTTCATTGTAAAGTATTGAAATTTATTAATATTAACGACTGAATTGACAATGATGCTTTTGTAATTTTTTTAATGTACTACGTATTCTTAAAAATGTTTTTTATCCGAATTATTAAATTTTGTACAATTTTTGTAAATTTTTTTTTTTTAATGCTCGTATCTGATAATCAATCTACAATCAAGTCTTATAGAATCGAGTAAATTTAAGATGTTAAATAAAAATGCAACTAAAATGAATTTGAAATTAAAAAAAAAAATTTTAATATCTTTAAGCATTCCTTTACTTAATTTTCATCGTCACTATTTATTAACATTTCTTCAAAACCTACAAATTAATAATGAAAGACTAATTTACCTTAAGGCATTCCGGACCATAGAAACCATCTTCGCAAACTCTTTCGGTGCACATTTTTCCAGTCCATCCGGGTGCACATTTACAGGAACCGTCAACGTTCGAACAAGATGCTCCATTTTCGCATAAGCAGCTACTTTCACAATTGATCCCAAATTTACCCTCTGGACAACTCATCAAACACTAAAACATTGGCAGTTAATTAAACATTTTCAACTTTTATACAACTATTGAATTATTATAATAATAATGATGGCATGCATGATTTGTTCATAATTCATAAAATAAACCTTTTAAAATATGAAACAAAATTTTTATTTTAAAGTATAAAAAATTAAAAAAATTTAAAAATTTAATAAAGTAATTATACAATGCATATTGACGTTTTGCATTTTGTTGCTATTTAAGAAATTGTAAAACATTTTTTTTTTTCAATTAAGTGACTACTGAAGTAGTAATATACATATGTTAAATTAACGTATAATGGATTAACATTGAGATTTACCCTATCTCCATAATATCCAGGTTTACATTGACATTCTCCAGTTATGTGATCACAATTAGCGCCATTGTAACACTCGCAAGACTGGCTGCAATTTTTACCCCAGTAGCCTTCTGGACAACGATTTGCACAAACTGATCCCTATGAGAATAAATTGAATCACGATTAATTTTAAATAAATTTTGATATTAAATAAAATTATTTACGATATGCTTCGTTTGAAAATAATAAAATAAGAAAATTTAAAAAGTAAATAAATAGTTCAATGATTTGTTACCCACATTTTTTATCTACAACTGTGCTCATTAATGATATACTACGATACTTCTTACATGATTAAATAGTTTCTATAATCATAACATTGTTATTAATTTCTTACCGTCCAACCTGGAGTGCAGAAACATTCGCCTGTTGTTGGACTACAAGAACCTTCATTTTGACAACGGCAGTCTGATTTACAATCATCGCCGTGTTTTCCAGCAGGGCACAGGCTTTCGCATCTTGAATGAAACAATCGAATTAACATTTACTTATTTATTTATATAGAACAATATGTCAAATCACGGTAAATTAAATCATTTCTGTTAATTATATAAAAATTATGTCAAAATAATAGCATTGCATAAGTAATAGTTGTTGTAAATTAGTAGCTCGAAGATTGCAAAATAACTAAGATTAATAATAATTATAAATTTTTTTAACATTAGTACATTATTATAGAAAAAATTTGATCTTAAAATTAATAAAAAAAAAAAAAAAAAAAAAAAAAAATAATTTTACGATTAAAATCGATATTGAGAAGTTTAAAGATTAGAAATAAATTGAATGCTATTAATCGATTAAGTAACAATGAAATTGCTGAAAATTTAAAAACTTATTTATCTTCCCAAAAATTTATCGTATTTACACGATAATTTTAATTATGCAATTAATTGTCCCTTTAATATTTTGTGAAAAATATAAAATGTACTTCCGGCATTTCAATCTTATAAATTCAACGACATTCCTCAGACCGATTGTTTAACAATGTTATCAGAAACTCGCGTAGAAGTAGTTTTATGAAGGTACTCAAATAGACGATACACTAAATCCACTTGAATCACACGTGAATCCATTGCCAAGCGATCGCTCGATCAACGCGTTCGCATACATAGTGGCATTAGTACGCAGCTGTGAAAGAGTGAGAACGAGAGACTAGTAGGTGGATAGGTTCATTCGCATCACGTATTATATTATTAGTACGAGCTTACGTTTATGCAAAACAATTTCTATTGGGCACAGTAATGTTGAAAAAAAAATTTTCTCATTTTCGGTATTAAAAATTGAGATATAATGTCGGACAATTTTTCACGGCACTTGTTCAGCATGATTATGAAATAAACAAATGACTTCCTTGTAATAGAAATTAGAAAAAAATAATAAAATTATGAAGGTAAAAAATAATTGTTTTTTTTTTTTTTTTTTTTTTTTTGAAGTAACAAAGAATGCGGATGTACGTTTTTTATTAATCACAACACCTTAATTGCTTATTGATACTATTATCGTATAGTAAAAAATACTTACTCTCTATAATAATAATTTCGAATAGTTAAAACCTACTATTTAATGATAATTAATAATTGTTAATAAATTTTTTTAATACAGTGACAATACTAGCAGAAATTTATAATTTCAAATGCTTGCTCTTTTAAAGTGCTTACACATTACGTTTGTTAAAATTTGTAACTCTTAAAGGAGTCTGAGCTTAAAAATTTTAATTTAAAAAAGCTATTATTTTAGCATAAAATTTTAATTTAAATAGCTAATTTACGGAAAAAAAAAATTACAATTATGTTTCTATGGCTTTATTTTGAAAAAAAAAAAAAAAAAAAAAAAAAAACTACTGGTGTATTAATTTTAATATACTTTAGGCAAGAAGGCTGCAAATGCGATTGAAGTGTCCGGTATCAAATATGATAATTGGAACGTGTAAGGGTTAAGGGATCCACAACGCTATGTAAACAAAGAAACGATAGCTTCGATATCGAAAATGCATCAAGTCGCACAATTTCAATCGGAGTATATCGACTTGACCATTGTACTCACAACGGTCCGGTGTAACCCGGCGCGCATTGGCATTCGCCGGATATATGATGGCAGCGGCCGCCGTTTAAACATCGGCACCACTCGGCGCAACCGAGACCGTATCGGTCGGGTGGACAGCTCTCCTCGCAATAATCTCCGGTCCAGCCTCGCGTGCACGTGCACTTGCCGTCGTAGGGGTCGCAACTCGCATCGTTCGCGCACTGACACTCGTTCAAACAGTCCTTGCCCCACTTGCCGAACGGACACTCTGTGGATGAAAAGAGCGAATTTTTTTTTGTTTTTTTTTTTTTTTGTTTTTTTTGTTTTTGTCTTTGGTGTACATACGTACATACTAGGTATTGGATGCTGAGATATCGCTTGTTATGACGCGTTGGATGTTGCGCTTAAACTTTTTTTTTTAAAGTGTAAAAGACCGGTATGTCGTTAATAAATAAGATAATGAAAAAATAAAATAATCTTCATTTATTTTGCGGTTTTCATAAAAATAAAATAATTTTATTGCGTATAATTTTTAATAGGGTTATTTTAGAATTATATAACACGATTTTATTTTGGCAAAATTTTAATCTAGCAATTATATCAATTTGTGTCGTAACTGAATAGCTAGCCTAAATCGATAATCATTTAATAAAAATTATGATCCATATCGTACCTGTCACTTTTCAAAGTTTATTGATTCTTTAGTATCGAATTATAATGAATCGGCAACTTTTATTCCCGATGCATTTAATAGATAACTAAAAATCAATTCCATTGTCAATCAATGTGATTTAAAATAAATATTGTTTTATATTCATAGTTGTTAATAAATTTGAGAAATTGTATCACTACAGAAAGAAATTTTTATGCTACTTTCTTTTTTTTTTTTTTTTTTTTTTGTTTTTTTTTTTCTTGTAAATTTATGTTTTACCTTTATGCAACAATGTAAAATACAATATGTTATGCATAATTTAAGCACACAAGTTAAAATAACGTAATAGCTATGTAAATTAAAAATCGGTCAATTTTTAATGAATGGTGTTAATTAAAGATAGCGTGTATTGAATTGACTAATAACGAGGAAACATAGAAGAGTAATATATGTGTCACTGATAACTTTGAACATAAAATATGCTGTACGCATTGTTCGAGAGAGAGTATACCTTCGGAATTTTTAATCGTTTTAATAGATTTGAAATTACTTTAAATAAATTTACGAATGCAAGCGCTGTAAACGATTCACAAATGTACTCGCGGGATGTAAATATTTATCGATTGCGTCTATTATGATGAACGCGGTTGTAACCGAGCGATAAAAATGGTTGGAATTGTAATACTTAAAGAGAACAATGAGATATCAAACAATTTGTGTTCATTGAATGCATACAGTATTTTTTTTTTTCTCATTTATTTATTACATGTATGCAACTACGTGGATGTATTAATGGATTGGCAGATATATTTAAAGGCTTTGATCTTTAATTTTATTTTTATAACGCACTGAGAAAAATTCATAATTTCATACGCGTATAATCAATTGTGAATTTCTTGAATTAAACTTGAAATGCACATTACTTGATCTAACATATCGAATTAAAGTTGAATAGAATAATTGTAACATGTTCTTATAAATCTTTTTTATATGAACGTGAAATATATTTTTGTAATATAATGCACTAGTTTACTTAATAAATTATGCAAATTTATTTTTCTTTTTTAAATTAATCTAAATTTTAAACGAAAAATATTTGTCATTTTCATTATTCATGATTTTCATTTTATAAAATTTATATTATTGAAATTAAATGATTTATTGTGGAAATTCATATTTTATTGTTTATACGTATAAAATATGACATTTGGAAATTCATTAATATGTTATACCTACTTTTAAAACTCAGCATATCGTATGCGGTGAAATTAAAGTTTTTTAACATTTTTATCAAGATGATTAATGTGTGTAATATGCAAAATAAATATATTTAATAACAATGAAAAAGAGATTTACGTAAATTAAACAAAATTTTTTACTCACTGACATCGCACGATGGTCCACCGTAGCCAGATTCGCACTTACAAACATCTGGGGCTTCGCAGATCCCGTGAAGACATGGTTCTGAACATACAGGTATACATTTGTCTCCGGAATTAGTTTGCGTATAGCCTTCGCAACATTCTTCAACTGGCTTTACTTTCGTTATCGTCTGCGTATGAACAAATGAAATACCAATTTTAACGATATTAAAACTCAGAATATAAAGTAAACTGATTTTGAAATGATAAACATGTGAAATTTCATTCAAATGAAATGTAGTACAGTTACAGGGTACGTTTAAATTATTAAAAATCAAAATTTATAAATTTACTTTATTTTATTACCAAAAAGTGTGTAACAAATCAAATCGATATACCATACCTGATTTTTGGTAACAGTTTTGAAGACAAGTTTATATTTGGTACAAGTGGGTGGAAAACTAAAACAAAATGATTTCGATTTTTCTTGATATGGTTTCACTTCCGAAACAACTACCGTCACTTTATATCTGTAATTAATTAATAATTTAGTTTTTATTTGACCGTAAAAACAAAAAAAAATAATAATAAATAAATAAAAAAAAAAAAATATACATAGCTCAGCTTATGAAATTTTTTGAATTATTATTTCTGACACTAAAATTCAAATGAATGATTTACTTACGTTTCTTGTTTAGTACAAATGTTCGGCCCTTCAAGAGCATCAACTGCAGCAAAAAGAAATATTGTAGCCGCCAAAATGGTGAAGAAACTTATGCTTTTAGACTTCATCGTGTCATTCGTCACTCTCGATCGATATTATATTTTAAAATATAAATTAAATCATCTTTACAACTCATTGAATTTTTTACTTCTAAATTTTAAGGAATACATTCATTCGTCATTCTCTGCATAATTTCGATCCTGTAAAAAAAAAAAAAAAAAATTAACGATTAGATAAAAATTTATTTGTAAAGGAGAAAAATAAATGGTAATCAATTAGAATTATAAGAATTAAAGACAAAAAGAAGATATTTTAAAGATTCGATAAATAAATATAGTAAGCTGATAAGAATGATAATAAGAAATGATAAAGTCTTCTTGACAAAGTTTCTAAAAATAAGAGTTTATTTAAAAAAATATTTTCTGAATATTAACAAAAAATTTTTAATTTTAACTTGTACAAAAATTTTAAAATAATTTACATTGCATCGAATGAATTTATTAAGCAAAAAAATTAATAAAAAATATTCTTTATAAAAAAGCTTTTTATTTTCAAGATTACCTCATTTAGAACGAATTGCAAAAATAGTGAATTAGCATATTCAATTATTAAATTTAATAAATTTCCGCGACTAATTAAATATATTAATATACATTCATCTATCATTATTTGTCAATATAAGTATATTGAATATATTGAACACATGTTTAATTCAATGATGCATGCAAATTAAATTGTAAATTCAAAAGCAATGAATATTTAAAAATAAAAAAATCCTTTACAATAATCTATAAGAATTACAGTTTTTATCGGCGAAGCAGTTAACGTTAAAAAGAAAGCTTCATTCTAGATAAAATTATACTCGAGCCCAAAATTGTTTTTAATGCTATCGACGCCCAAAGACATAAAGGCCCTCGGACATTAAGTCTCGAGAATAAAAGGGGAAGATCGGGTTCATTTACTCTATGAAATAAAGCACATAAAGGCCAGGAGCGTAGATAGTGAACTGAGTCACAGGAAGCAAAGCACCAGATAAAATCCTCTTTCCTCCGTGTGTGTTTACAATACGAAACGAAGAAATGAACTTCGAACCGTAATTTAATGCTTAAGAGATTATCACGACAATGCATAATTTAAATCTTATAAGTTTTTTAAAAATAATAACGTCTTATTATTCATCGGAATATCCACGCATAATTGGATTATTCGTTTATTACCGTTAAGTGTGAAGTGTTACAAATATACATGTAGTCGATTAATCACACTCGATGATATGATATAATTTTAATTTAATTTTTTTACGATAAATATTTTATAAATGATTTTACAAATTAGTCGAATAGATAAAAATCTATTGGTGCGTCAGCAACCGTATATCAAGTATTTGCATAATCACAGTGATATTCTTAATTTATTAATTAATTATGCAATAATATAAGTTGGAAACAATAATTTAAACGTATTGTCGATTTTTCATTTTTAAAATTATTTTTTCAATTGATATTTAATTTTTTTTTTTTTTTTATTTTTATAAAAATCAAGATTTCAGTGATTATTATTGTTTATATACATAAACAACATGTATAAATATATGTATATATATATATATATATATAATTTTATTTTTTTCTTTCCTTAAAAAACTTATTTTATATACTATTAGTGATTTTAAACAGCTCATTAAATAGTTTTAGTTAAAAAAAAAAATTAATAAAAAATAGAAGAAAATGTGTCAGTTTTCATGATAGTGTCATATGATTCATTTGTAAATAAAAACATAGCATTGGATATTTTTTATATTATAAATGAAATGTCTTTATTATGGAAGTTATTTTACTTATAGACACAATAAACCAACTTACATTCAATTTTAATAAGATAATTTTATTGAAAAAAATTTATTCAAAATCAACACTAGGGATTATATGAGATTCAGTATCAAAAAATAAATTTATTATTCAGTAAACAATCTAATATAAACGCACAATATTGACAAATCGTATAAATAAAAACTAATAAAAAAATATTTTCAACATATTTATTTTTATAAGAAAAATTACGATATTTTCTTTTATTATTAGATTAAATTAATAATTATATTAAAAAATCTTGGATTCATAAATTTGTTTTAAGTATTAAAAAAAGACACAAGAGCTGCCCGTATGTGATAAGAATTGATTTTTTAATTTATTTTATATTATTACAAGAAATAAATTAATGAGATAACTTACAGTATTGTTTGTCATTAACGTTATGCATAATTAGTAGTATAGATAATATAATTTATGTATAATCATGGTTACTTTAATAACTGCTTCAATTTATTACTTTCTCATTTGTTAAATTTATTATTAGACGTAAAAATGTTAACAAAAAGATTAAAATATGAAAAACTATATTTATTATCAAAAGATGACTAAATGGCTTAATCGACAACAATGGCTGTCAATTTTTTGAATTAAGCGAAGAACCATGTAAAAGCAATTCAATAAATTTTTTAAATAATTTTTAACTAATTCAAGCACTGTCTTTACTTATTAATGTAAATTATACATATATTGATTATTTTTCTTACAATAAATAACTTTTAAATACAATTGTTTTATTAAAAAAAGCCTAAAGTAATTGATTGGTGATTTATTGACATTTTCTTATTGATATTAGTACTATACAAAGAACCGAAATAATAATACAAAAAAAAAATTTCGATCGACGTATAGCGCTATATAGCCTTTCAGGTAACGTTGCACTCTTTAAAATTCTCAAAAGTAACGCAGCATGAAATGCATAGTATGCGACTACAATGAGGCAAGCGCACGAGATATGAACTCGACTACTCCTAACGAGCTCTAGCTCAAGTCCTTGAGGATGAACGATCTTTAAACTTAACCCGATACCACGATGAAGAAAAAGAGCAAACATGCCTTCCTCTCGCGCCGACGATCCCAACGTCGGTGTCACGTTTTACCTTCTCGGAAAAGCCAGTCATTGTCGTTGACCAATTAAAAATGCGTAATGACTCTTTCTGACTCGTGTTTTATTTTTCTTTTCTCTTGTCTTCTGGCATTTCATGCAGAGCTCTTTGTCTTTTTTTTTTTTTTTTTTTCTTCTTTTTTTAAATTCCGTACGATCGCGCTCCTGAAAAGTATTGCGTACATACGTATGCGATGGCGACTCTCTTTATTCGATATGCTTTGAATTTTTAGGTGAATTTAACGCTGAGCGTATGTATACGTGTATCTTACGCGACGATTAAAATGATATACAGACAATCGTTTGCTAAGAATCGTGATATTTTTTTTTTTTTTAAACTGTAACGTAACAACTGTAATGTTTTTCCATTCAATTATTTTTATAATATCACATTTTTTTAAGATAATTGTCTATAAAATTTATTATAATTATACTGTATTTTTATTTCAATAAACACTTAAGATTAACGGCGAAAATTAATATCTATCTTTACCTTCGATATATCAGATATAATCGAGTAAACGATTGCACTTATTTTCCTAAATATCAAATAATCGAATTAGAAACATAAAGTGATTACCGTCCGAGACCTCAATAAAATGCGGTCTTGTCTTTATAAATGCAAAAGATTTTAGGTAATAAATTTGTTTACCTGAAAAAAACGTATGCGTCTGAAAGGCCCAAAAATCTATTTAAAATTCATTTTGCAATCCTTAGTTTATTTACGTTTATTAAAACTCATGCAAATATAAAAAAAATTTAAATTTCATATTTTATTCAGCGCATGAAACTAAAATTTTTACAACCGTAATATGTTTTATAACGTACATGACTAATGATAGATGAGTTCGTAAAAATGAAATTATGTTATTCGTGTTAAAAAGACTAATTGAATAAGCATAAAGAGAATTAATATTTATTAAAATTTATATTATATCTTTTGTTACAATGCAACTTTCTTATTGTAGTTTAACAATAAAAATTTTATTGTTTTCCTTGATTATTGTTGCTCACGGTTGTTAAATCCGAATGTATTTATTATGT
Source organism: Chalcis sispes (assembly GCA_949987625.1). Lineage (NCBI taxonomy): Eukaryota > Metazoa > Arthropoda > Insecta > Hymenoptera > Chalcididae > Chalcis > Chalcis sispes. Next base: position 17,763,325 of record OX465097.1, read on the forward strand.
TACTTTTTTACATATCAATAATTGTAATTATTTTACTTAAAAATTCGTAAAAACAATAAAAAATTAATCTATTAACAAATACATTTACAATTTTGTTTAATTCACATCATCGAAAATATTGGGAATCTCTAACCGAGGAACTAACCAAGATGTCATCGACATCGTCGCAGACGGTAATCAAAACAACCGCTGCTTTTCGTCGAGAGATTGTTACCGTTACAGCAAATACAGCGAGCAGCAACCTTTGAATCTTTGTTGAAATCGGTAACACCGGAATTCCACATAAACGTGAGCTTGTTTAACGCGACACGTATACTGTAAAGTAATCCTGTGGATCGTGTATCGATGTTTGCATCTCCGAAGCTTGATGTATTTTAATTAACGTTTTACGATATTAAATTTATAATTTTATTAAACATCAATAATTTAAAAATTGATTTTCTTCATATATAATTTATATTATAATATTGTAGTATAATACACTTCATATATATCTAAAATTTTGCAAATATAATTGTTTTTGAAACTAAAGAAAAAGACATTTTTATTTAAATTAAATACCAATAAATAAATTATTAAAATTTTTCAGTTTATATATATTTAAAGTAGTTTATTTCTTTTTAAATTATCTTTAAAGTTATTAAAATGAATTTCTGTTATACATCACAATATTGAACATAATTTTAGTAACATTATGAATATTAAATGAATATTAAATGAATATTATTAATGAATATAATTAAATAAGCATTAAATAAGGTTGAAAAAAAATTAAACTATCACTCATGCAAATGATGTATTTAATAAATATAAAAAAAAAAAAAAAAAAAAAAAAAATGCGCTTGAATAACCAATTTATATTTAGCAACTGATATTTTTTAATACTTCATAGAAACAAGTATACTTAGATTAAATTCCATGCTAATATACTGTGTTTATAAAGAAGAGAAGAAAAGATTCCTGCACTCATCTCGTCTCACAACATATCTGGTTAATTGAGGAAGTCCAAATCGACTCTTAAAACATAATCTCAGTATCTTATCACCGAGATAAACACTCTAATACGTTCAAAAGCGTTATTTAAATTGTCCATCTTATTCTTGATAAAACATTTGGACTTTTTAATTATATACGTATGAATTCCTTGTATTTTTTTTTTTAACAATAAAAATGTTTATTATGTGATTTCAGAGACATGATAATAAAAAAATATTTCATCTAATAAGTTTTATTACAATAAAGAAACCAATTTAATTTATTTTAATTTAAGTTTCTACTTCTAAAACTGTTCTTAAACATTGAATATTAATATTTTATAGATTATATAATCAAGAAACAAAAGTTATTTAAAAAATAAAATTTTACTCGCATGTGACTAAAAAATGGACGGGATAAATTTTTTCGTTAAAATTAAATATTTTCTTTTAAAATTTCGTTATGACTTTGGCATATTTTTGAAAAGTCAAAAGAAAATCTTGAATAGTAAAAACCATAAAACAAACGAAATAAATTAGAAGAATTAAGGCGAACAATTGAAAACCAAGGCCTTGAAACTTTGGTCAACGGCCCTGGCCTGAACACGATCCACTTCCCCTATAATGAGGACGAAGCGACGTGTATCGCGTGTTGCATATACTTATATGTATATGTATATGTATATGTATATGTATATGTATACGTATACACATACACTGCGTGCCCAGAGGCGCGCGTGAGAGAAGAGACGGAGGCGCGCGTCCACATTATACATATACGGGTCATCACTACGTGTTTTCGTCGTATTACAGAGTCTCTTCTACAACAGCTGCGTGAAATCTTGGAAGCTGTGCGCACATTTTTCAATTAAAATTTATGAACGTTATGACTTTCCAAGATTTTTCCGCGCACATCTGATATTTTACCGACAGTTCCTTTCAACAAGCCGTTCATTCCAGTTTTACGTTTATTTTATGTATCATAGCTTTTTGATGTATTTATTTTGTTATATTTTATTATATGAAGTAAAAAAATTTTTATTTTTCAACAAATTAAAAAAAATGTAATTTAAACGTAGTTATTCAAACGCAAGATCGCATTATTATATACAGCATTCGTTTTTTTTGCAGTATTTTTATAAAACGAGTTTTCAAATAATTTTACTCGTGCGCTTCTTTTTTTATGTCGATTAAAATCCAGGCAGCAATAAATTTTCATCAACACCCATCGCTTTTTTGTCACATACCACATTTTGTACGTTTTTTTTTTATTGTGTACTTTCAAAAAGTCGCTCGTATCATCTAATCATTCATCAATTTTATTATTTTAAAATCATAAAAGAAGCAAGAAAAATTTAAAACATTTTAAATTAAATTATCAAGTCGGTGAATAAGAAGATTTTAAAACAAAACTTTATAGAAATTTCGAACAAAGGTATCTTTATAAGGAAATGTATGAACGCGCCACAGAGTTGCTAGCATTCGATTGAAGTAATGTCACACACGTCGTCACACGATTACCCAAGGAAAATTACAAGATACGGGTTTGTTCATTTTCCGCAGAAATTATGCATGCTCCGTACATTATTTTTTAGTCTTATTTTCTTAACGGCTGAATGTCGAAAAAAATCATACAATTTTATTATTATTTTTACGAAAATTGCATTTTTAAAGATTGCTGTTACCGATATTTATGAGAATTTATTATAATTTTTTATACTTAATAATGATTTGAATGAGATAACGTTGAAACAAGTCACCGAATTATATTTTCGCGAGAAAATGATTAATTAAAAAATATTTAATGAATATTACATTAAAAAATGAATGAGTTGTTCGTGGAATAGAGTCGAGTTGTACAAAGTAGTTTTCGAATTAGTAATGCTCATTCTAGACGAAAATAAAATAACGCGAGAAACAAAAGTCGATAGTATAGAGATGTGTCATTATACAAACATAGTGACCCGAAAATTGAATGTTTTTCTAATCTTATTTTAACGGTGATGTCGTTATTTAATTAAGATTTTATGATATTATGTTTTTATAACACATACACACACACGCATCCATTACATAAAGTAAATTTATTTTAACTTATTAATTGCATAAATTTAAAACAAATATAAGTGTAAAAACAATTAATAACGGCAGCTAACTAATCAGAAATTTTTATCAATTATTAAAAGTAAGTAAAAAGTAAGAGCAACTTTATCGTTAGAAATAATAATTAATATGAATTTTTAACAATCTGTATAATTTTTTACCGTAGATACCGCAATTTTGCATGCGCTTGTGTCTTATATATAGTGTAATAATCAAATACTTTACGTCACATCGTTATGCAATTCTAAGTTTCATAAGCGTATATTGACATTTCATTAAAAAACTACATAAAAAAGCGAAATAAAAACTCGCAAATATCTGGGACTGTTAAGCTTAAATTTTATAAAATAATTAGTTTATAATTATTTTATAATCAAGAATGCTTTTACAAGATCAAATATATATTTTAGTTAAAATGAATTATAACTTAAATTTTTTATTATTTAACTTTGCGTATTTACAAAGTTGAGAGATTTAGGCATATAGATTTTGATAATACTGTCCTTATTTACACGTTTACAATAAACCTTCAATATGATATCGTTAGTCTTAAATCGAATATAGTATACATCAACAAAACAAATGCATAAAGGCAAATAAACGCAATACCATTGCATTATTGAGTCAGAGTTTTATCAATATCATAAACTTACAATAAAATGCGCGATCAAAAAGTATATTTAGAACAAAATTGATTCACAATAAATCGAAGATTATTCGAGCGACGAGAAGCGACTAACCATAAAAATTCGACACGAGATTTCTTAATACCTCATCCGAAATACTAAACATATTGAGCAGATAACGAGCCAAGAAGAAAGTTACGATAGAATCACATGCGGCATTTAATTTAAAAGCTACTAGCTCGGCGCGTTCTATATTTTTCGCGATGCGATATCGGTCGTCGATCCTAATGCGCGCTAAGTCGCGCATTTCTCGTCGGTGTTTCGCTGTACTGTTGGAAAACTCGAGAGCGGTTTAAGGTTTACAGTTAAAAATTTTAATGCCACGGATTTAAATTAAAAAATTAAAAATTTTTTTTCTCCGTTATATCTTAATATGCATTTCTTTTTATCATAGAAAAATAATTCAACGATTTTCTAATTCGTCTTAATAGACACGCGGGCTTAGAATTGAATTTTACAAAAACTTTCATTAGTGGAGTGATATTTTTAGCTTATTACGATCTCATCGAGTCAGAAAATCATATCGGAAGCTTGAAACTAAACGCTTTTTATTTAAAATGGTAAATTCGTGTTTATTCACGGTTTAAAGTAAAATATTAAACATGTTAAAAAAAATAAAGATACAAAGCAAGATCGAACGTGTCTTGTCAAACGTGTACTGTCACTCGCAAAATTTTACAATAACGTCATCAAAAATACTTGATAAGACGTCGTAAGAGAGTAACGTCGGAAAATCAGACTCGCGTTAAGAAATAAATACATGATTAATAGCCTACGCTGCGCCGTGACACACAACTAAGCGTTTCTTCGCAAGACGCACTCGAGCGCTAATGCACGAAAGTACATCAACGCACACGTAAATATAGTATGTAAACGACAGTAGCCATTATGTACGATTAACGCTCGAGTCTTCGAGAGCACGAGTGTCGCTCTCGGGCCACGCGAGCCGCTTTCCCATAAGACGTGACGCAGTAACGTTTGCAAAAAAGCTCGAGTTTATGCTTATACGGCACGCGAGTTTAAAATCGTTGCTTTTCGTTAAAAAAAAAGAAAATGCGCAAGCACGATTCGAGTGTATATTATGCGGCTAAGCATTCGACGTAGCAGATTACGGCTCGCAAGGTATATAGTGAAAGCGATTACGCTTGTAAATTTCCCCATTATTGCACTGAAAGATAAAGTTTGTTTTAAAATTTTTATAAATAAAATTTTTTTGTCATGCTTTGTTAGTATATATATATATATATATATATATATTTTATTTATTATTTTATTTTTTTTTTTTTATCATTTTATGACGATAACTGCAATGATATTTAGTTTGATTAAATATTGTCTCATTCTGTCATTTTCTTTTAATATGAGTATACTTCACGTACTGTTAAAGCCTTATTTTTTTCAAAATAACGCTTTTTAATATAATAAATTTATTACCAACGTCCATTGTAATAACAAATTTATGTATTTTCAGTAAACTTGTAATTTATATAAAAAATAGATAATGGTAAAAGGTTTCTTATTTAATCCTGTATAATTGCCTTTTGTAAAGTATTGCAAAAATCTCTTAATGAGTCCGTATTCCTCTTACATAAGTTCCATGTTTTTAAAAACTTTCGATTAAGGAATTTCCACTCATGTAATCAATATAATCACTTTTCTAATTTTTAAATAAATATTTAAAATAATAATGACAAAGCATAAAAATATTTTAATTAATTTAATATAAATTAAAGAGTATTAAATTGATTTATTGTAATTAAAACATAAAATTATATTGCGATATCTCTACCTTTTTATATGTTTTCTAAATATAATACTTTTAGTCTAAGTAGTGTAGTATTAGTGTACATTAGCTATAGTTTAGAGTTATAAATGATTTAGTTTATGAAATTTAATTGTTATTTTATGCAAAGTGAACTTACTGATAATATTTATAAATACTTATATAAATACTTATAATAAAGCATCAAAAAGTTTCAATTGTACAAATGATTCATCATTACTACAATACAAAGTTGCTAGTTAACAAAAGAATTATTTATTTCTTTAGAACAATAAAACAAAGTACCTATTTAAGAGTTTGATTAAATATAGATTTTAATTTTTTTTTTTTTTTTTTTCTTTTAGCATTATGAAGAGATACGAATATTTTAAGAAATCAAACGTTAAGAATTTTTTTCATTAGAAACATAGGAATTAATAAAACAAAACTCAATAAACTATACGTTTTTATTTAAAGTTTTTTAAGACCAAAAGAAACTGAAGTTGTGATATTTAAAGTATAGTTAAAAAATGATGAATTACCTACAGAGCTGATAAAGAAAGTGAAAATAATAAATATTTTGTCATTTTTTTTTTTTTTTTTTTTTTTTAGTTAAAAAAAGCATACACTTTTATATATTTATGATATAATAATAAATATAAAAGAGTAAACGTATAAAAATGTTATGTTACATGTATTAAATGTAATGATTAACTGCAAAAGAGAAACCGGACGTACTTTATCTTAGGGATTCATTGACTTTAACATCCCGGATGAAGCGAGCGAACAAGTTACCCTTTAAAATATCCGAGCTCTGTACAAATTTAAAAGACCACTGGTTGTTTATAAGTCATACAAGAGATGTTAAGAGTAATCGCTTGTGTTTATAAAAAATAATATTCATGACTATTGTAAATATTGATGCTTAAATTTATTATTTTATGATAAATAATTGGATCATCGTCAAAATATCGTTGTCGTTTTAAATCAAACTCTGTGAAGAGTAATTAACTGAAAGCTGTAAAGATATGTACTAATGATGCAGATAAATGTAGGTAAAAGAAGATTGTCGAAATAAAACGATATTTTGTACAAAGTAAATACTATAAAAATCAAATAACAGTAAGTTATATATATATAATAAATTCATTACATTGACTCATTTGGTTACGAAACGACATTTTCATAATCAACAAATTAATGCGAACCGTAAAAATCGAAAAATTTATATCCTGTACTCGAGGACATTTATAAACGTATTTTTTTCATCAAAACTCTTTACCAATGTTTACAATCCTTTCAACAATATTTCCGCACGGGTTCCAAAACAAGCATCGGCGACATTTTTATTACGTCTCGAAATATCGTTTACACACAACACAGACTCTTCTTCGTTATAAATCTTCGCTTATAGAATTCGGAAATCCCCGCGTCCTTTTTACAATTCGCAGCACTCTGTACGCGGCGACAAATCGGGCTCGTGACTAATGCTCTCGTCTAGCGGTAACCGACCTATGTCTAAAAACTCTTCGGGTACACTTGCATGTTCACCGTTACCGTCACTATCGAGTCTTACACACATGCGCGTATAGATATATACACGTATAATACGAAAGATGAAAAAAAAAAAGCGCAGATGAATCACTTCCGGCATGTCGCGCTACTGTCGGAGCTCTCGTACATTGTTGGTTAATCGCGATCGAGCTCACACGTAATAATTATGTGTATATATATATATATATATATATATATATATACGTGAAGCGAAATAAAAGTTTTATCCGCGAGTTCGAGTATAACGACGAGCCTCTCGCGCTCTCATTGAATCCCAGTGAAATTATAATTTTCGCCAACTTTGGTGTGGTTGTTGCATTTATGTGTCTAAATTGTTCTCAGAATGCAGGAATGTTGATAATTATTGTCGATCGCGTTTGTCGTATCTTGTTCGACGTAAACAGTTAAATGATTGTGATTTTTTTTTTCCTTTTTTGATAAAGGATGATAAAAAGTATACCGTCATTCCATTCATTTATTTATTTTTTTTTGCATTAAAGGTTTACTTACTGTTGGAATAATTGGAACTCTATTGGGTATACGTTATATTTTTTTATTAAATGTAGACATTTTCATTTGTTTCACCTTTATTAATTTATTGTTTAATATAGTCATTAATTAAATGAATAATATCAAAAACAAATGTTATACCATTTTGTAGATTATGTACTGATAATTTTGTAATAGTTAAAAATCCACATTTAAAGTCTAGATTTAAAATCTAGATTTAAAAATATACATATTTTGAAAATACAAAACAAAATTTAATCACATTTAAATCATTGAATTTCCCTAGTGAACATTTTCATTACACAAATTAAATATATACTATACGTATGAGGGAAGTAGGTACACATGTAAAATATACTTTATTCTTGTACTATTAAAATTACGAGTCACTAAATTTCTTCTTTTACTCGGTCTTTGTAAAATACGTAGAAGGCCAAATTTTTTTCGAGAAACGACAAATCTTACTACCACACGTTGTAACTTGAGAAAGAGTAAGAAAAAATTTCAAATCTTTATACTCTTGCTTCACGGTAGGGCGAGTTACTTTATTTTTTTTTTTCTTTCGTGTACATAATTGTACTGTTCCGTTCACCAGGGCACACACACACACACACACACACACACATATACCCATATATATATATATATATATATATATATATATATATATATATATATATATATATATATATTAAGGTGGTCGTGTTTCAAGTACTATTCAAGTATTATCCGACGTTCAAAAATGTTGCATGAAATGAAGAGGACGATACGCTCTGATTTTATAAAATGATGCCAAAATTTTTATTACGATTTATTCTCTTATTATCGCTGACGTAAGCAATGAAAAATTTATCGTTTCGAAAATTTATTTCATTTTTATTGAAAATACTACATTTAGTAAGTTTCCATTATTGTACATAGTGTACAAAGTCTAGTAGTATAAAAAGTGTAACAATAAGATTCATGCCGACGCGACTAGTACCTACAATATCGGCACGAATAACTTTCTCCTAGTAGGTATCTCTTTGACATTGTTCTGCTATGCATAACTAATGACCTACTCCAAATTTCTTAATCCTGTACAATTGTACATTTTAAATATTTCAAAGCATTTTCTTTTCTTTTATATTATTCTTACTACGTATAAACGATGCTCTAAATATACGTATTTTTTTAATAATTTTAAATTCAACTTCGCATATCGGCTGATATTATCTTTTAAATGAGTTAAAATATTTTTTATATTAATACCTATATAAATTTATACTAATTGTATGGTGACGAGGAAATTTGATTTACTTAGTTCTTTTTATGCATAATTATTATTATTATTATTATTTTTCATTTTTAACAACGAATAATTAAGAATAAATTTTAACAATTAATAATACAACAAAGAAATCATACAAAAATAATATATGCAAATATTTTTTTTATAAATATTTCAATCGATTGAAATGTCCATTTTAATAAGCCAAAAATTATTCAGCTTGATATTACATAAAAGCGTAAATGTAAGACGTTGAGTTACTTTAATCGCAACGGTGAACATGACGCGCGAGATATTCCTGACATATTTACAAGCCGAGCGACTTTCACGATTTCGTATACTATATGTAAGCGGCTTGAATGTGCGTACGTTTAAAGAAAAATGGAAAACGGTAAGAGACGTTAAAAAGATGACAAGTGCGTGTGTTTGCAAATAAGACAATCCTCGCTCTTGTCGCTATATGCGCCTGCTGAACTTCAACTTCTTCGTGAGAAATACGTTCGGTGCAACAGATCCCAAAATAGACATTTTACATGGAGCTATATCAACGTAGATGAAGGGCTATATTTTCGAATATTTTGTATTCATTTTGTACGTATGAAATGAATAATTTTATTTGTAAAATACTAAATAATGTTACTTTTATATTTATAATTTAAACTACAAGCAAAACTAATACATAGGAGCTATAATGTTATAAATATGTGCATAAAAATTATGAATACTGTAACTATCCTTTCACTTTTTCAGAAATAAACAATATTAACAAATTTAAAATAAAACAAAAGGTTGCTTGCTTGATGATTTTTCTTTATTACAAAAAATAACCATCAAAATTTGTAACGATTGTTTGTAAATTATACATTGAACAATAATTTGTTGCTTTATTTTTTTACGCAAATTTTAAAGTTGCGCATTTCGCGAAAATTATCGAGGAATCCCGCGTTCGAAACCCGTCGTATTTTGCAATTCGTTTTATTACTTTTGTAAATTGCATCAATTGCATTTTAAGAACAAAAACTGCCGCCGTACAGAAGTATATAGTAGCGGGTAATCGAAGTCAAATGCTTTGCGTTTTCCGTTGGAAAGGTCCATGACCGACATGAAAAACCTGTCGGAGGTAGATATTCTTTCTTTCTTCTCGCTCTCCCTCTTTCTCACAAGTACACACATACACAAACATACTCACACATACGCATACGCACTCATAAATACACACACTCTCTCTCTCTCTCCATCTCGCTTGGTTCTTCTCGCTTGGCCTTTATAATAAATTCCTCCGACTTTTACGTTTGTCTTTCACTCGGCAAGAAGAGACGAATGTAAAGGCGTCCATCGCGCATCTCGCTTTCTTGGTATATTAATTATGCGGATTTTTATTATCGGATATCTTGATTTTTAATGATTCAGTATTGTTTTTTTCTTTTAAATACATTGTTTTAAAACCTTCTAGAAAATGTTATGTTGTATAAGACATTGAAATTTATTTATACAATATTATATTTTATAATTTTTTAATTTTTCAAATAAGTTATAATAAGTTAAATAACGTAAGTGAAGGTTATTAAGTTTTGATAAAATCATTTAATAATGAAGTATGCATTTTAAATATGTAGTTTTAAAAATGAAAATTATTTACATTGAATCATAAGTAATATTGAAAAGTTTAAATGAGAATACAGTAATATTTTAGAACTTCCTAGAAAGTTCTTTTTAAAACAATAATTTTTTTCTACTTCATAAAGTTATACTTCATTTTAATAAAATTTATTCATGAAAATATATGTCACCCAGCGTTTATTGCGTTATATAAAACGATAATTCATGTTAAAAAAGTTTACTTTACTTGCAACTGTTTATAAATATATATTCATAACAAAAATTCCAACTCGTGAGTTTCAATACATAATATTTTCATATTTAAATAATTAGGTATTTTTAATAATTCACGTAAATAAGTTTTAAGTATGTTAAAAGCATACATCAAGCTATTGCAATATATGATGTTTCAAGGTAACGAAAGCTGTTCAGATCGTAGTTGTTCCAGACATGAAACAACTCTGAACAAAGGTTGTAAGTAAATTTTCCACTACTTTTTTAATACCGTAAGCCAATAAGTTTTTTCTTATCCCGTTAGAATTTCAACTTAATACTTCTATTTATCAATTCACTCATTCTATTTATCAATTTTATAAAAAAGTAAATAAATCTTTATCTTATTCCGGTCTGATAGTTCGAATCAGATGTGTCACATTCTGTAACGTGATAACGAAGAATTTAATTTTTAAAACCGAGTTTCTCCCGATAAATGATAATTGACAAAATATTCGATTTATATCAATAACTAGTTATAAATATTCTGATTGATTTACTTATAAAATTTGAAGAATTCGTATATTTCATGATTATCGTTTCAAAGAAATTGAGATCGATAATTTTTTGGCAGCGATTATTTCATAGAAACATTTCAGAGCGTAATTTAAACTACCCGCTATAGTTACTGTCATGCTCCATAAACACAAACAAGCTCCGAGTCATTTAAAACTTGTTAAAACACAGTGGGATTTTCTTTTGTCAATAGCAATCTGAAAATTTTATTTCAGTTTCGTATGCTGATAAAAATTTAAAAAAAAGTAAGTAAAAAGCAAGTCCGGCAAAAACACGTACCGTAAAAGTTGCTTCTTTGTTTTTTTTTTTTGCACTGAAAGAGCAGCTAGTTAACGAGTCGCTGTTCATTGAGAAACAAAAAAGGAATAAAAAAAAAAATAGCTCGAAATAGCAAAATCAGCGAATGTATAAGAACAAGTCATTAAGTAATGACGCATGGAATAGGAAAACCTAAGCGCAAACACCTTGCATTGCTCGAGACGCGTCTCTCGCTCGCTTGTTTACTACTTACATCTCTGCCGTGCATTTGCAGGCGTATGCGTGTGGGTGAGCTCGCACCTCCGCCGTTGCTGTCAAGTCGAACTTATAACACTTCGGCCGTAACGCTTTAAAAATTCACGTCGGTTCACTCACTGCACACGATTACGATTAGCTCGTGCGCGTCTCGCGATAGACTACTAATTTTTGGAAAATGAATGGAACGCGTTTAGCCCGATAACAATGGAAGAGCAGAAGAGGGGGAGGACGCGTAGGACTGAGGAAACTCAATAAAAATACGGACGCGCACTTATATCTTGCGATAAGTCCAACTCAGTCTGCAGTCCGTTTACAACTGCTGGAGAATAAAAGAGCGAATGCCACTGGGGATAAAAGCCCGAATACATGCGCGAGAGTATGCTACGATTCGTGCTGTATTGACATGCAATTGCAAGCAACGATCGATAAGAAATTTGAAACGGGAGTTACCGATTAATACTACCACATTTACCAACTACCGTTGTTACAGAATTTTATATTTTATAAAATATATTTACATTAATTTCACAAGTCGCGGTCATTTTTATAATAAAAAGATTAATAAATTGTATAATTTTAAATTATTATTAAAAATTTTATACTAATCGGCCGAAAAAAAAAATTTTTTAAATGTTTAAAATTCCGAATATGATTTTTATATAATGCAAAATATAAAATTTTGAATAATGATACAAAATTGAATAGTTGTTTTATATTATCATGTAACGCAAAAATAAATGTATCTATAAAAGATTTGTAATATTTAAAAAGCAATATCCTGATGATAATAGAGGAATCTGTAGCAACTTTGTGGTATATGCCTTTAAATTTTAAATGACTGCACCTTCATACTGCACTTTCATACCGTTTATATAACGTACTTGTTTATCTTTATTGATAAGAATTGAGATAGTATAATAATTATTTACAAAATCAAATAATTATTAATCTCAAAGTTTTATTTTAAATAAAAATTTTTTATATAATTGTAAAAAAATATCTCTTTAACGGTACGTCGCTTGCTCCTCTAGCCATTTAAAGAAAGCGAGTTTTTCTTTTTCTCTTCTCTCCTAGAAGAGCACCGCGATAAATACTATAAAAAAAAAACATTCTTCCTTGTCATAATGAAACGCGTGTATACATAGAAATTTTTAATATTTTTAATCATTTTAAAAATAACTGGAGAATATTACTATACTTACTATTGGAACAGGGTAAAGTAATACATGCATGTACCTAAACATACAGCAGCTAACTTAAATAAAATTAAAATTATACTGTGCGATTGGAGAATTCAGTGGTAAATAAACATGATTTACTGGTAATATGCACGATTGCAACAAGTAATGTGCATGAAAAGTAAAAACTAATAGAAAATTTTCACCGTAGAGTGATAAAGTAAACTCACCAAATATCACTCATTTTTTGTAAAAAAAAAAAAAAAGATTGGAAAAAAACATTATAAATAAATAAAAAAAAAAAAAAAAAAAAAAAAAAACTGTCATAAGTTATTAAAAATGTTCCTTTATTATTAAAAATAATAAAAAATTTGGCAACTTTGTAAGAAACTCTTTATCGATAACTTTAACGAAAAAAAAGTGAAAATTATAAGAAAATATTTTTGGACTCTTACACGTTCCTTTTCCCCATCTTCGATATTGAAATCATAATAATGATCGAGTAAATTTATAATATATTCTCATTACTATTATTACAAACTAATACTTAGTACACACGAAATGGTTTAAGTAATTTTAATTTTTCTACATGATTGTATGAGAGCTTGCGAATATCTATTATCAGTTTTACTATTTTTGAGAATATATTTTAGGTGATTTTTAATAATAAGTTTGAAGCGATGGTCTTTAGAGTCAGTTTTAATGATCACTTATAGAAAACAGAAATATGAGCTGGGAATTACTGTAAATCTCACTCCTTTTTATTACCTACGTAATTAGAAACTTTAGATCCTATAAAAATCGAAAATATAAATTGAAGAAAACAGTTCAAAAAAGGTGTAAGAATCATCAACACTATAAAAAATCATCTGAAATATTCTGCCAAAGATAGTTAAACTGACGATAAATATTGACAAGTTTTTGGACTATTGTTATACTCGAGTAAGTCATCGTAAGACTTTGATTAGATTGTCACTCATCAATTAAGAATAGAAAATCATAATATAACTTAACTTGTATTTTTGTCCATTAATTGATCTTGACTTCTAATTTCAGGTACAAGTCAAGATAACCGACAATTGATTACGAATCAGGCCATCAACTTTTTATTGGAGAAATTTGAAATATTCGCTTTAAAAATATTCAAATGATCTAGCCGAGATAGGCAAACTAATATCTTTGATTCTTCATATATTAAAAACAAATTGTACGCTCAATCTGATACTTTTAGTGGACTATTCTTTTTCATAAACTTACTTTTATCATTGATTGAAGGACCGAATTAAAGGATGGATAAATCAGTGAATTAACAGTTACTATTTGAATCGTTTGTTAATATGTTAAAATTATAAAACATCACAACTTTCATGTATAAAAAATTATACTAATAAAATAGAGACGATAAAAGTATCCATGACTATTAAAGCATGATTGAACTGGCTACCTTTTTATTGATAACATCTATACATATACGTAAAGATTGTTAGAATTAATTAATGTACAACCTTGTCACTGTAAACGATTAAATTGATAATACCAATCAAATATTTGTTTTTGACAATTTGAAAAGTTAATTTAAAATATTTAATGTATCAAAATAAAATTATAAAAACGTAAATATTATTAATCTATCTAGCGCGTTAAAAACTATTTTGTTTAATAAATTATTGTAAAAAAATTGGTTTAGAAAATTCCTTTAAGATTCTTTAAAAAATTTCTCGTAAGTCTGTTAAAATATTGGAAGGCTTAAAAGTGGACATAGAAGGATGAAAAACACATTTGCAAAAAACTTGTTTACTTCAATAAACAATATCAGAATACACAACAAGATTTTTCTATAGTTTTTAATATAACATTTGCTTAGTTTTGGATTTTTATCCGATACATATTTTTGTGCGATTCATCATAACATTAGAATTAGTATTTATTAGTATATCTAACACAATCTATACAATAATAACATTTGTTTGTGCTCAATTAAAAATAAGTCGTACTCGACTAAATACGACTAGATCGATTTCTATACATTAAATATTTTTGACTTTGATCGTTTTTAAAAATAGACATTTGAAGCTTAAACTTTATTAAAAGATTTCTTTCAAAAAATCCATCTGTAATAGTATTATAGATAACAATAGCTCTGTTAATATAAAAGTTATTTAGAATTCTAACGCGAATATTGTTAACAAATACTAAATAACAAACTATCGATTTCACAATCTATCTATGAATACATAGCTATGGCGCCTACAGCTGGTATACAAAAAAAATTTTTTCAGTTTCTTGTGTTATAAAAGTAAAAACTTTTGTTTCTTATCAGTCACTTCGAAAACATATATCGTTTATAATAGAAGGCAAAAAATTGAATTTGCACATTATAGTCGTACATATGTGGAGGTGCAGATTGTTAATTATAAATGTACATGATGCATAATCAAGGACTAAGCAAATGCCAAACTTGCCTTTTACATCGCCTCGTGATAAGAGCTAAAAATTACATAAAATGCTCTTTGTAATTTCAAGAAGAAATAAAAAAGGCAAGATCGATATATAATCTAAGTTGTATTAAAAATTTCATCAGAACAAAGTATACAGAAAAAACAGTCTAAATTATATTAATGTCAAGCCAGTCACGCTTTGTTTTGTCAATGCTTCTAACAACATATTGTATATAGAATTTCAGTGGCAGTACAGTAACAGTGCTATTTGTAAAAGTTTATCAAAAGACAATATCGGTAATTGATTTATGCCACACAATAAATTTCGATGTATAAGGTTCTTTCTAGTAATTTATTATTGTTAACTTTGACGTTAACGTAAATATTATTATTAAATATTTAAAAACTTATTCGTTCGATAACGTCCTGAAATTAATTATTCTCTCTTTACGATTCTTCGGGTTTTTTATCAGTCACTTTTGCACTTGAATTGCTTTTAGATTTTCGTTTTGGAGGTATTGGAACTTCGGAGCTTGCAGATGGCGGTGGAGTTTCCGGAACTGTTTTATCAGTTTCAAGATTCGTTGATGAAGTTTTTCTTAATTTTTTCACGGTTTTCACAACTTTTTTTGTTTTGTCAGCGCTGCTAGTACCCTCGCCTTCTTCTCCCTCTTTTGGCTTTTTAACTACCTTTTTTACAACTTTTTTAACGGTTTTTTTACTAGAACCTTCAGATTCAGGTGAGCTTGGAGTATCGCTTTCGGTTTTTTTTACAACTTTCTTCACTACTTTTTTCGCTGTTTTCTGAGATTCTGATGGTTCATTAGGCTGAGTTTCTTCTTGCTTTGCTGCTTCAGGCTTTGCTTGATTTTCTGATGATTCATTAGGCTGAGTTTCTACTTGCTTTGGTTGCTTTGCTGTTTCAAGCTTTGCTTCAGTTTCTGTCTGCTTTGTTGATTCAGGTTTTGCTTGAATTTCTGAATGTGCTTCTGCCGAAGATTTTGAATCAGTTTTAAATAGTGGTTGTATTTCAGAATCGGATTTTAATGGTTTCTCGATCTCTTTCTGAACCGTCTGAATCGTTTCCATTTCGAGAGGAGGACTAGTAGGCGGAGTTGGCCCAATTACTGTTGGAGTTTCTGGAATTTTCAAATCCTTTGATTTATCGACTGGTATAAGACTTACTTCAGTAGGTGTTGTACATGTTGCAGCTACAGTGCAAGTTATTTTTAGAGATTCATCCGTCATAGATTCACAAACAGCGCCTTCGCTCACACTGTCTTGATGAAGTTTTACTGTCAATTTACTTCTTTGTGAGGTTAACTTTGCTTCTTCTTCAGCTGGAATATTTGTCAAAGTTTCTTCTAATTTTTCAACAGTTGAGCTACCATCTGATTTTAACTGCAACTCCACTGATCGATCAGTTTCAACAACTGGTTGAATTTGTTGTTCGGCTGTCGGTGTCGATTCTTGAATAGCTGATGCAATATTTGAAGTTCGAGGCAATCTAGAAACATTCATTAATGATGGCTCTGGTGTTTTATCAAATTCAGCTTGTAACGAATGATCATAACCATTTAACTGTTGCGAGTGTGGTGCGGAGCTTATAGGTAGCGTTTGCCCAGGTTCAATAAAAGTTTGAGTCACTGCTGCAGCAGATTCTTGAACGGGTGATACAATTGACGAAACCACAGCTTCGATAACTAATCGAGGATCTTCAGAAACAGATTCTTTAGGTTCCGCTTGAAGAACAGATTCAGCCACTTGTATCGGTACAGGGCATTCCGTAGTAGCCTCAGATACAATTTGAGTTGCACTTTGTAGCAATTCACGATTTTCATCAGATTTTGATTTTAATAATTCAGAAGGCATCGATGGTGTCACTAAATATTCGCTAGATATTTTATTTGTACTTTCTAAAGTATGTTGCTGATTTTTTCCCGTGTCTATGATTTTCGAGCTTTCGCAAGGAACTTCTGTTTCTGTTATAACTTCAGGTATTAATATTTCTGATTGCTTAATATCTAAAATTGCTTGTGTTAAAATTTCTGAAGCCATAGCTTCTTTTTGTAATAATTCGATTTCTTTGGGCATAGGACTTGCATCTATCGCAGAGACTGATTTTTCCGCTGACTCGGTAGTGCTTTGAATTAAAAATATTTGCTGACTCGTATTATCAGCTTCGCTGATAATATTTAACGCGCCCGATAAACTTTTTAATCGATCTTCCACGTTAATTGATAAAATTTTATCTTCTTTCGAAATTTTTTGGCATACGTCTTCCGATAATCCTTGAATCGTATCTGATTCTGCCTGATCTTCTGTTGCTAGAACTATATTACAGATACATATGAATTATTTTTACTATTTTATATAGAATATAAAATATATTGTTGACTCTAATTCTGTGCAATGAAATGAATACGTTTAATGATAAAATACTCATGACGATAATTAATATAACGATAATGAAGTTTGTAAAAAATGGTTTTATACACTTATAAATATAAGATGTATTAAATTAAATATTGAAATATTTTAATGTTACATGAATTAGTACAAAGCAATAAAAGAAGCAGCTTAAAAATAAAACGAAGATGCAGTTGTATATTATTTAGAGCAATATTTAAGCCATTCCGCAAATAAAATAATACTAAATATAATTTCGCTTCATTCCAAATCGATGATAAATTAGTTCATTCAAATTGTTTCATATTAATTTTCATGGCTGAAATAATAAATCTACTATCTATGAACTACAATGGAGATTTAACAATTTTTTTTTTTTTTTTAAATAACAATGAAATAAAATTATAATTATTTAAAAATAAAAGATATGTATATTGATCTTAAAAGACACATATAAAATTGTGTAAAGAACGATGTTTTCTAGTGTGTCAGCTTTTGAAATATTTACCCCAACAAAGCAAAACGACAATACAAGATGCAGCAATGCTATTGACGCCATGTTCTGTTAGTTGCTCTCCTTGGCTCCTGTTTCAAACACTCAAACTTAATAAATTCTATCAATCAGAAGCATTACATCTCTTTAATAATAATGCGAAGAGCGAATTAAAATCTTATAAACGCTTTTAAACGATTAATTAATAAGATTATAAAATACACTTCAAAATTATATCACACTCAGTCATCGATATTCGATACAAATACTTTATCACGCATGCTTTCACAAGTATGAAAATAGGGGAGTACAGATAAACATAGGGTAAAAACTTTGACTTGATACACAATTACTAAACAATAGTAAAGTAAAACCAGTTAATGGACTCGTTTCTGAGTTTTATAATATAATGTCGAATGATATTAAAATTTTTTTTCCTCAAACGCTAATACGTACACGATGCTGCTTACATCACTGTACGTTATTTTCAACAGATTCAATACCTGCAATTTCATTGATTCGAAAAGTAAGTATAATTAAGTAAATTAATTCATCTACGAGTTATCAAAATGAAACTTTAGAGGGACTTAAGCTATTGTTTATTATTTTTTTCATTTTATTTTCAACGTCTATTTGAACTTTTTTTTTCTCTTTTATTTTTTTTATTGACTACTTTTTTATTAGCCTCAGCCTCTTGCGATTTTAACGTACCGGGTAAAGCAACTTCGCTTTCCTCTACAGCTGCTTCCACCTCACTGCTTTTACCGCTACTCTTTTCGGGCTGTCCGGTTTCCTAGAAAAACATTATTATACGCATTTTTCTTTCATCTAATGTACAGCCAAACTAATTTCGAAAAAAAAAAAAAAAAATACAACAGTGATAGCGAATGAACGTTTTCGTAAAGAAAACTTAATTATTTTGAATTACCTGAGCACTGGAGTCAGGGATCGCTTGCGAAATGAAAAAAATATTCATCATATATTTTAGAATTTTGCCAATTAAGTTCTTATGATGATATGATAACGAACAAATTTTTGTCTTTTAACAAATTTACACGAATCAAATTCTATTTTATTTTTATTCATTCGGATTAAAAATTTAAATCAATAATTTATATATTTATATCCCTTATTTCAGAATTTATTATATTATTTGTTAGTACCATACCATGCAGTTTTACTAGCATCTATATTAAATTATCCACTGACTTAGCATTATTAATGAGTGTTTTAAGCGTAGTTAAATGTATTAATATTATATATATATTAATTATATGTATTTAAATCCAAATTTTTCAATTTATTTTGTTACCTTGATTGGAGATGGCTGTCTCGGTGGAGCTGTTGATAAAGTAGCTTGAATCTTTTTCAAAATATTGTCGAAACTATCTCGACCCATAAAATCGATATGGCCTTGTTCCCAATTTTGTTTACGCATATGATCCTCGATCGCTTGTTGTTCAGCAGTTCTTGATTCACCCATTGTCAATTTCGATAATGCGCCAGCTAATCCTCCCTAATAACACATACATTATACATTAATAATAAGTAAACGTATTTTTATGACAAAAATTTTCACTCTGAAATTATTTAAATAATAATGTTGCAAAAATTTCTTTTAACTGATCGATGTCATCAAGTTTATTGAATATCTTTAAAATATGAAGTATATTTTAACAGTTTTATTTTTAAAAATTCATTCATCTCACAGGAGCTACTGTGATGCAATAATTAAGAAAGTCGATTTATTTTTAATAAAATTTATTCTAAAAAAAAAAAAAAAAAAAAAACGATTGTAAAAGATTTTAATTTAAAAAAAGTATTTAAATAAAATTAATATATATATATATATATATATATATATATATATATATATATATATATAAATTTTATTTAAAAATTATTATTTTTCATTAATAATTATATTAAAAATTAAAGCTGAAAATTGAAAATGAATTCGATTAAGATTGTTTTATTATGAATATTCATTGTAAATAACATTAATGGATAAAACTTTGATATTTATAAAAAAGAACATTCATTTTTATGCGTAATAGTGTTTGAAAAAAAAATTCGTTAGTATGCAACATCGCACATAGTTATCAATATTTACAAATTGAAACGGAACTTTTGTTCATAAAAATTACGAGTATAATAAGGATTATAGAAAGTAAAAAAAAAAAAAAAAACAAGCTACTTACATTTGCATTCTCTATGCATGGTGGTACACTCAATTCGGATTTCGTCGCTACATTATAAGGATCTGTACTAGGTGCTTGGGTATGTGAGGAAGTAGGATTATGCGAATCAGTTGGTCTTTGTTTGTGATTAAATTTTTGAATACTATTTTGTCTACTATCGTGCGTATTATTAACATTAAGTGTACTAGATTCGATACTATTGTTAGCTATTTGCGTGTTTTGACTATAATTTTCAATGTGAATATCTACGCGCTCATTTTCGTTATCTGTAAAATTATTGTGACTGTCAGACTGATCGTCAAACTCTTTATTAAAGTGGTAAAAAGCATTTCGATTAAGATTTTCGGTTGAAACCGAAAAATTTTTATCGTCAATCTCTTTATTAAAACAGCGAGATTCATTTCGATTAAGATTTTCGGTCGATACATTTAATTTAGTTTTACTTTCATCTACCGAATTCTCATTTTCAATTTGTACTTGGTTTTCACGACTATGTTCTACATGTTCTTGCTTTGATTGACTTTCTAACGAACAACTTTGATGCAAAATTTGATCATTTTCGTAAGATTGCGAAAAATTATAATCTTCCCTATGTTCACTATCACAATGACTAAATGATGAAGGTAATGTTGGTGGTGGTTCTGCTCCACAATGATTATGTGATATTATTTGAGACGGTTGGCTATAATTTATATTTGTATCGCAGTAATACTGTTTATTATCAGTTTGCTGTACATTATTTTGGGTTGAGTGATTCGCATTTTCGGAATAATTATCCCAAGGATCTTTGAATTCTGAAAAATCCGGTGGTCTCGAATTGATTTCGCTGTGTGCATTTTGTTCAAAATCGTATGATTGACTTGTGTAATCATATGTGTCGTAATGTTTAGGACAGGAGATAGAATCGTGCCAAATTGTTGTCAAATTGCTGGCGACCTTTGCAAGCATCATGCGAAAACAAAAAAATGCACACTCAATTGGTTAGTAACAAACTATATACTCAGTGTCCATTTTTTTATCATTTTCACTAATACCACTATTATCATTACATTTTTTTATATAACAAACTGTAACATTGATTTATTTTAGTTAAATGCATGCTTAGAGTACATGCTCAACAATTTGGTAATATATAAAAATAGACACTGACTAAATCTATACGATATTTAATCAATTAAAAGCCGTATAAAATCAACTACTTTATCGTTGGATTTTTAAGTTGAAAATACTTTCTTTATGAATAAAATTATCAAGAATATTGCCATAATTCGTTGAACGTTGTTATAAGTCAATAAGGATAATAAATACAGCTTTTAATGTTAAATAATTGAAAATATAAAACAAACTTGTACCTTGAACCCAACACAAATCCCCAAAAACAAACCTTTAAATACCCAAATACAGGTGCGATAAACAATGATAACAACAGGAGTTGGGAAGGGTTCAAAGTAATAAAATTACTGCCATTCAAACAGTTTAAGTTTCAAAGGCAGAAATAGTGGTAAAGAGTAATGTTACTAAAGTAAAATAAAAAAAGCTATTGAGATTTTTTTTTATTTACATTGTGTACATAAGTGCAATCTACAACTTGTCTATATGAGCACTCTAAAGTTATACAGATAACTTGATATAGATTTGGATTGTTCAATCGAAATAATAAAAGCGCAAACTCTTACCTTTAGACAGAACATTAAAATAAGTCCTTATCGTTTTTGCTTGTAAGAATAAAGGAAGAGGACAAAACTCCAAGCGACAAAAAAAAATCACAATAGTTTATAAAAACTTTTATCAACGTAACTTTTTACTAAGTATTTTATGTTATTAATATTAACAACAAAAACAGTATTAATAAAGAAATTGTACTTTTATCTTACAAAGCAAAATGCGACTGATATAAAGTCGAATTAAGGAATGTCATCAATTAGTGAGGGACACAGCGGAGTGTCAAGACTCACCATGACATCTGTAAGCTGTGGATGAACGCTGTCGCAGAATATATTCCACCAGATTTGTAATAATGGCTGCAAATGATCGCAACCTGGTGATGGTTGAACGATACCGGTTAAAGTGTCGAAGTACTGTAACCATGGCTTAGTGGAAGCGATGAAATGAACGATTCTTACATTTTCGCCGTATCTAAACAAAAAATATATTCATAAAATTGTACTTTTTTTTTTTATTTTTATTTTTATTTTTTTTATTTTTTTTATTTTTTTATTTACAACGAATGATGGCCTGATTTCTTTCATACCAAAATGATGAAATTAAATTGACTTCTACTTTTATTTACATTAGTGATTATCAAATTATCATAACATCTATTAGTATTTCAAATTTTTATTATACATGCATAAATAAAAAAGTAAATTTCTTCGTGTATCAGCTATACTGACTACATCGAATATATCAGTTTAATTAAATGATAATTATCCAAAGGCATCAATCTTTGAAATTACCATAGTTTTTATTAATAAATGAGGTAAAAAAAAAAAAAAAAAAAAAAACAAAAAAACAAAAAAACAAAAAAAATAATACTCACTGCTTGAACGCAGGCGCGTAAGAATAGGTGGCAGTAGAACACATGTTGTAGATAAAGGGTAGGTGTTTCGAGATGTCTTTGTGAGCCCAGTCACTGAAGTACATATTGAGGAGTCCTTGATCGGCACCGTCGAACGAACCCTGACTGGCGGCGAACGACGTTAGAGAGGCAAACGTTTGCTCGGACGGTCTATAAACGAAGACACCAGAGTTGAAGCAGTCGGGCCATCCAACGTCTGGCGCCGCGGAAAGCTCCTCGCGCTCGAACAACTCGTCGCAGTTCCGCACGACCTAAAAAATGATAAGTTGAGTATTTCAATACGTCGATTGAAATTTTTTTAGCTTTGATAAATGAACGTTTTACTTATGAGATACTTTGAGATATATATCGATTTCTATTTTTTAAATAATCGATTAATATTAGTAATTTATTTTTTGCCAGCTATAAGCTAGTATTATTAGCTATGATTGATCATATTTAGCTTGATTGTCAATAAAAAAAAAAAAAAAAAAAAAAAAAAAAAACAAAGCTGAAGTACAAGATAATTTACATAAAATAACGTAAAAATTGATTAAAATCATGTTTAAAATTTTATTTTTTTTTTTTTTTATAAATAAAATAAATAAATAAATAAAAATTGTTATTCAATTTCAATTATTACTCATTAAATGATCATTTTCGATGTAAAAACGATTAAACGTTTGATAAACAAGATGAAAATGTCTTAAACACCGATGAACTATTCGATTTTAATTTTTTTCATTGAGAATCCTTTTAAAAAAATTGAATGGCGCATAAAAAAAAAAAAATAATAACTTACGAGAGCATCCGCGTCAATAAATACACATTTTTCATATTGCGTAAGTCTCCAACAATGCAGTTTAGTAAATGTGATACCCAACTCTGGCCTCCGAAGGACTGCCAGATTTGCTTCATCCTGTGAGTCCAACACATTAACTTCTTTTACTAAGGTAAATACTGATGCCAGTTTCTCTCTGTAAATAATTGCGTTAAATTAGATTGAAATAAGTTTTAAAATTAATTAAATTTATTTGCGTTAGTTTTTAGGAAAACTTTGCTTTATATATATATTGAATAGTTATGATTTTTATTTTATTGTAAAATGTCATATTAGTTATACTAGCTTCGGCTCTGCGCGCTTCGCGCGCCAACAATGTATTGACAAATCGCGGCCTTTCTTTCTTATATATTAAACCAATAAACGTCGAAAATTTGTCTACAATTTCATATCATTATCTTAAGGTAGGATAATGATTTTTAATTTGTTGCGCTGTTTTGTATTAAAAATTTTACTACAAAATGCCAATGATCGTAAAGTAACAGATAAAACAAATTAATCGTATCATTACTTTTAGATAAAAGTGATCTAAAAATAGTAAATAAAATTAAGAATATTTTTATAGATATGCGACATTTAAATTTCATTCATTTTGCAATAAACAATTAAACAAATAATAAAAAATTTGAAAATTTATGCAGACGAAATAGATTAATTAAATCGAGAATTTAAGTACATTTCAATTAGAGCTTTGACGAGCACAAACGATAAATTTTCAACCTATGGTAATACTCGACTCGTCTGTAAGGGAGTTAATGACACCCAGTAATTCGTGGTCAATGTCAAGCATCTTGGCTTCGGTTCAGTTTGGCATGGATCGGAGAAAGGCAATTGCGCTGCCGATGACGCTATGCTTCTGACTCCGAATGACTCGGAAAAAAATTGCGATTGCTTCCTGAGAGGAGCGAGCGCGTCACCGTTTTTAACATTTATAAAAAAAAAAAAAAAAAAAAAAAATATTTTTTTAGTATGAGTTTATCAAATTTAAACTACGAAGAATCGTGAGTGTTGAATTTTCTTTGCTTTTAAATTTTATTTTTAATTTAATACATGTATTTTATTATGATAAATCGTTCGGGAGATATATTACAATATGTACTATGATATCTGAATTATAAAATGATCGGAGGTAGTTTTTTTCTTTTTTTTTTATAAATAAAAAAAATAAATTATAATAAATTTTCCTTAGTGTGATAGGTAATTATAATTTGTGCATATACAACAAACTTCAAATTACTTTATGTAAATGAGTAAAGTAGTTTTATAAATGCCGTTATAAGTAACTTAAAAAGTTCTAAATAGATTTGAAAAAGTTTTCTTAAACGAAAGAACTTTTAATAGAAAGTTTACAATACTGAAAAATTCACTTTCTTTCTAACCATATAGTCCGTAAAAAAAAAGAATATTACAAAAAAAATTTAAATAATAATTTATATTTAAAACATTTCGATTGTTTAAGTCTCTAAAAATGAAATATTCATTTATTATTCAATAAAGCAAAAATCAAGGGCAAAAAGAGTTATCGAGTTTGAAATTTTTATTACAACTCTAAACATTTTATATTTGATTTTCATTTTATAATGAGACACGCAATTTTCAAATTAGTTTTTACGTTTCAAATTATTTTAAACTTGAAACATAAATTTTTATTAAAACAATAAATATAGGTATAATGCTAAGAATTTATGTTCATTTAATTTTTTAAAGTTATAATCTTGGCTCATGATTTCCTATTTTTTTCGTAGTCATTATATCAAATTTACGTGATATTGTTCTCACTACGCGTGCTAATTTTAATTATTCCTTTGTATAAATATAATATTTTGTAAAAAATATGAAAAATGAGTCAATGATAAAAACTGTGCAAGAATCGATGCAAGATTTTTGTTTCATATAATATACATATCGATCATGCATTAATTAAAATTTACACGCTATCATTAGTTAAAACAAATCATTAACCAGTTAACTGCATTCTTCGCGCACATGCACGTCGATTAGAAGATCAATAAAAATATATTTTTTTAAATAATGAATAATTTATTTTTTATCAAATAAAAATAAAATCCTTAACTTTTTACTTTGATATTTTCGTAAAATATATTATGAAATCGTCTGTATTGTATTCCACGTGTATGCTCGTCATTGCTTGATTTCAATTATGCACCTCGCAAAGGACTTCTAAAAATAAATTTCACAGTCAACTGGTTAATAAAATTTAGTTGTAAAAAAAATTTTAATTAACTGAATCTTAGAAAAGGTAAATAGAATAAATTGATCTTAATTTATAAAATATAAAAGATAATTATAAAGTACGTGTATTGAAAGCTTATTTTCAAGATTAAAAGCATCTTACTTTAATATTCGTTATTAAAATACATAAATTTAATTAAAATGTTTTTGCAATTTAAAGGTAAATTAAACGAGGATAAGTAAAATATTAATGATCGAAAACGGTGAATTGTTTACGTAAACAACGCTGGATGGAAATAAAAACAATGGCAGCGTGGCATACCTCATGGACTCCGTAACGCCGGGTGTGATGAGGACGGCGAGGTCGTGTCGCGAACCCACGCGACGTAACGAATGTGCCAGGACCAAAGCGCCCAACGAGTACGAGTCGTTGGTAGCCAATGTTACCCATGCGAATCCTGCAAAATAAAATTGTCTTATTTTGAAACAACTTCTTGTTAATTTAACTAACTTACGATTTATGAAATGTTAGATTTATATATATATACATATACATATATTTATGGAATTAACGTCACTGATTTATTAGCGGAAGAAGAGCTACATTTATATCTAGTTTGCAATTTTGATTAAGCTTTAAATAGCTTGGCGATGGACATTTCAAACGGTATATTATATGCATTCATCTTATTTCATTAAACGCAATTTAAAAGCATATGTAAACATTTTATTCTCTTATTAGCAAATATTAATACCGTAATTACACAGGAATTTTTTGTTTCTTTTGTAAAAATTAATATAATTTTTATCAAATATGATCAAACAAAAAATATATAGTTTCGTGTAAAAATTTATTACGTTAAATTATATTTTTAAAAATTGCAAAAAAAAAAAAAAATAAATAAATAAATAAAAGACAATCAAAATAAAGATAAACCATACATTTAATAATCATAAATGAGGGTGAGTAAAAAAAAAAATATATTCCTTGTGATAGATCCACCGAAAAAGATCATAATCAAATACAATAACGTAGCTTTAAATTGCGCTTGCGACAAACGAAAGAAACGTCCAAGACGTGATGCGCAGAGTTTTAGAAGAGGTGTTGCCAAGAACGAAAATATCGCCATCCGTTTCGGCTACCCTGTGAATTTTTACAACTTCCGCGTGCTTCGCACTTTTGAAAATTGCAGAAATCGCCGCACGTGTTGTTAACGACGGTTTACAAAGCAACAAACTACAAACTGCGCGTTCTTTTAATTTATAAATAAAACTATATGTATATATAAAACTCCTTAAGCTCACGAAGAAACGTGAATCATTCGATTTGACTTTATTTTGTTAAAATAAATTTAAGTAATAAATGCGATATTAACAAAAAAAAATTTTATTCAATAAACAATCTAAAATAAAATTATTATTATTCTTTAAGATTTGAAATATTATATATCTTTTTATATAATTTTTATTTTATATAATTAAAACTAAAAAGTCAACAGATATATTTTTAATAATTTTACAACTAATAAACTTTTAATCTACTTAAAAACATTTATTTATAACTAAAACGTAAATATTTCATCAAATTTCATAAACAAAGATATATTTATCATTTAGATAAATAATATATTTTATTATTACTTTTTAACTCTGCGTCCCAGTACAGATACACTCATAATACCTATTTACCTGTTGAAAATTTTGTTTGATTTTTAGAAAATTTAGTTAATATAATAGTAATAAATATTTTTTCTTTGAAATTTTACAGTGTTGATTGTTTACACATCAATATACCTCAAAAGATGCTATTTTATTTAGGAACAATCCGTTTCAATCACGAACAGTCGTTTGTGAAGAATAATGTCTTATATAAATATATTGCAAAAACTACTGGATTTATAGTTTTTGTTAATTTATAGATTTTTTTAAAAAAAATCTAATATAAAAAAAAAAAAAAAATTATAAATATTGAGATATGTATATTGATATAACATGCCCGTTTAAAAATTCAATATGACTTATCAAGTATTTAACTTTAATATCAAGATAAGTATTAATTAGATCCACCATTTTCAATTTAAAAAATCTCAGATTTAAAACTCGTAATAAGTGACCCAAAAAATTCCTGAAATAGTCAATTTAATTTTGATTGCAAATATGCCAAAACTAAGACATTTTAAAATGTTTATATTTGAACAAAGCCTCAATCGTTTATTTAAATAAAATTATTGTAGTATTGCAGTACAATAAAATACCGTTTTTGTAATCGTATAATTTGTTTATAATTGTATAATTGTATAATTTTATAATTTGTCAATGTTTGTTAATAATTGAAATTTTTAAATTATCTTATAAATACGAAGAACCATTTTATCCTCTGACTTTCAATTCACAAAAATGATTGCCGTTACATAATTTCGGCAACAGTCAAGTAGATAAGCTAATTTATTACGATAATCCGTTTTGAGGGTTCAAGTTGATATTGCCATTGCGGTTTATCACACACTGATTACACGTGAGATGGTCATTAAATTGAAACGGCATAATAAGGTTCGCATACTTAACATATTTTTCAATTGTAACTTAAAATGAAAAGAGTTATGACTTAAAATAAATGAATGAATATATTATTTGTGTGTAAAGTAATTAAAATAATATCGCGTCACATGAAATTTTATAAAACTTTAATTTATACACTTTGATTCATTTAATTTCAATTTATGTTATTATTTTAAAAACTAATTATAATACTAATTGCATCAATTAAGATTTAATCAAATTTTTAACATTATATTAAAAAATAATTCAATTATAAATTTATGAATAAGTTATGTTTAAATCAAAAGTGAATATTAAATAGCATTTGATATAATAATAGTATCAAGAGTATCCGTTTCCTTTCCACAAACACGCAACAATATCTATGAGAAATATTTGGTAAATCAAAGAGATGAGAAACGCGTTTTTCCAAAAAAAAAAAAAAAAAAAAATTAAATAAAAAAAAAAATAAGAATAAAAGAAAGAAATATTGAGATGAAACGCTTAGTGTCAAGCTGGCGAATCTCCAAGTCTCGTTATATTTATAGAAAGTCGTGTAATCCGTTCATCTCAATTTCGCTGCAGTTCTGAGACATCGAGGACCGTGAGATTTTTCACACCTCGCGGCTTCTGCGCCTTTTCTTAAACGATTCTTTCCGTTTCATTTCCTTTGAAAACTTATTACTTTTAACATTACGTAATTAAATTGATTATTGCACGATTATTAATACAAAATAACATTTATTAAAACAAATACAATTTTAACCAATACGAAAGTAAAAAACATTTTCGGATTCAATATGCTGACAATTAATATATTAAGGTTTTCAATTAACTGATAACTATTATTATTGCACTTATTTAAATTTTTAATAAGAGATTTACATTATGGATTCGTCGGTATTTGTTGTTTTATTGAATTATTATTTAATACTTGAAATAATCACCAAACCACACTAACAAAAATAAAATTCTATTTTCCAAGATAATATTAAAAAAGCTTGCGGTTAAAAATATGCTCAAACATACACTGGAATATCATTTCACATATTTTGTTTAAATAAAAGATTATATAAAATTCCCTACAATATTACATTTAAATGACTCAGAATAATGAATAAAAAATTTAAATATATGTTGATATTAAGAATTAAATGATTCAATAAAATTAATTTTCGAATCAATCTTACATATTATTGATTGTATAATTGACAATCGGTTAAGTCGTTTGTAATTTTTATACTTTCTTTCATATTATGTATCTTGATCCAATATTTGACTAGCGGAAATTTTTATAAACGCATAAATTACAAACGCGATATTAAAATAGACCATCTACATAAAAGTCCTTTCAAAAACTATAATAATCTCAAGTAGTTCAAAGCAAAAAAAAAAAAAAAAAAAAAGAAAAAAAACCAATCGGACTCGAAGCCTGTGACGCACTAATGACTTGAACCCGATACGATACATTTTAAATTGTAAATTGGATACAAGAGCTCGCGTGTCCGGCACGTGTGAATTGTTGCTAATGTTTCTTCGATGTGGTGTGACGGTATCGATAATTTGCACTTCTCTTGTTTAAAGCTTTTATTATAGTTTCAATTTTTTATTGCAATAAAAAACATTCGTATATTTTCGTTAGATTTTTATTAAAAATATAAAATCTAAATTATATAAAAAACGAATTAAAAGCTATGAAAATAGTTCTTTTTTGTCATGAAGTATTAGTTTTCAAATTTTATACAAAATGCAATATTATTTACTACAGTATATTATATTAAAAAGTAATAAATTATTTTTATAAAATGTAAGTAGAAGACGTCATAAATCTTGAACTACTGATAATTTAAAAATAATAAAATCATCATAACAGACTAGTTTTTAACTTATTTTTATTATACTTCTTAATACTATCAAGTTATTTATTCATTTTGTTATTAAAATGAAAAGTTATTTGCTTCGAAAATTCTTCTAACATTATTAAATAAAGTGTAAAAAAATTAAATTTTACAGATAGCTTAATAAACATCAATTTCTGTAGTTAAACTTACAAAAACTATAATTGCAATTGACTTTCACAATTTTCAAGGTTAGATCGATAAATCGGAAACTTATCAGTGCGTAAGAATTTAATACAAAAAATTTTGTAAACATGAAACAGAGGTATCGAATACATTCTCAAGAAATTATGAATTGAAATTTTTTCTGGTAAATGTAATGATATATCGAAGAATATTTTATTTAGATTTTTCAACTGTAAATAACTACTATTTGTTTAATGTTTTAACAAAAAATTATTAAAAATAAATATATTTACAAAAAATAGTATGAGGTTGAATTGTTTTTAGCTTACTTTTAAATAAATATAATCGATAATATTAATTTATGTCACAATAAATATATTTATATTTTGTTGATATCAATTATTATAGTTTAAAAAAATTTTTCAAACTATTAAATCCACCAGTATTATAAAGTAAAAATTGTATTAGAAAATAATTTAAAAAAATAATTATCACAATTTTCTATTTGTGGTAATAATAAACTCAATTTTAATTAAAGAGTTTAATAATAAAAAAAATATAATGAGCAAGAAAACAATGTTTGTTTTTATTTTACAGCATATGTTAATTAAATTTATTTATTGCGTCATTTTATAAATATTATTATTATTTATTTATAAGATTTTACTATTGCATTATGTAAATATGAAAATGTTTTTACTGACACCGAGAAGATAAGAATTTTAACAGTATTAATACTTTAAATTAAAATAAAAACTTAATTTTGACGAAAATTATATTTGTTTTTTATATTTATTTTATTTATAATCTACAAAAAGCGTAAACATACTTAATAAAAAAAGGACCAATTTAAAAAAAGAACGATATTGTTTGATCGTTGGAAAAGTATATTAAAAAAAAAAAGTTATTTAATTTTCATTTTGGTATATCAAGTAATGCAATCAAGAAATGATTTTACTCGAATAGTCATATCAAGTAAATTTTGTTTCAATAAACCGTTATCAAACTGGATAATTAAGCAAATATGTACATTATAATAAATTGTATGAAATTATTATCGTTTTAAAATTTATGCAGAATCATTTAATTGTACACAAAGCGTTAACAATGCAATTAAAATTAAGTAAAGCAACAAGATGAATGATTCGTTTTTGTAATTTCATATTGATTTCATTTATAAAGTGTGAGTATGCATTAAAATTACATTTAAAACGATAAGAACAATATGCTATTAATAAAATTTTGTTAATCAATCTGTACGTCAATCAATTATTATAAAATTTTTACGCAATTCATATGGCACACAAGTATTCATTTACTTTTGTTCACTTGCTTAAATATTCAAAAAAGTCTGTAAATTAAATTTTATTGACATTTGCATATTAAAGATTTATAAATAATGAAATGAAAGTATGTCTTTCTATATATGGTATAGTCGGATCTTAAAAAAAAGGTCATATTCCATCAAACTAAATTTTGTATTCTAAGGCGGCAAAAATTCATTGTTGATGAGATTTAAAAGATAACATACTAGTATATCTTTTTACACTATAAACTTATTGTTTTTTTATAAATTACGAGCTGGTATCGGAAATTTATACTTCATTTAAGGTATCGGGAAAATATTCCAGTGGAAAATGTAAATTTTCGAAAGTAAAAAATCGCACGTAGAATGAGAAGATACTTTTTGCAAGAAGGTAACCTCCGCGTATATACATTATTATATAAATAGCGCAAGGAAGTAAGTACTGGGACAGACATACGCACAAATGAGACGAGCGAAGAAGAAAAAAAATAAAAAAAATAATGAAACGAGGAGGAGGAAGGAAGGAAGAAGTTACAAGGTAAAGTAGCAGTTTTGTCCCTTTGCGAAGAGAGAGACAGAGAGAGAGAGAGAGGGGGGGGGGAGGGAGGAGGAAAGGATAGAGAAAGAGAGAGAAGGCTCTTGGTCGTCTATGAAACTCTCGTATATGTGCTCTTCGAAGCGTCTCGCCGGTGTATATTATGATACGAGAAGGCCGGTCCACACAGACCCAACGGCGAGAGACGAGACCACGGCTGGAAATCCGAGCCCCCGGGCGGGAGTAACGCGTTCGAGGTATATAGGCCCCTCGCTCTCGCGCACCTTTTATAATGCGCTTCGCCAACGGCGGCTTCTTTCTCCCGGACACGGCGCGTATGTATCACGCGTCCACGGCTACTGTTCAGCTTACATGCGCTACTGATTTTCCTCATAGTTATTTTATTTATTTATCCGCGCGATAACTATATGTATATAAAAATTTTTGTCGACAAGGGAGAGATCGTAAGACTCATTAATATTATACAATTGATGATTTATTAACTTATTATTTTTAACTTTTTGAAACGATACTCTGTTTGCTTATGAAAAAAATATCTTTATCTTAAAATATTATAATTAAAATAAATAAAAGTAAGTCGAAGACAAGGAAATTGAAATATCTCAACATGTATACAATTTTATCATCTTTGAATACAAAGCAAAAATTAAAATTTACGTGATCTTCAGCATCTATTAAGACGGATGCAATCTTTGAAGCTTCACAAAATAAGTGCATACAAGTATTAGAATTTGATATTTAAATACAAAAAGAATATTAGGAATCTTACGTAACAAAAATGAGCATAAATATTCCTATTAAAAAGTTATCTAAAATCAATCTTAAGCCATTCGCAGACAATTAAATTTAAAAAAAAAAAAAACTGTTTTCGCAATAATACTTATCAGACGGCTAAGCGCACTTTATAGAATCGAAAGACGCAAAGGCGTCGGACAAGCAGCGCGCACACGAGCTTATAATAGCCGCGTGGGCTCAACTATGAGACGCGACTCAACTTTAACGTCGCTTTCGCACGGGAATGCTGCCGAAGTTATCTTATAGGTCAAACTTATAGTATTTAAGCGAAATTTCGGCATGTTTTGTTGCTTTTTATATTAATTAATTGCACCCGACATCTTTTATTAGTTTCTTTTTATCATTTTATTATTTACAGGGATTTTTATATATTCCGGTGAATAATCGCACAAACGATCGAATGTCATTCAACGGAAAGAAATCGCAGGATCAACTGTAAGTGAGAAGATAACGATTTTGAATATTGTAAATGTTCTTCGCATTAGACGATATAAATTATGCACTAATTCAAATAGCTTCTAAAATTGATAATAATGAGAATTATCCGTGTATTTTGTTATTGAAAATAAAAAAAATTAAATCATTTCACGGAATACTAAATCTGATCGTACCTTTTTCACTTATATATACATAGTATAATCCATATTAATATTGACGCGAATCAACGTATCAACGATAATTTAATTCAGAATTTTTATTTTAATTTTTTTAAATTATAAGATAAAAGTAATCTACGTATCACCAAGTGCTGAATTATAAATATCGACTATTAATAAAAATCAGTTAGGGTTTTACACGGGATTAGACATTTTTAGTTATCCTTTGACACTTTACTTTTGTTATTATAAATTTGATTTTTTTTTATATTTTTCGTCTGTTTATTAAAAATATATTTTTCTTATACAATAAAATCTTTCTTATTACTTACAAACTCTCAGTACCTTTTCTTTTCTTTTTATATCAGATAAACATTTTTTATTTAACTACATAATGCAAGTTTTAAATTTCACTCTTTGAATATCAGTTTTTAACGTTAAGTAATACCGGAAACTTTATTATTTTTAAAAAGAATTTTCAGCGATATCTCTGTAAAAAAAGACATCCAAATCGGGCATTTTAATAACTCTAATAAAAATGTATGTATATTAGTTTGCTAATTTTTTGGTTTTTAATTTTATTTTTTATTTTTGATCAGTCCCTATGGTTTTTATTTGATTTTTATGAAATTCTTAAATTATAATTATTTTTTAACATTGCAGTATTATTATTATTTTATAACAATAAATAATCTTTTAATTTTTATCTATTAAGAATAAATAGTTAGCGAAGAAAGTTTTAATTAGTAAAAAGATTATTCGGATTTGTCACGTTTGATATAAAGGGATCCGCGATAAAATGATATGTTATCGTAATGGATTTGTTTTTGTAACTCAGAGATATTAAAATGAAATGC
Organism: Chalcis sispes; assembly: GCA_949987625.1. Classification (NCBI taxonomy): domain Eukaryota; kingdom Metazoa; phylum Arthropoda; class Insecta; order Hymenoptera; family Chalcididae; genus Chalcis; species Chalcis sispes. The sequence continues at coordinate 17,798,070 of OX465097.1, forward strand.
TACACGTGTGTCACTATGTTAATGAGATGCGTGTTCTTTATTAAATTATTTAATAAAACGATAATATTAATTTTATTTAATTATATGTTTAGTTATAAATTTTAATAGACATTAACATATATCTATTGATATATTCTTAATTTTAATAAATATTTGAACATTTCAATGTTCAAATGCACTTAAAGCAAGTTAAGAAAACAAAATCTAATAATATACAACCTGGAGATTTCAAAATAGAACATATCTTGAAACGCAATAAAATTAGAAACCGAATACCTCGTTGCTTGGTATGTTTAGCGTTTTTTTGTTCAATACGCGCTGAAAATACTCGGTTAATTCTTTGAAATTGGATTTCCCTTTTGGGCTTGAAATTTTAATTCTAATAATAAGACGTTTTTACGTTCAACGACAATTAAATTATTATAAAAGAAATATTGAATATATATTAGTTGTTCAAGTCTTTCAGGTAAAAGCCCGTTGAATTAGTAAAAAATTATAAAAGACTGAGATTTCATGAAATAATAAAATATCTATATAGCGATTAGTATTCGAGAAAATGTGACTTTGGCAACATATTTTTTATAATAATAATAAAGTAAACGAAAAATAAAAAAATTTGTACAAGAATTCCTTACCAAATATCGGAAATTTAATTAACTACAAATTATTTAATTCTTATAAATAATCTTAGTTATTGATCTGATTAACTTTAAAAAAAAAAAATAAGCCATTACTCAAGAAATACGAAAACTAATTAAATCGCGATGTGATTTATTAGAATAACTCTCATTCGCTTAAGTTAGATTTATAAGAAGCCTAAAGAGGCAGTGAAAAAGGACAGCGAAATAAAAAAAGCCCCGACGACGAAAGTTACCGGTCGGTTCTACCCCCTTAGATTTTCGGCGTTTGGCAAGGAGCCTCCGTTCCTCGCAAACGTCCAAGAATAAACTCTGGAGCAGATATATACCGGTGAGACGCTTCTTGCTTATCGTCTTTTTCAGCGCGCGTTTTAAACGAGCCCTATTTTTGCTTACCTATCTCTCTCTCTCTCTCTCTCTCTCTCTCTCTCTCTCTTTCTAGAGAGCTGGGCACTCGAAAAAAAACCGCACCCTTTCGACGAGCTTAACCAAAATCTCGATCTATCTATGGACGCGCCGTGTGTGTTTAGTAAAGGCGGGAATTTAAAATAAAGGAAGCGTATGAAGGGATAAACGGCGCGTCTGCGTTGATAAATAAAATAGTCGATGAGCGAGAACGTCTGGATTTTCAATAAAGACAAATATCTAAGATTGAGAGATGGTTATATCGAGAGATAATTTTTTGGTATTACGAGGAATCGTTCAAAGTAATGCAATGCTTGGTTAACTTTTTATAAAAACTGTTCTCCGATTAAAATGATGATTGAATAACTTTTTTTTTCTAAATAAAAAGCCATTATAATATATACTTTATCAGAGTCTTTAATAAATTATATTTATAATATATAAAATAATCTGAAAATTATAAGCAATTAAAGAATTTTTAAGACAAAAATGTAAATAAATATTTTATTCGACCAAGTTACAGGTTACTATTTGAAATCAACATTATTTAATAAATTTTATCAATAAATGATTTTGTTTATAAAAAAATAGACTAACAGTTGTGTTATTAAAACTAAACTTATTAATATTATTATTTGTAGATTTAACTATCATTATTGCTTAAAAAAAAATCCGTATTATACAATTAATGAGTAAAATTATTAATATTAAAATAAATATATTTAAGAAAATATTTGTTGTCGACAAATAACTAATACATTATCAAATGTAAACGTATATAATTTTTATATAAATATTATTGTATACTCGACGTTAGACACGATGAAAAGAAAAATATGATGTAATATATTATCTAAAATGATTAAGATTTTAAAATATAACGTTATTTTTAACGAGAAAAATTACAACTAAACGATAAATGAAAAAGTTTAGTTTAATTTTCAGCAATATTACTTGACGATTAAGAATCAATTGTATTAGTAGGAGTTTTAATTGACGTCGATAATATTAAGTTTATGCCTCATTTCAATTAATTAAACATATAATAGAAATAATAAATAAAAGTAACAATCAAAAAAAGTTTTTTCAGACTTTTCGGTATTATTAAGTTCTTAAATTAGCTTATTGAAAAATTAATTTGATAAGCTAATCTGCAATTAATCGTATCGCATCTGTAAACTATTTTAATATTAACAGTAATACATTATACATTAAACGTTGGTCTGTAATCAGATATAATAAGATAATAAGATTTAAATGTAAAAATGACTATATTTACAATTCGTATAAAAACCGCGTGTGCACAGGTAACGATTTATAAAAGTGACCCAAAGCGCATACCCTAAACAAGAACAAACCCCTCGCTTGGAATTTCATTTTCTCTCCCCCTCTTATCGTGAAAAGGGCGGGGTATAAGGGAAAAGTAGGTGTGCGCATACGCGCTTAGAGCTCCAAAAAGGATATACCCTTGAATAGTAGCATCTAAGCGGGCACATTTATCCAAAACTTTCCTCGAGGGGAGAGAAAACGTACGTACAGGCAGCCGTTTTCCTATACGAAATCAGACGGCATTCCAATACACGTATGTTGCTTTAAAAATTACTCCGATAAACTATGTATTAGCATCAACAAAAATATCGCAAATCAGAAACAAGAGATATGTAAGGAAGAGAGAGAGAGAGAGAGAGAGAGAGAGAGTGTGAGAGAGAGAACGATAAATTAAGTAACAGTGATTACGGCGCGTCTCGTGCGTACGAAGTTTTCGGGGTAAGAAGCCTCCTGAAGGTCATTAGGTCAAGACCGGTTGCGCTCGTATGTTGCGCTCTGGAGAGTTGTCGCTATTACGCAGATAAACGACGAAAAGGACGAGAAGCTGCTTTACAACCGTCCGTAATAATTTATGAAAGTAAAGCAGCACTTTTTCGAACTTACCGCTCATGGTAGTCGGAGACTGAGATCGGGATGCGGTCTAACGTGTGTAAGCGTGTATGCGAATGCTCTCGTGCAAAAGCCGGTTGCACGTAGCGCGCTTTCGGGTCCCAATATCACGAAAGCACACCCACTGTTCTTGCCTCTCTCTGGCTCTCTGCTATTATTGTACCACTGTTACTACTGCTGCCGCTGAACGCGATAAAAGGAGAAACGCTTCGCGGGCGAAGACAGGAGTAAGGCGTAAAAAAAAAAAAAATAACGTAAAATAAAAGCGTAAGACCCCGCGAAATTAAAGGGAAGAAAGGAATCAAGCTAACAATTCACTCCTCGTTGGCGGACACTGCGCGAATGACTCGCCGCCACAAACCGTTGGAACATCGGCGTACCGATGAGCGAGCGACGATTTGCTAGATTACGGGAGCGAGAGAGATACAGGAAGAGAACGAGATAAGTAGATGGCGCCTGAAGAATCTGGCGGTAATTTTAAAATTTCGATATACGATATCGTGTTTTACTTTGCGCAAGAGTGAGATCATCGACGTTATTATTAATTTATTATTGGTATACAATTGATATCTTCGATGAACGATTATTCTTAGCTATGAAAAAATTCTTGATACAGTTTCATCTTAGAAGTATGTAAAGTATACATATGTCATCAAAAATAAAAATTCATTTTATTAAATAAAAATAAACCAAATTGTTAACTTATTTGTATAAAACAAAAAAAAAAAAATAAAAAAAAAGAAAAATTAGAAAAGCATTTAATTGCAATACAAAATTTAAAGTTTAATTAAAAGAAAAAATTTGTAAAATAAATCAAACTATTTAAAGTTCTAATATTACCATTGATTGTCTACATACATATACATTATATGTTTATCTACATTAAAAATAAACAATTGTAGCTGATGATGAAAATGTTAATAAATAATATAAAATATTACAATATATTATACAAAAATAAACATAAAAAAATTTAATTTTTTTTTTTTTTCTATTACTATTGTATTTATCTATGAAATAAAAGTAACAAAAATTAATAAAACATATTATTAATACATAAATATTGAAAATTATTTTATGAATAGATAAAATTTGTAGTAAGCAAGGGACAACATTTGTTTCTATTGTAAAATAGTTTATTTTATTATTAACATGAAAGATGTCAATTTAAAAAAAATCTTCAATCATTGTTTCTGATTGTAAAAATTATTTCAACATATTATAAAAAAATAGTATAATAATATTTTTAATTAGAGCTTTATCTATAGAGATAATAAAAATTATTTGCTGATAATTTAGTGACACTTTTTATCAGTTGATCTTAAATTTGTTTACGTGCACGCAATCGGTACTATATTGATCACTGAAATGCAAAAGTTTGCTCATTGGCTACGAGATGTCACTAGTGATGTAGTAAAAAAAAAATCTGGCGGGCGAGATTTTTTAAATTATAATTTAAGGTAAAAGTACTAAAAATCAATCCCAGACTTATAATAATCTAACTTATTATAAAAAAATTTCTCGATAATTAATTGATTATAATAAAAAGCAATGAATAATTAATTAAACATAAGAAATATGAGAACAAACGAACAAATGCATTGTTATGAAAGATTTTACATGAATTTCCATAGAGCATTTTATATAACAGTTTCATGTAGTTAAAAAGAAAAATTAATAAATAATAAATAAATATTAAAAGTAAATTTTAATTTCAAAATAAAATTCTTGATGTTGTTATAAAAATATTGTTTAGTAATCTTAAGCGATAAAAATTTAACTTTACAATAAAAATTAAGCGTGTGTATATTATGAGACTCGAAAAGTATTATATTTTTATTAAAATATTAATAAATTATTTTGTTTAATCGTTTAACTAATTAAAAATAAATACTACATTTTATTTAGATTAATGTATACAGTCTGTCAAGTAAGAGCGTGGTCGTGTTAATTCATAAAAAAATTTATTTGATATAACTTTCATATTTATATATACATTGTACACATTACAAACAATGATGCAATTTGGTCAATAATGTGTCCAGTCACCACCGGCGTCGATAATTGCCTGGCATCTCCGAGGCATGCTTTCTACTAATTTGACGGCGTATTCTAGTGGCAAGGATCTCCAGATCCGACGAATTTCGTAAGACAACTGCTTCAAAGTGTATGTGCGTCTTCCACGAAGCTTCCGTTTAATATATGCCCACACATTTTCAATAGGGTTTGCATCGGGCGACTGCGACGGCCAATCCAATGTAACGATGCCAGATTGAGTCTTCCACTGAGTACAGAGCTTGCTGCGGTCTTTAGGATCGTTGTCCTCCTGCAGAATCCAATCTTCATTTTTTGTGATGAACCATCGTTTGGCAGATGGCAGTAAAGCCTTTTTGTAGATTTTTATCATTTTCTCGGCATTTAGGTTGTCAGTAAAGAGGTGCAAAGTGCCGAATCCCTGCTTTGAGAAGCAGCCCCAAAGATGCACTTTTATTCCATGTTTTACGGTCCGCTGAACAAGCCTATTGGTGGAAGTTGACCAGGCTCGCGTGAGGACAAAACGTGCCCATATAGAACATTCATCAGTAAAAATGACATTTTCAAAATCTCTATCAATATTCTCATGCGCCCAAGCGAGTCGCTTTGTCACATGTTTTTCAGTCAACAGAGGCTTCTTCATTGTGTTGCGCCATTTTAGATGATGAGTACGAAGATGGGTTCGGATAGTTTCGTAGGATATATCTAAACCTTTCGCCATTAATTTTGCTTGTCCTTGCCGCAGTGTTAAAGCAGGATTCCGTGAAAACAGATTCACTATTCTTTTTTCATCTTTTTTGTTCACTTTTCCTATCGAGCCACGTTCTGGTAAATTCTCGACATTTTTAGCCACTTTATATCGCTGTATCCACTTCTGTACAAATGCCTTCGACTTTTTCATATATTTAGCAGCCGCTGATTGCGACATTTTGGGACCTCTCGGGTGGATGCAAAGGAACACAGCCTCGTAGCGTGACGCGTACTTGGCACTCATGGCGTTTAACGTGATTCTCTTTCAAAAGATCAACGACAACTGAATTTTTGTTGACAATGCATCAAGTACAAAACTTTCCTCTATCGGGTTGCGAAAGAATTAGAGCAAAATCTTTCATTACCTGTCGGTGAAATCGACCACGCTCTTACTTGACAAACTGTATTATACTTTTCGATTAAAAATACGAATACAATTTTTTTTTCCGTTCATTGTAAAATAGCAAACTTTTGAATTACGTAAATATATATAATTTACTGGTAATATTAATTAATTAATTTAACTGTCAAAGTCATATTATTATTGTTAATCATATTAAAATTTTTTTAATTTTATGCGCAACTATCGTCAACAAAATTGTACACCAATCTAATAGATTACTTAATGACATAATTTTCATATGTTTTATTTTGCTTAAGTAGATAAAAATACTCAAACTAAATGGAATATTTAAATTTAATCAAATGTATCATTCTAAAATATAACGTACATTTGTGGCTTGAGATGAGTTACTTGGACAATAAAACATGATTAACTTCATTAGAGAGACAGAGCTTTGTTCCAAGTGAATTATGTTTAAGTATTCAGGTCTATTGAGGAAACAGATGTCGAGGAAGCTCGAGCTAATTGATGCTTTGAATAAATTTAATTTTTTAAATTAATTTTCAAAATTTTTATAGCATAATTTTACAAAATAAATTTAGATTACTTTATTTTTTTGTTAATTTAGAAAAAATATGCTTAGTTGAAGTTTAACGATTTTTAAATAAACACAGAGCAAATGCACACACGTATATCCATATTTTAATTTTTATCCTAGAGCACAAGATGTTTATTTAGATTAAAAATTTTGAAAAATATTTATGGTTGAAAAGCTTCACAAAGCGCATAAACGTAAATAATACAGAGCGCGATGGTAGAAAAGAATAATTGAAGATAAAAAAGTTGATACTTATTATTAACAATAATTTCCATAAATATTTCTCTGATAAAATTTTTTTTAAGTTCAAATAAAGACAATATACAAAACAAAGATAGTATATATTTAATAAAAATCCTATATTTCAATAATATTGTATTATTTAGTAGAGAAAAAATAAAATATTTATAAAGATACCAAAAAAATTAAGTAATGAGCCAAACATTTTCCAAAGAATTTTAAAAATTTATCACACTGAGATAAAAATGGTAGGACTTCAGGATATTTTTGCTCATTTTTTTTATATACTTTCAAATATTTTTGTAATATCACAATTTTTGTAATATTTCGGAGTATCTTACGTCTTATTTTAGTAATTATTTCTTGAAAAATATATTAGTTGATTTTTACTGTTTATAAAATCTTTTATTGTTTTCAATAATTTTTTTCACAAAATAACTATGTAAATTAAAATTTCAAATTTTATAGAAAATTTTTGTTTGCCATTAGCTTGAACGTATTCGTATAAGAATAAAAAAATAATTTTCAGGCTCGTATCAACGATCTGGGGGATTTAAAATCCCAACAGTTTTCCTAGCAAGCCCTCTCCGGCTAGAGGCCAAAAAGACGGCGAAATTCGCGAGTCTCCTCCGAATCACGATAAAGTCGCGAGAGATAAGAGCTTTGGCTTATACGCGCAGCCCTCCTCGGATGCTCGGTCGTGTGGGTGCGTCCGCGCGGTCGGCCCGTCCGTGCCGCATCGGCGCCGGCGCCCGTCGCTCTCTCGAACGTCGCGACGCCCCCGAGCCACCCGTTCTCGGCAGTCCTCCGGAGTCGGCTCGCCCGACCAGAGTCGCTCTCTCGTTCTCTCCCTCCCGCACGCACGCGCGAGCCTTCCTTCTTCCATCTTCCTCCACGGAGGCGGAAAAAAAGAGCAGCCGAGCGCTCGCTCGAGAAAGGACGCGAGAGAAGCGAAGCGCGAAGCTCGAGGCGCTCGCTCGTGCGGAAAACGCTCGTCGGCTCTGGTGAGGGAACGACGCTCTGGGTGCAGCTATTATACGAGGAGGGAAAATGCGCGTCGTCTGCTCGGTTCCGGGCGCCACCGCGCGCGCTGCGGAGAGTCGCTCCACGCCCGTATTATCCGGCGCGGCTAGCCGCAGTTGCACCTAGTCGCGCGACCTGTACTCGAGAGCGCATCAGTGCGAGGTGAGCTCCCGCCGCTGCCGCTGGAAACGGATCGTTCGACCTTGAGGAGAACGAGGAGCGAAAGAGGATCGAGACGAATCCTCGAATCGAGTTTATTTTATACCGATGCCCGCACGCTCGAACGGAAGTATTTTCGCAGCGAAGAAGGGACGAAGGTAATGGATAGGGAAGCCGAAAAAAGTGGCACGAGCTTAATGAAGAGACGACGCGTGGCTATTACTCGAAGAATAATCCCGCTCAACGATTCTTTGTTTAATTCTGTATCTTTTTTTTCTTTTTCTTTTTTTTCTCTTTTTCTTTTTTTTTTAATCTTACACGACGATCAGAAAAATGGCATTTCAACGTTTTATAAACGGGCTTACTTGGGATAATTAGTTCGGAAGTTGGTTAGCTGCGACCTAAGACGGCTTATGGTTACAAATTGTTCGAGTTCAAAGTTTAATAAAGAAAGAAGAGACGACACTGGGATAAAAGTTTTTTAATAAAGAGAAAAAGTGTTTAACTCGACTCTGGTTTTCGTGAACTGGTGAAGCCTTTCACACGTAAATTTTCGGACGGTTAATCGAATTTCATCGATGCAAAATTTGAAATGTTTGAGTTGAAAGAGAGAAAGTTTTTGAAAAACCAAGCTTGAATAAAAATCTACAGTTAATCATTACATTTCTTACTATTATTAGGGACAACGAGATAATTAGAATCTATCGATCTGGTATATCAGTAGTCGAAATATTGAAAAATAATTGAATTGTCGGTGAACGAATGTATTGAGCAATAATTTTAACAAAATTAAAAAATTTAGATAAAAATTTTAAAAAACTGCAATTGAATTGTTTTGAATCAACGATTCATTTTTAATTCGGATTAACATCTTAAAGAATAGTGTTAAATCGAGCAATATTCGTAATTTATTAAAAATCACGAGATGAAAATACAGGATACAATTTTCGCAAAAAAAAAAGACAATCACATTGAAATAGAATGAATTACATCAAAAGTATTACGTGAACAAACCATAAACATCGATAACCATACCGAAACATTCTTCCTTCTCCCCATATACAATAGCTCAAGATCCGGCGTACGAACGCGCGAGGAAGTTAAAAAAAAAAGTCAGGCGCCAAAGGAAACGAGATAGAGAAAGAAAGTAAAATAGAGAGATAAGAGACAATGGATCGGCGCAGGGGCCGGAGTAGCCTCGTCGACGTCGTCACCGACGACTCGAATCAAGAAAGGAGGCGTCGTAACGCTACCGCTCGAAGAGCGCATCGAGCGACCGTCTCCTTCTTGTTTGCAAAACAACAATGAGCGAGCGTCCCGACGAGGATGATGCACCAAGCGAGATAAGAAACATTGCACGTACAGCGAACTATCGGCGAGAAGAATAGTTAGACGCGCACGAAAGCAGATAACGGAGTAACGGAGTATTTCTCGCGATTGGTTCGACAGTTATTTGTACACGACGATCTAAGGCTCAATTTCAAAGGACGATATTATTGTTGATTCGTTAAGGGAAAAGACGATACGGAAACTTTCGTCGAGTGAAAAAGACAAATAGCGAACGAGAGAAAAGAGAGAGAGGCAGAGAGAGAGAGAGGAGAGAACGGCGAAAATGGCCAGCTCGCCAACGAGCATCGAGAATCAAATCGACAGCTTCCTCGAGCAATTCAAGCGTAGCGCCTCGCGAGCTATGGAAGAGCATCATCGTAGATCCAGCCTCTACAATGCCAGCAGTATTAGCCACAGCCGCAGTGGTAACCTTGATCTCGACGCTCTCGAAGCTGGTAAGGATTTGTACTTGTACGACTTTTTTTTTTTCTTATTATCGTTAAAAAAATTTTTAAGAAGCGAGCAAACGTCTTTTGTATAATTTTTGCTAAATTATAAAACGATTATAATTTATTTTTCATTAATTATTATTCATTTAGCGGTTAGTTCACTTATCAAATTTCATTTGAATTTCAAACAAATTGACTAAACTTTTAACAACTGTGAGCTTTTAATCAATTACTGTTCTATTAAATTTTATAATTGATTCAAAGTGGAAATTTCTCTCGGAATAAAATAAAAATTTTTTTTTACATCTTTTAGATTTATACGATTTAAAAAAAATGTTCGCATCCAAAATTAAATAATTAATAATTATTACAAAAAAATTATCGAACAAGCAATTATTTTTTAGAAATAATTTATTTCAATTCCTCGTAAAATAAACTCGTTTTATAAATTTTCGCAAACTCAAACATTTTTTTTCGATATATCTGAAAAATACATCATTGATCTTCTAAATTCGCTGCAAGAGCAATTATTTGAAGGACCCTTGACCAATTCCTATTTCGGTCAATATATCATTTTAAGCTTTTTTAATTGTTTTTATTACGTTCATAATAAAAATTAAAAAAAAAGGAACCTAAAACAATACAATCAACTATAATTATTACCCTAAATAAATATCCTAAAACTGTTTTATTCAAATTCCAATAAATGCTGTCTGCATAAAAAATAAAGAATTTTCACATTTCAAGATAATATCGATTCTTTTTTAAACGAATCTTTTTTTTTTATAAAATTGAAATGAACTTAACATAAAAAATTCTTTTACAATTATAAATTAAATAAAACTTAGTTAAATAATCGATCGGTGCACATTGTAACAGTCACAGACACTTAATCATTTATTTGTTAAATCGAAAAATCTTGTAAATACTTAATCATTTCAAAATTTTCTCACATCATTTTCGCAATAATTTTTATTGTTACAAAAAAATAATTTAAATAATATAGTTTATAAATTTCGTTACCACGTGTTAATAAAGCGATTTAAAATACTACATATTTCAAATATCGTACATATAAAATATTGAATTGAAATGAAAATATATTGCACATTAGTATGATAACATCTAGAAGCGTTCATAATAAGTAGAAGGCAAGTCAAAACGAATCTTTTAGGAAATCGATTAGGTTTAGCTAGATTGACTATTCCAATCGAATATCCGGGGATGGCTTATCTCGAGGCACTCAGAACTTTTAGTGCTTCTTTCTTTTACGAGATTCCATACTTAAATAAACGAGACATATCCGAATGCCGGAAAATTTTATTATCTACACTTATAAGATAGTTTATTTCTGTTTTTCTTTTTTTTTTTTTTTTTTTTTTTGCAGCAAAGCAATTCAAGAAATATTTATATATTTGAAAAAGACTTGCAAAGTGCGGATTTTCTTTGAAATTATTTTATTCGATTTATAATAATAAAATAAGAAATTTAAACTGAAACAAAACCGTGTAATAATTCATGAAGAAAAATTACACTCAATATTAAAAATAAAAACATTTTTATAATAATATCGTTTCGATTTAATAATTTAGAAAGATATTTTTTAAGTTTATTTTTCGCAATAAGTTACATATTTAAATTGTTGTTTTTTTGTTTTTAAATCCAAATCACACGTGAAAATTCTACTTAAAAATGTAGCATTTCGACAATTTAGAAGAAAAACGAAAGTCTTTAATCGCCAAGCTAGAGTTCACAGTTTAGCTAAAGTAAATTGGTCCGATAATGTCTTTTCCGTCGCCAACAAGTTTCAATTAAAAAAAAAAAATGTGTACTTTGCTGAGTGCCGTAGATTATTTTGCAGTAAACTTACGTAAAAAGAGCTTTTAGAATTATTTGGAGTGTTACATGATTTTAGGGTTAATTTCTTTTCAATTGAAAATACGTCGCCTTTGATTAATAAATTTACTTTCCATAATTAAGTAAAAAAAATGAAAATGAATTTAAATTTGATAAATTATAAAATAAAAGCTTAGAAAATAAGAGTAAAGCATATCTAATTATTAATCATGAGATTTTTTATAGTTTCGCAATATTCGTTTAATTTTTAAGTATTTTAAAAAATAATAATTTTTTTTTTTTTTCAAAAGTGCCAAAACGCCACGATATTTAAGAATAGAAAAAAAAAAAAAAAGAAGAATATTTATTTGATAGTTCACCTCATGCCCAATAAAAAATTTTATCTAGCGTAAGCGCGGAATAAAAATTTCGATAAAAGGCGTCGCTCTGGAATAAAACGCATATAGGCATTGAAAATGTCCAGCAGACCGGGAAGTAAACATGCATACGTTAAAAAGCCACATTGTCAGCTTAAACCGGCGGCTGCTTTACAATGCAAACGTGCGCTGATCCTACTCTGGAGGTATGCGACACAGAAAGGATTCTCGCCTTGCCTCGGCCTCTTCCGGGCCTCGGTTACGTTTGCCTCGCGTGTGTGAGCTAACGTATAGGTGTGTGGGTTAACGACCAGAGAGTCGGATTATAGTCAAGGGTTGTAAGGTGCAACGACTGAACGTTCGACTCATGATCGCGACACACGGCAAACATTCTTACAATGCTGAAAGGATTTATCTTAGTTTTTATTTTAAGAAAGAAAACTTCTTTGAGATCTTTTAAGGCACATATTAACATTCCGAAGTGATGTGTGAAAATGCTATGCTAATTTTTTAGTTTCATTTTGCCCCCTTTTTTTTTTAATATTAATAATGTACGAAGTAGATATTTTTAAATAATTTTAGTGAAATAATTCGTCATTTTATGCAGTTCATTTTCAATAAAAACATTATTACGAGAGAAAAAGAAACTAATTAGACTAATACAATGTTCATGCAACTTAATTTTACAAATAGTAATAACGTGAAAATTTTAAATTTGCTTATTGCTATATATATTATTTCAAAAGGCACTTCTTATTTAGGAACGTTAAACATATAAAATGTAAAATGGAAAATTTATTTTAATTCGCATACATTTAAACAAACTTGTCAATCCATTGATTAATTTGTATTCTTTAATTTATTTTAAAATATAAAAAATCAAATTCTTATTATTTCATTATCATTTATTTTTTATTAAAGTATTTGGCAAATGTGATGATTGTAATCAAATGAAACATAATGCATTTGATTAAATAATTTGCTTTCGTTTTAACTGAACTATCGTGGATAATACTTTTTAATTACATACAAATTCATTAATGTAATAATTTTTAATAAATTTATTAGTTTATTAAAAAATAAGTAAAGTGAAATTTATGATAATAATTTAAAAACGCGTATCGTTAGCTTTGACTAACTGTCTTTTCCCTCGTGCATGCTTTGAATATTTGGCTAATATATATATATTGAGAGAGACAGAGAGAGAGAGAGAGAGAGAGAGAGAGAGTCGAGGCAGTACCTCGTTATCGTTCAAAGTTCCTGCGCAGGCACATCTATAGAACAATAACAAAGCCACGTACGCTACTCAAAGCTTGAAGGTGCAAAAACTTACGTTCCTTCCTAGATATAATTTTGAAAATAAACTTTACATTTTAATATACTGCAGCGAGTAAGTCTTGAATGCATGAATACATTTTAGATTCGGCTAATTTTAGACAGTAGTCTATTTTTAAATTCGAATCTTTTCTTATTTAAATAACTATATTTTATGTAAACTAGTAGTATTATTTCGAGATAACTAATTTTTCTTTGTTTTTGCAGTAATTATATTTTTTTAAAAACTTAGAACTCCCTTTTTTTCTACTTGCGTTCATTTTTTAAAATAATTAAAAGTTTTACATTTCAAGAAAATGAGGAAATTAAATATTTGCTTTGCTTTCCAGGTTGAAAAATTCAAAAATGTATTCGAAAAAAAAAATGCAGGTATTTTTTTTTTTTTCTAAATTTATTTATGATTAATAAAAATTATTTTACAATTCGAAAAAAGAACTTACTTTTTATGCATCTTTTTTTTTTATAAAATAATATGCGTAATCGTTTGAAATTAATTTTTTTATTTAAATAAAAATCTCTTAAACTAATTTGATAAATTAAAATGAACCTATAAGCTAGAAACTTTTTTTTTAAAATGAAAATTTTTTAATTACTTTATTTATCTATTAGAAGTCAGAATAATAAATAATTTGTCGCGTATAAGAATATTAATCGTTAAATTCCATTAAAACTTCTTTTAATGAAAAAATTCCATAATTATTTCCGCAATTTTTATATGAAACTTATCCACTTATAATGCTTTCATTAAATGCATTTTTCAGAAATTTTTTTACAGGCATACAATCTATAATATTTCTTGCCTATTATATTTTTTCCTTTAAAAAAAAAAAAAAATCATTATCAATAAAATAATTGTAATCAAAATAAGTCAAAATCATTACAGATTTAAATAAGAAAAAAATTGATTTATTTTATGATAAATCTATAATTTATGAATATATTATTCATAGCAGCATATTATAAATGAAAATGTATTTTTTACACATGTATATAATAAAAAGATTTTTCCAGCAAGCAATCGCTTTTTTTTTTTACCGCAAAATCTTTTCGTTCGTGTATGCATGAAAAAGCTCAGTAGAGAGCGAAGCAAAAAAAGAAAAAAAAGGAGAACAAAAACTTGTGATATTGGAAGATTAGAATAGATCTCCTTTATGCATATATGTGCAGAAACTTCGCAAGATATAGATCTTTTCTTTCGTTCACTTTCTCTCGAGTAAAATTTTAAAGTCACAGCCACAAACGATAAAAACATGTGCGGGCGATTATTTTCCAACTGAAACATTCGGAGGCTTTTCGATTGCTCGTCGTCGTCGTCATCATCGGTAAGGTTCCACAACGAGTGCCAATTTGCGAGTAATTATGCCGCGCCAGTGAAGAAAATGCACCGTCTCCTCGGGCTTTTCTCTCTCGCTTTGGCTATTTTGATTAAGCTCGACTGCCGCGTTCAACTGAAAGCTCTTTTCATCCCTTTAATGGGCTTGCAAAATATCATACTAATATGGTTGAAAAATAAAACGCATAGAGAAACGACGAGAAAGAAAAAATTGGCACTTCTAAGAGTAATGCAGTGAATCAATACGAACGGATTGATAAGTGCTTATTAGGATTTGTATTGACTGTAAGGAATTCGATCGATTTTATCTATATTTAGAGTGAAGTGGAATTCTTCAATATTTCAATAAAGTATTTTGAATGAATACATATTTTTTTCGCTCTTAAATATTATTGTTTTGTAAGTATATTAAACGTTTCATTAAAATAATATGCGTATAGAACTAAATATTATTTCTCTTAATCCAGGATGAAGGAACTCGTAAGTTCATGGTTGTTTCAAATACGTTATTTTTTATTGCCCTGAACGAATTCTTTCAATAATATTTTATTATAGCCTTTTTCTTTCAAATCTATTTCAATGTTATCCTTCCACCATCTCTTTGATCTACTTGGCAATCTTACTTGGCAGTTTCTTTTAAAATCCTTCGTCGAGCTGTTATATCGTAACCTATTTATGCTACGTGTCCTATGAGTATTAATTATTCAGACCTAATTTCCTACACAATGTTTCCTTTGTACTTAATAAGACTTAATTTAACCAATTAATGCTCTATCATTTTATAATAGTATATTTTTTATTAACTTTTGCCGTTATAAAAAATAATTTGAAAACTTAATAATTGTTAATCAATAATACGTAGTTTTCGTTTACTTATCATTACTATCTTCACTTATTTTTGTTCACTTACTGCTACGGCGAGATATTTTTTGATTTGTTTACCTTTCCGAATACTGCTTTAGACACTGTTATAATCTTATGCCATTATTATTATTATGTAACTATAATATTTGACTATAATCTCAAAATAATAAGGATTAGGCTTTTTTTACCATTGTTAAATAAAATTTATTTTTTTTTTCGCATTTTAGGAATTGGAAAATCTCATAACTATGTGATGTAATTTTGAATTCTAGCTTTTATTATGTATTACAATTTATCTTGCGATAGCTACTGAGATAAGATAACGTTAATTAAAATTTTGTCACCCGTTAATAATAATTTGAGAGTCGGCAGAATTTTAGGGTCAGTTCGCAATTTTTTAAAAATATTAAAAAATTCAATATAAACTATAATATTTTCGCTATATTATATATTTAACACGCAATTTATCACTATTTATCTTAGCTTTAATATTTTATAAAAATATTTTAAACTTTAATTAATAATTTTTTCCATGTCAATTATTTAGCACAGTATATGTATATATATATTGCATTCCGAGCATAACTTGACCCAAATATGGCATTTATTTTCCTATAACAGTTTTACTTTTTTATTATATCTTAATATTCAAAGTGTATTATATTAAATTTATTTTCGATAAAAACCTGTAAAAACTTAAATAGCCGAACCGATGTACTTAAAATAAATACAATATATTTTATACAGTTTAAATAGGATCAATCCAATATAAGTGTAATATTCATTTTAACATCGGAATAATTATATACCGTAATTATATTTAAATTTATATATATTGTTTATATTAAAATTAATATTTAAAAACTTTATTATTATAGTATTATATTTTTATAAAATAGACAAAAAATGATGAAACCAGTGTAATAATATGTATGTATAAATACTCCAAACAAAATATGTTTCTGATTAAAAAGTTCATATTTGAAAAATTAAAGTACTTAATCGGATATTTGAATAACAATATTCAATAAATTTAAAAAAAGTAAGATCAAGTAAAAATTAAACTTTATGAAACTAAAATTATTCAGTGACAAACTTAAGAAAACATATGAGCTAGCTACATTAAATCAGTAAACATTAGCACTTTTAAAATTATTGCAAGCAATCTAAGTTCCAGACTAATAAAATTATTTTACGAATTCATCGCTTTTCATCCGCAATACGCTGATCGGCATTCGAGTAATTTCAAAAAAAAAAAAAAAAAAAAAGAGCAAAACTCTCGATAAGCTGTAATAAAAGTCGAGAAAATAACGACGTATTCAAAAGCAATAAAACCAGCTTGCATTACTCTCGAGCATCGAAAAAAGACGACGATATTTTACCCTTCTCTTTTCTTTCACCTCTTCCTTTCATTTTTCCCGTGCGCTTACAACGTGTCTACATACAGTATCTGTAAACAGTTGCGCACGTCGAACACATTGGCATGGGGAAGTGATTTGGCGCATTGCACCCGTGCAGTTCACGCGTTATGCAACGCGCACAACACCTCACGTTTTTTCCCACCACTCTTGAAAGATCGCGAACTTATACATATATGCAACACCTACGCGCACATTACGCGGGAGGATAATTTTAATGCCCGAAACGCGGCTCGCATTAATCTCCCTTGCGGTGGATGAATTTTCAAATGAGTTTATGGATTTTGATGAGAAAGAGAGAGAAAGAGAAAGCGAGAGAGAGAGAGAGCGAGAGAGAGAGTCACTCACCGTAAAACATTTATCGGGTCATTTCGGTGGACGCGCGTCGACTACTCCGAGCTTATAGAGTACTTTAAAATAAATTTTAAATCGTGTTACGTTAAAAGCATTTTTTTCTAATCGAGTTTGGATGATTTATTATTTATAAATTTAACGAGACGGTTTACTTTTGATATTTTACCTTAGAAGGCAGTATCTATTTTTTCAAAGCAATTATAAACTATTGCATTTCTATTGCGTAAAAGATATACAACCTGCGGCATTAATGGTTTTTTCGTTACAAAGTTATTTTAAAAATTTATCGTCGTATAATGGCACACGCGATAAAAATAATAATTCGTTAAGTAAGTCTATTAATTCGTAATAAGTTAATTTAAATTATCATGCAAGTATAAAAAAATTTGAATCAATAAATATTAAATGTTAGTTTAAATTTAAACAGCAATCAAAGTGAAAAATGTACGTTTGTTCAATTAGAACATAAAATACAAGAGTAACAATATAAAAATAGCAAATAAACTTCAAGCAGTACATCGTATGTCGCACAATCAAAGAATCAAGTTTCGCTACAATTACTGATACTCTTTTTATAAATCAATCAAGTGAGCTTCAAATGAACGTATTTGCTGCATTTGTGCCATAAAATCCTATAAAAGCAGATACTTCTATCTTGATTTATGCGATTACTGACCCGAACTCGTTAAATTTTATAGGTCATATGAAACTTTCTCATAAGGAAGTAGAGTTAATAAGTAAGAAGAAAAATGTTATTAAAAAAAAAAAAAAAAAAAAAAAAAAAATGAGAAAAACATTTTCAATTAAATTCTTTAAGATAAATTTAATTATTTTTCAGAACAATGTTGTTTTAACTTGAAAATAATGGCTTAAGTTAATCAATTTTTTAATATATAAAAGTAAATTTATTTTTACATTTTTTATTGTTTGTGAGATTAAAAAAAAATTTTTTTTTTGCGCGCCAGTTAAGTAATAAGTTTTTTTCTTTTTTTAACTGATTTTTAAATTAAAATTATTTTTTAATCAATATCTTATTGATAGAAACGTGCGTTATGCGATGACGGTTGCATTTTCTCTCTTCGTATTTCCTTTAATTTTCATTATTGCTATTCTCAATTCGTTTAAAATTTATAAATTTAATTGGTTCTTTAATCTAAATATGTTTTATATTATTTTATTTATTTTTATCGTGTATTTAATACAATATTTTTTATATACAATGTTTTATTGAAAATTTTATTCAAAACGTAATTGATGAACTTCATCGTTTTAATTACCTTCAATTTTGTCAATTTGATGAAAATATTTACACGAAAGAAGGCCAAATTTCATTAAAAGTCTCAAAAAGATCAGTATTACTAGAATTTCATTCAAAAATTTAGCTCGTTGCGTTCGACTAGCGTATTTTTTTTCCTCTTTTATTTGAAAACACAGGTTACGAAAATTGCGTTCGTAGCTCGGTGACAATTACGTCCTGTTAAATTCGATGCCGCTGGCATTTTCCAATAAAGTTTACGGAAATTTTCGTAACTGATAAACATGCCTCGATAATTTTTTTTTTATAGATTTTTTAGAGAATAAATTTTAATTTCATTCGATAAATGATTGACCGTTAATATTATTTTCATGTAAACTTAGAATTTTTAAAATTACATATTTTTTACTAAGATTTTTGCATAAACATTTATATACACATATGCGTCTTTCATTGAGAGACACGGAAATGATATTACATTAAAGATAAATAGAAAAAGTGAATATTTACAGTTTAAAACTTATTATCTTAAATATTAAATAAAGTGACTTTATCGATAGTGTCATAACTTTTAAAATGTAACATTTTTCGAAATAAAACAAATTAAAATATACAGTCATTTTTTTTCATTAACGAATCGTACGTTCATGTAAATTTATAATCATCATAAAAAAAAATGTCAACTCGTAAATTTTCGGTTAAAATACCCCTTCAAAGATGCAAATTCCCCACTAAAGACACGTCACCTCCTGTAATATCTTGGAATACTTTTTCTCCGACTCGCTTCGTCAAGAGAATCCTCTGGAGTTTCACAGTCTCGCCGCTCGAATGCCATAAATTGCATTCACAGCTGCGCTTGAAGCTGCTTTTTTTCTTTTCCATGCCTTCCTCCCTTTCTCTCTCTCTCTCTCTCTCTTACTCTTCCTTTCGCGCTGTCTCGTAAAGCACATCGAAAATAAAACGATCCGAGTTGATCTTTAACTTAACTACGAGACTTTGAAAAAGAAATTTCTAATTTTGGTTAATTTAAATTTCGAAATAGTTTATTTAATTTAATTGTTGCCATTGTATCAAAATAACATCGTACATCTATCGATGTTATTAGATTAATTCCAAATTTAAACTCAAGTGGTCGATAAAACGTTACATACTCAATAAAACATATTTCTTGTTCGTTAAGAATATTTAGTTAGCTCACGTATTATAAAATTAATAATTTATAATCTTCAAATAAAGTATTTATTGATTTCAAATGATAATCGTAAGAGATGATTTTTCAACTCATTTTAAAGCATTTTTATGAAAAAGATGAAACCTATATAAGTAAAAATTATATCGATCTATCGCAATTGAACTTTGTTAAGGCGTCTTTGATAGTTTTGTTTTTCTATTTCAAAATAATAATAAAAATTCGTTACATTTTTAACATCAGATCATATAAAAAAGTTTTCTTAATTGTATTATAAAAGAAGCAATTTTTTAAATCGTAACAGACAGTATAGTTATTTACTTGATAATATAAATATAAAATAAAATGCAAAAAAACGTAAGTTAAAATATACAAGTTACCATAAAAATAAATTTTAATAATAATAAGTGCTAGCACAACATTGCTCTGTCAAATTAAATTCGACGAGTCAGGATAGATTCCAAGTTCGAATTTAAAAATTAAAGTAACGATGATTCTCGATGCGCAATGATTTAAATGAGATAAAAAGTAGCGACTGGCGTCGTCATCTTGTCACAATCCGCGAGTCTCTTAGCTTAAAGCACAAAAAGCTCTTTTCGCTCCATTTCCATTAACGGCCGCAAAGAGCGCGTGTGCGAATGCTCGCAAAATAAAAGCGAGCAAGAACTACGACGATGACGGCGACGACGACGAAATGCGCCAAAGAGAGGGAGAGAGAGAGAAAGACGACGACGACGACGAGAGCGAGGCTAGGGAGCTGGAAAAAGAAGACGTAAAATAAAATAGCCTAAGACGTAAAGAAGCAGCACTCAATGCTGCACCGCGGGAGACGCACTTGCGCCAACTCCAAAAAAGAGCCAAGAAAATATAAAACGATTCCAGCGCGAGAGTAGGAAAAAAAATAGGTGACGAAGAGAGAAAAAGAAAGGAGGCAAAAGAGATAGAGAAAGATATAGACAGGAAGAGAGAGAGAGAAAGAGAGAGAGAGAGAAAAAAGCACCTAGTCGTTTTCTCGGCTCTGTGAGTTTAGAAACCACGCATCATAGGACATCGGCATCGGAAGCGAAGTAAAGGAAGCGGGAGCACAAAAGATGAATGCACCGGTCGCACGAAGTCAAAGGTATATAACGCGAGTCGCGCGCGAGAGAGAGAGAGAGAGAGAGAGAGAGAGAAAGAACGACGAATATTTGATCCGGATTACTGCACTTTTAAACCACCAGCTGTATGGATACTTGAGAGAACTGGGAAAATGTACGGGATAAAGAGGTAAAAAGATAAGAATGGACGCGCTTATATTGTTTTCGTATCATGCATTTTTGAATAGAGCGAATTTCAACGGGAGCTCTATCTGAACTATGGCTCGGAGCTATGACTCCATGAGACTTTGTTAAAAGCTTTTTTCAAAGTTGAGTATAACAATGGAGAAGTTTCGGCGTGAAAACTCACGTTTTCTATAATTAGTTTTCATGACTTACCAGGTTAACTGTTACTTCCCTAACTTTTATGTGTACACATATACACACGAGTGAATGAAACTTGAGCAGCAATTCGCATGAAGGAGTAAGGGATCATTAGAATCGCAAAATAAAGGTTTAAAAAAAAATATTTTCTTTTTAACTGTTGTATAATCTTTTTAATATCGAATAATGACAACAAATATTCACACTACATTTAAAGTAAATATCACAATAATTCGAGAAGAAAATATTCGTTTCAATCCGAGTTATCTGTCAGAATAGACGAATGCATTTTTATAAATAGTACCATCAGTACTTACTTGTCGTTTACTAAGAATATGCGAAAATAAATGTTATGTTCAATATTTATTCTGAAGCTTAATCAAAGTTTTTAAACAAAGCAACGATTTCTGAGAGCATGCAAATTAATTTTCAAATATAAAGCGTTGTTTTATGTTTATAAAAAAAAATGTATTGATAAAACTTCAATATGAATTTTAGTTTTTAGTAAACAGCTATTCACTTTAAGAATAAAAAGCGTTAAAATAACTGAACTTCTTTAAAAATATTTTGAGATAATGCAAACGTGATACTAAAACTCGAATAAAAAATCATTGTAGAATGTATTCTTCTTTAAAATTTTCCTCGGTACTGTTACTATATTGCACGAGTAATATTTTTAGCACAATTGTCTTTTTTTTTTTATTTTACAATTAAAGCACGTTTAAAGCTGAGATATCAACAAAATTTTAGAGAAAAAACGCACGTATTGAATATCGTACGAATTTGAATTCAAGCAAAGAATGAAAATAAAGAAGAAAATGTGACAATAAACAATGAGATATTTCTCTCTCACTTCTTTAGTAATTATATTTTTCAAAATTTGATTAATTTTTTAAATTGATAACATTTTTAATTAATAAGGTCGCAGAAGTTTGCGGTCTTCGGTAAAATTTTATTTTTAACTTTAAAACTGCGTTAAAGTTGTTTTTTTATTAAATTTTTTATAATAGAAATATTAAAAATTTATTACGTATTTCTGGTAAGTATTGATCATTAATATAATAAGTGAAAAGCATAATGAATTCCTTTAAAGAATAATAATACTTTATTTTCATTCTCGGTTAAAATTTTATGATTTTATAATAGAATATTTTATGATTTATAATAGAATAATTGTACACATTCCAATTTTTACAATATTAGCATTGTTATTTTTATTAAAAACGTTGCTTCGTGTAATAAAATATCGTGTTCGATAAAAATTATAGTGTTTACACATTTTGGCCGGTTATTTTTTTAAAGACAATATAAAGTTATAAAAATTTTTATGAAAATTTAAGTGTCAAAATAGAAATAAACACTCTATAGAATAAGAATTAGAACTTATCACGAAACGTAATTTTACACGTTTTAACAAAACGCGTATACTTCAATTTTATCTAATAAAACAAACTATATAAAAAATAGAGATAAAACACTAAAAAACCACGTAAGTTAACGTAAGTTTACCACAATTCACTCGATGATTTATTTAATTGTAGACACAGCCTTATATAATAGCTGTTGTACTCAGCCGCTCAGTCATTTCATACGGCGTATACTATAAAGAATATTCTTAATTTTTACATACGTATATTTGTAATTTTAATTAAGTTTTAAATTTTAATAAACTGCTTTCATAATAAGTAATTTAAATTTGCCATAATTCTTTAATATTTCAAATTTTAAAATCTTCGTCAAATTTTTTTCTTAATTAATTATTATTATATTTGCTACAGCATTTGAAAACTTCAACGTGTGCATGTACGATATGCGCATACACATAATGTTCAATGCATTCATTGATATTTCAATGACGTAATGACGTAAGACTGCTTCCAACACATTTATATGAAAAATTACTAATAAATCTTCACAGTGTAGGTGATAACATGCTTGCATATAGATAATAGATAGTTTGTAAAAAGGCATGCTTATACATATATACGAACATTGGACACTTTATATATACATAAATATATGTGTGCTCGCGTACATAAACAGTTTCACCGGCTTGGTACAAGTCACGTGTACGCAACTCCCCCTCTATCAAGCCGATTGGTCGGCGCTTCTGCGCTTTAATAATTCTCCCGCGCCCATGAGAAAGATGGAGATAGAAAGAGGAGGACGAGAATCGAGAGGCCGTCGGCCGAAGCTCGCACATCTACATACACATATATATAATATATATATATATATATATAAATGATAACGACTGTGAAACTCCTATACCGGGTGTCCCATTTTTTATTAATCCATAAAACTGCAGAGCGAGTCGAGCGAACTGAATGACGAAGTGCTGCGAGTGTATAATACAAAACCGTTCGCACTCGCCTATAGGTGTGCGCGTGTGTATATAAACATATATTTTACTCTTTCTCTCCGCACACACGTGTGCGAGTTTTTTCTTTAGCCTTTCTCTAAAGACTAAATCTATATTTACGAAGAACTGTATAGCGCCGGCGCTTCCAACTATCGTCTATTTTATGTTTTATCGACGATGATTTCAGTTTTAAAAAACGGTCAACGAATTATTCGTAACGATATGTAAGCAATCGATTTTGAAATTTGGCCGATAATGCATTTCGCGTAAGGAAACTACGATAGAAAGTTCAAAATGAAATGTATCTTTTTGCGTTTAATTGAATTTGAGATTTTCATAGTAGCAATATTTCAAATAAATTATATAGATTGAGAATAAAAGACTTGAACAAAGCCTACATTTACTTGAATTAAAAATAAATTTTTATTCATTAAAGAATTGTTATAAAATTGTTTTTAAGTAGATTAAATGTCTGCAGCTATCGTTTTCATCGATGTTATTGATTTTCAATAGTTTAAATAAAAATAAGTGCTAGTTGATACAGATCGATTAATATTACTTATAGGCATGTAGTAGTCCAAACATGTATATATTCTACTACATACTGTCTTTATTTTTTAAACGTTTATATAACAGTTATTTTAATTAAAACAATTAATTTAATTATTAAACTTTCTCGTAAAAAAATCTAATTTATTTTTATAATAATGTAAAATTTTAAAAATATTCTTAATTTATTAATTTTTTTTTCTCTATTCGTAATATATCCATTGGAATTAATGTAAGTATGTCAGTAATTTTAATCAGTTTTGAATTAATATACTATTTTTATAAAAATAACTACAAAAAAAAATTATTAAATTTATTGCGACATTTAAATACTGATTTTAATGTAAACATATTTGATATTTCAATGACGTAATTCAAAGATGGCTTTTAGTACATTTATATTGAAAGCTGCTTGAAAATTTTAACGTTTATTATAACGTGAGTTGTAAACTTTTTTTATGAAATAAATTTTTGATTTAAAAATTTAGATTAAGTATAATAATACACTTATAAAAAAAAGTAAATCTCCTTTGTTAATTGGTTGAAAGTTTATTTATAATTCATTTCTCGAGCAATAAAAATTAAACGACACTTTTTATCAAGCGTTTTTCAAGCTTTTAATGGACATCGATTATTCAGCGATACCGAAAAATAATTAGCCCTTTCGCATCAAGACGTCAATCATATTTTCTAGTATCTATATATATGCATTGACTCATTTTCAAGATAGTAACATAAACAGACTCTCGAAAAAACTTTAAATACATATTCGACACTTCACCCCGTACAAGAACGACAGTCTCCTTGTCGAAGTGTCCCAAGTTAGTCACAAAGTTTTCGAAGAGCCTATCCCTCATGTACATACGAGTATACATGTATGCGCACACACACATTGGAATTCCTAACCCAAACTTTTATCCACATCTACAGAGACAGCTCACACATATATATATATATATATATATATGCACTTGCCCTATACGGAAGCTCGAACGAGAAAGTGATACGCATCCTTTTGATTATATACACTTCATCGACGTACATCTATCTCTACACACCGAACACGTTCCATCACTCACATAGCCACGTGTGCGCTGTATTCTCTAAAGGGGAGTCAGAATTGTTAGTCCTCGCGTGTGTGCAAGTAGCTGCGTAAATACGTACGTAACTCACGTATACATATATTCGCATACAATATCCATCGATGCGGCTATTTCCGTTGCTGGTGTGACTTGAGTATAAGTGAGCGAGGACAGACCGATGGATAAGTCGACGTATGTAAGGAATATTATTGACTGTGTAATTGAATACGAATTAAATCGAATGTCACGAGGCGCTAAATGATAATTAAATATATTATTGAAATTTCATATAACGGCGTAATTACTTGGAAATTGTTAAAAGTGAATCATGACGAAATAAGGATTTATTTTATTTGCAAGCCTTAAACGTATTATAATGTCGTAAAACAATATAATAAAGTATTTTTGAGAAAAAAAAAAAAGTATATTTGATCGATATTTTCGCGTAAAACTATCCCGATCCTATAATTTTATCAAATTATACTTTTTATCATTTAACAATGTCGATAGCATTATAATTTTTCACTTATTATTCTTTATTCATATATTAACTACATATAAACTATATTACATACTAAATATTAACTAAAACAAGAACGTAACCGTTGAACGTATGCATGTCGTAATCGAAAATGTTGAAAACAAAATAAGCAAAAATAAATAAAAAAAAAAAAAAAAAAAAAAAAAAAAAAAACGGGGACAATATAATCAATCGCAAATTCGGAAAGGCCGCGCGCTCGATCAGCTTCGAAAGCGTCGGGCGGCTCTCCCCCCCCCCCCCCCCGGCAGCGATAGCAGAGAATAGCGAACCCGTTAGGATACAACGCACTGGTAGTGATAGCAGTCGCGCGTACATATAGGCGTCGTAGAGACGCAACGCTGCGGACCGCCTCGCGGCTACGGCAGCTATCGATCTGGCTGGCAGCGCGCGGGAGACTCCGTATAATACGAGAACTCGCTCGCTCGCTCGCGCGCGCGCGCGCGATGGTAGTGTGTACACGGAGCCCCGGAGAGGTTCGTATCTCGGCGCGGTGGCAGCAGCGGCACAGCTACTACCACGTGACTCCTCCGACTGTAAAAAATCGAGTAAAAGAAGGCAGAGTAACGAGTCCTCCCTACCTTCGAGGCTCAGTGCCGGCGCGCATTTGAGACTCGCGGCTCTTTTCGACCTCCTCGTCGCGGTGCGCTTCGACCGCGTTGGCCTTCGTCGTTTATTCGCGCGTGACCCTGTCCGAGCGCGGCGCGGCACTCGAGAAGTCGTGGAGCCGTCGAAGGTGAAGGAACGACGCCCGAGGTGAAGAAAGAAGAGGAAGTGGAAGAGGAAGACAGGAAGGAAGGAAGGAAGGAAGCAAGAGGAATATGATCGCGCAGCGACGAAAATCCAGCCACAGCAGCTGTAATTGTCCCTGCCATCATCATTGCTCGACCAAATGCACAGGTTAGCTTACCTCATTATTCGTTCTCGGGCGAGTCGCGCGTTTTCCTGCTCGTTATTTGCTTCGCGCCCGCGCAGACACACTCGCTCGTGTGCGCCGCTGTCCTTTCGTTCGGAGCAACGACTCCGTCTCTTTCTCTCCTCGCGGAAACCATGTGGAATTCTTGTGCTTGTATACCGCGCGTTTTAATGTGGAAAGAAAGCAAGAAAGTGAGCTACTCTAATTTTACTTTACTCTCGGTTGATTTTTCTGAAAAGGGAGGGCCCGCCTTTTTGTTTTTTTTTTTTTTTTCTTTTGCCGAATCGAGAGCGTCTTTTTGGAGATTTAAGCATTGTGAGAGCAGGTAGAGAAAAGATCTAAAAACAGACTTCTATTGTTTTTTAACTTCGAGCACTTTCGTAGGACACGTTAATACCGCTGGAGAGTCATTTCGCATTTCAGCTTACTCTGAGTGATAATAGTCTCTAAATATTGGCTTCATTCCAGTTTAATGCAGTTGCAATTTTAATGCGGCTTCGTTAAAAAGAAAAAAAGAAAAAAAAGAAAATGACGCTTTCACTTGATTATTATTATTTTGAATAATTTACATTTTTACATTCGATACGATTAACAATTTAAAACAATGACATCCATCTTTACGACGATAAGAAGAATGAAAAATCGATAACCGTTGTTTCAAAAATAAAAATACGAGTAAAATATTTAAAAAATCAGAAGGAATTGTAAAAAAAATATCAAAATAATGTTTCTTTGTGAATTTCGAATGTTCGATGACATTTTCGATAATATAAATATACATATTTAAGAAAGCGTAACTATTTTTTAAAGTGATTACAGGACTACGTGCAACATTTTTCTGATATATTTTAATGTATAATATTAAACCAAAGATTTGGTTAAAAAAAAAAAAAAAAAAAAAACCATTTTCATTTATTTAAACAGACAGATATTCAATTATTCATATCATCTATGGCACGATGAGTATTGTTTATACAATAATTTTTTATTCCATAAATAATTCAACGACATAATGACTTTTATTTTATAATATTTATCGTGTCTTGGTATGACATTTAATTAATAATTCATTTGTTCACTTGATTTTTATTTTCATAATGAATTTATTTTATTTTAATTGTTTCAATTCAAATTATAATTAAACGTATTGAATAATTTAAATTCCTCAGTTTTGTAAACAAGTGTTTAGCACCTTTTTCATTCTTTCACTGAGCAGATTCAACGATAACTCTAACATCTGTACCGATATATTAATTCCCGCATAATCGTTATAGATAACTTTTTATGTCAAGGCAAACGCAAAAATTTTTGCGTCTTTGTTATTTATTTGAAAAAAAAAAAAAAAAAAAAAAAAAAAAATTAACAACTAAACGCAAATTTTTCTTCTGGATTTCGCAAAAACTTTAAAAACTTTAAAACAAGACTCAGCGAATACTTTTTCAAATGAGAAATCTTTACGGTACTGTAGGCTAGCAATCGCACGAAGGTATATTGTATTCAAAGGATATATCGATTTTCATTGAATCAACCTTGACTCAGTAGAAAGCACAATGAACGATAGTTTTAAAAGGAAAACCATATTTAGAAAAACCTTCGAAGATAGAGATATAATTGTTGTTTCAAGCGCTATTTCAATTCTTTATTTATCGATAAACATACCATCCATGGAAGTTGGAAACTAAAAAGTAAAATTGTTGAATTATTATTTAATCATGCATTACTTACCGCATTAGTTTGGATAAACACAATTATTATTTATGCATATGTCATTCAAACGAATTAAAAAAATTATATGAATATTAATGTTTGCTTTATTTCAGCTGCGTTTATAAGTACAGATACTTGATAAATATTAGCTAAATATGAATAATATTACAGTACACATAGTAAAATAGTACAAAAAATTTATTTAAAATTCTCGCTAAAGCATTTATCAAAAAATTTCTAGTTTCTCAATCATTATTGTTATTCAAAATGTTTATAGTCGAATTTAATAAAAGTCCGTATAAAATATGAAAAAAAAAATTAATGTAAACTTTTTCAAAATTGAAATCGACGTGATTTTAAAATATTAAAAAAATATAGCACGATTAAATGTCAGTAGATAAATTGTAAGTAAAGAAAAATACGATGCATTTAACAACTGCTACTTGTATTTTTAAAACGTATTTATTGATTTTTCATAAAACTCTATTATTTTAAATAAATTTTTTAACACTTAAATAAGAATAGATTTAAAAAAGTTAATAAAACAATTGTTTAAATATTCAAATCAAAAGAGTGCAGTAGACAAAATCTGAGCATAGACAGACATGTCTGGATATACTTAATATATAACTACTTACGGATGCACAAATATTGTTTATACTACACAGCGGGAATGAATTTTTTTTTTTTTTTTTTTTTTTTTTTTTTTTTTAATATATCTGAAGCACGTATAGAATCATTTTTAATTTTAAAAAATTTTAAATAATTTGTTGATCTTATAATACTTAAAATATATACTTAATCAGTATCGTTGTAGTAAAAATAAATAAGTTTAAAAAATAAATGTGTATAAATATTTTATTAGATTTAAATATAGACGGTCAGCAATTTATTTAGGAACAATAAAGTTATTTTTAATGTGTATTTATATTGAGGTATTAGATTGTTAAGATGTATTCATTATAGACGTATCGACGTATCTCATATAGACGTATCGATTTATATTTCATGTGTATACCATGTTCAATATCTATACTGATATTCTCTCATGATTTTAAAGCTCTTTTAGTTTTATCATTATCGCGTTTTAATTAATTATTTGTTACATAAAATTGTGATTAATTTTCAATAAGACTTAGCAATCTTTGTAACAATTGGTTTCTAAAAATTTTTAATCTATTTAACTTCCTCAAATTTAGTCAATTTAAATCGAAAAACATCTCGTTATTTGGTAAAAATTGAAGGCCGTATAAATAGATCTAGGCAACTTATTAATTTCATTGTTTTGTTAATCTTCGGTTATCTTCCATAGTCTAATCTAAAAGACAGTCGTAAAGTGCTTAAATGATTTAAACTTAGAAATACATTAAATAAGAATTAAATTTTGTTAAATATTACCTAAATTATTATCTTTTTTTTTTTTTTTTTTTTTCAATATATTTTTCTCCAGTTAATATTGAATTTAGGTAATATTATCAATTATGATAAATCTTTTACTAGAACAACGATGAGAAATGAAAAAAACTCCTTTGCTTTAGATACGGTAGAATTCATGAATTTTCTTCTTTTTAATTTTATTTATTTACATTCAATAATAAAATATAAATTAAAAAATGAATTAACATACTTGCTAAATAAAAAAATTTATCTCTTCACCTAGTCTCTAAAGTATAATGTTGGCTTTAAAATATGAGATTAGCATCTAAAGTATATTATTACAAATGTTATGTATTCTAGAAGCATTTCAATATTTTATTCAGCATTAAAGAAAAATTTTAACTATAAACGCACATTGCATTATGCACAATTTTATTATTTTTAAAGATAATTGATAAAGTTTAACAAAATCTTTCGTCTTCGGGCATATATTGCCATCGAGCCAAACGGAAATTCAAATTTGAACAATTAACTTGAAATTATGCATCATAAAACTTATTGTACTCGAAACTAACCGGTTAACGCGAAATAGAAATTAATTTTTAAACGCAATAGTAGCACACTCGTTGCGTTTTTATCAATTTTGCGTTTTTTTTTTTTTTTTTTTTCATTAAACAACGGCATAGGATTTTGTACGAACGATGGCGAACTATATTTATGGCTTCGCTGCGAGGTTACCGAAGTTTGCGGCTCTTAGTATTGCACTACACAAACTACGCGTTTTAACGGTACAGACCTAACGCAAGGCGATTATTGATTTATCTCGCAGACGCGTGTCCGAGTGTAACGTCGAATAAGGGCTGTTCGTTGTTTTTCTTTCTGTTTCTTCTTCTTCTTCTTCTTTTTTTTTTTTTTTTTGCATCAGCCGTCGTTGGCTCGCGATTGCGTCCGGAATATGTACGTTATAACGAGTTCGTCTTGCCAATCTTTTCACGTGTATTCGGAACGTCCACTTCCATCGGCGAGATTGATTGGCTCTTTTTTATTTAACTTTTATACTTATTTCGCGTTTTTTTGTCCTATGCAACTGACAGCTTTGACCGATTCGTAATTTATCAAAACGCCGTAGGTCGGTAAATATCGAACGAAGTGAAATATTTTTTTTTTTTTCTATTTCGAGCATTCGATATTAATTTTTTTTTAAATAAAGTAAAATTGTTGTAAATTTTTATCGCGAAAAACTTGAGTTATCAAATAAATTTTAATTTTATTTTAACACCTAGCTTGTTTCATCGGTAAATCAATAACTTTCATATAGATTTTTAGAAATATTATTTTTAACCTATTTGAGATGAAGAATAATTTTGAAGACGATCGCCGGAAGAAAAATTTTTTTATCATAATCCTCATTTATATACAATGTGTTCCGAATATTTTTGGCTAGAAAATTTACTACGCATATAATGCATAATCAATTAAGTTTCTAATGTATTGATTAAAATATATTCTGCTAATATCTTTTACCGGGAAGGTAACAAAATATTAACCATTTATTATATTTCGAAAGTGGCGCAAGTCTTTTTATTTTATTTTTTTATTTATTTTTTTTTTTTTTTTTTTAGAAAATTAGTTAAATAAAATGTTTCACTAAATTCATCACAAATTATGTGACATCTCATTTAAAAAAAAAAGACTTACACCGCTTTCAAAATAAACGATCTATATAAAATTGTTCAACATAAATGTTTGATGAAGTTTCATATTATTAACTTTAGTATATACTTATTTTTTTATTCATTTATTAAAAATTATCTTTTTATAACAAAAAATATTTTCCTAATCTTCAAATATGTACAACTGATAAATTAGTTTAAAAATAAATGCAGATTGATTATTCTTAATCTGAAAAAAATAAAATGAATTGATTATACATCACATTGAACACGTGCAAGACAAAGCTTTTGTCTTGTGCACCGATCAGCTGTTATAATATAGCGTGACTAAGCTCTCTTATAAAATTTAAAACCATTACTAATAATTTCGAAATAAGCATATATATTGCTCACGTTGACTTAAAGAAGTTTTCGAAAAAGTAAAAAAAACGAAATAATTTTTACGGCACTTTAGTTCAATAGAAAGAGGGTCGAGTTTCCGCTTGGAGATAACCGGCGCGTTTTCGTTTCTTCAATTTTGCCTCCTTTTTTTTTTTCCGAATACACTTCGCTTGACGATTTGCGTGCATGCAGTTGTAGCTGCTGTGCAGTGTGTTGCACGTCTGACGTTTTCCATTGTTCGTAAAGCAACCATTTTCGATGACAAAATCTTGGCAACGTTTAAGACAATAACGTTTAATATTACAAGAAACGAGACTCAAGCCAATGTGCTCGGTAAGATTAATCGGAAATATCGAGGATTTTTAATCAACTTCCTGCTCCATATAATTTTTTTTTTATTTTGGAAAATATAACGTAAAAAAATGATCCTTATTTTTATGACTTTGAGAAAAAATTTTTGCAAAAATTATAAAATTATTTTCTGAGAAGATAGATGGGCTATAAAAATATTAAAAAATGTACGCAAAAAAGGTATATCAATCATTTTTATTTCTCATAAGATATACCATAGATTATATTTCGTTTAAAAATATTTAAATAATAATATTTACATTTTTTAAGCATTGAAAATACGAAAAAATTAATTTTTAAAATTTTATTAACATTAAGTAAATTGTTTTACGTAAAAAATCGAAAGTTGCATTTCAATATAAGCGTTTTAGCGCAAGTACAAATTTATCAATCATTATTTTGTGAGCCAACATGTACACAAGTCACCTGATCTGATAATATTGACAAAGGCGCTGAGAGTACGAATGATTCAATTTTCATGTAAAAAAAAAGCGATAAATTTTTGTCAGAACGTATAAGAATTTCCTTTTAAATTTTATTACAGGAATTCCTTAAACACAAAAAAAAAAGTAGGTAATTACTTCATTAACAAACATAGACTCGAAAAATAAATTTTATACAAATTGAAAATTCTTAGTATATATTCATTTATATTATAAAACTAATCCAACACATATCTTTTACCATGCGCAGTATGAAACAAATTAAATTTTCTTTGTAGTCACTAATTGAGTAAAAATTTAAGTTAATAATATTTTCAACACAACCGCTAACGAAATTCATCGTTCTGTAAGTATGTGTCTTCGTTGAAACTTGTTATGCATTTGTTACATAATTCGCTTATTAAAATTATAGAATTATTTAATATTATACATGAAAATCATTGTAAAATTGAAACTATGTTCAATTACTGTTAAACTAAAAATAATTAATTATCTTAAGATATTTTCTCCAATGTTGTCGGTAAAAAAAAGTAACACGTTTCAAAACTTATAAATAATAAGATAAAAGTAATTGAAAAAAAATTCAATTTAAATAATAAACCTACTTATATTTTATGCACGTGCATGATTATATCGTTATCGGTGAAACTCGGTTACAAATATCATTTGGAATATATTATTGCAGTAGACTAAATTTAGCAAAAAATAATATTGAACGAGAGAGTCGAACATTAAAAAATTAATGTAATATACTTAATTTATGGAAAAAGTCATGAGTGAAAGCAAAAAAGGCAAATAACAAGAGTTTGTTTTTTATAGTATTAAATATAAAACATGAAACAATTAACATAAAAAAAAAATTATAAAAAAAGCTTATTTTTGTCTTTGTCAACTAATACGATATTTTTTTTAAAGCATAATTCAATTGACAAGTATATTATAATGTATTAATCATTTTATAAAGAAGATAACTTAAAGAGCAATCAGATATTTAACAAATCTAATAAAACAGAGAATATAACATATTGAAACGTGATGTCATGAATATTTTTGCTCTACTTCTTTAGCTTTGGCCAATTTATATGAATATCTATGCTCCTTGATAAATTAATGTTTAAATTTATCTACCGAATAAATATAATGTTCGTGAATTGCATTTTACATTTATAACTTTACTAAGTGAATTGACGTTTCTACAATTTCAAATTATTTTAAAATGTAGTTAAAATATTATATTGTCACTAATTAATATTTTTTATTATTTGTTAACATTAAAATACAAAAGTAACGAATCGTCTGAACTTTTAAATCTTGTCAATCTTGTTTAAGAAATATTTATTTATATACAGTAATAAAGTTATAACCACATTTCGTACGCTTGAAAATAAAAAAGAAAATTACTGTATTTATTCAAACATAACGTATATACTACTTTAAGAATAATACGATCATTAGTTAGAATGATGCTTTAAAAACAAAGAGTAAACGACCTCTTCCGCAACCAAAGAGTAAAAGAAAACCTTTAAATGATACATCAAACAAAAAGTTACAATCAGGATTAAAAACAAAAATCGTTGAACAATTTATCAAAGCGAAAAGCAAGAAAGAGAAAAAGAGAGAGAGAGAGAGAGAGAGAGACGACGATGATCCTATAAAATCTGAACGAGTCGAGCAACGTTATGTATTTCAACCGTCGCATGGAAAATTATGCGAATATAGCGAGGTTTGAATGATACCCGAAAAGTGTTTGACAAATGCCCTCGTCTCTTTACACTCCGGAGGCACATTCGCGCGACACAAAAGCACCCGAGGGTTCGGTGCGCGCTGCGCCACGTATAGAACGTTCACCGAGAGGCAAGAGACGACGCTCTTTAAAGCCCTCGCGGCATCAGCCAAGCACCGGGAGCAATGGCTGCATATACAGCGCTATAGCTTTTGGATCATCCGTGACTTTCTTTTTCTTTTTCTTTCTTTTTTTTTTTTTTTTTCACATTGTCGATGCACAGCTGCCTCTTCTACGTCTATGCACATATAACCTCGGCGTTGTCTGCGTGCATGAATATGCGAAAGGCATGTCGATGGTCGTCGACATTGACGAGCACGCAGTTTTACAAAGCCTTCGTTGCTCGCAGAATTGCATTATTCGGATGAAACCCCCTACGACCAATCTTCTAGCCGTTCCCTCTTTCTCTTTTTTTTTTTTCTTTTCGATAAAGAACTTTTAGCTTCTCGAGTTTGATTCAGACTTGCATTTAATTTACTTACATATGCAAACATGTCCAAAAATCAAGAAATTCGAAGGACTACCTAAATTTACAAAAAAAAATTTTCTTTTTTTAATAATCTTAAACAAAATTGTATAGTTTTGCGCAATTATTCGATATTTTTGAAATGTTTAAAAATACGCGATATATCTCATATATCCTTCATATATTTATAATTATTCCCTTAATTTCGAAATAACGTTTTGATGCATATCTGCTCGGTTACCTAAATACGTATTTAACATTATAACATTTATTTTTGGATACTTCTTGAATTATGTTTTCCAGAAAACTTAAGAAGTGTTTAATTGAGAAAAAAACTTTAAATGTATTTTTTGTTGAAAACTAGCAAGACGTTTCAAAAAGAAATTAATCGATCATTATCAAATTTTGCACACATATTAATGATAAGTTTATTTTTTAATCTTTATTGTTTGAGAAAATTTTAATTAACAATTAATTTAAAATTTTACTCATTTTTCTGTTTATAAAAGTAAAAGTTAACATAAATAAACGAAAATTGAAATAATAGATAAATACTTTGAGAAAAAAGAATATAAATTGTTTAATGTACAGAAAAATTATTTAGAATCATTTAGTATTACGTATATTTATTTATACTGTCATAATTTTGATATAACATGGTAACAACAAAATAAAAATCCTTATATAACAAAATTTAATTGAAACGAAAATTATTGATAAGTATACAGTTAATTATTAATTAACTGTATACAATGAGCTCATAATGACTTAAGTACTTAGATTCACTTAGATTAAAATTTATAAAAATATTAGTTATAATATTTATATATGTTATATATCTATATAAAACAACGAATAATTCATCAATTTAAAAATCGCTATTTTCTCTAAAATCATTGAAAGTCAATAATAATATAAAAGTTATTCAAACTAAAAATCCAATTTATTTTATTATCAGTCTTTGTTAAAAATTCTGTTGTATTTAATGTTATAATATTTCCAAATTACGAGAATTCTTTGCGAATAACTTAAAATGATATTGGATTGCGTGGAAAATTGTTTGGATAATTTCTGAATTATGAAATTCGTATAAGATTAATAAAGCGTTTTTTTTTTTTCATCTGCTTAAATATCTTAAATTCTTTAATAAAATTAATAAACATTTAAGCAATGTATTATTATACTCATGTAAATACTTTTATACTTGTATAGAAGTATGATATACATTTTTAAAAGTAACTTATTAATAGTTATACTACAATTTTTTTAATTTATTAAAGATTTTCATTCATAAATTTTTAAAATTAATTAAAAATTATTTAAAATGTATGATAATTTATGTTTTACTTATTAGTAATAATAAATATGATAATTTATATTTTACTTATTAATAATAATTATATTAATAGTAAATGCAAATATTTAGTATTTAGAAGAAGTAAAATTTTTTTATGTAAAAATTTTATTTCAACAATAAAACTTCTATACTTTGAATCATCGTTTTGACTCTTTCCAATATTTGTACTTACGGCCCTGAGCTGCTCTGTAACTCTCCCACTCATGCGCGCGTCAGCCATCGAGTTCGCTATGTCGTCGCGAGACACGATCAGTTCCTTGTTTTCCCAGCATAATTTTCAGTCTGTTTGGATTTTCTTAATAATAAAAGTGAACAATTACGTACTATTAAATATCACAAATTTGTCTAACAACTTTACCGTCACATGAAAAATCGAGGAGGTAAGTGCTACAAGAATTTAGACACATACTGGCCATAGAGACGAAAATGGTTTGGCAAGTTACGTAGCCAGCGACTTTCGACCTTATTGACTCGCGATATGCTTTCATGTTTAGATAATTGCTTACGTATTTTTTAATAAAAAAAAATGTTTGTATTCATTATAAATATTTTATTTTTACTTTAAATTCATTAAATTATTTATTTTCATATTTTTTAAGCATGTAAGTTGAAAAATTAACCTTTTTATTAAAATGTAATTGCACATTACTTTGAGTGTTTACAAAATGCATAGGTTTTGTTATTTTCTCTAATGTTTTGTTTTGATTTTTGAAACCGAGATTTAAGAATTATTTTGTGTAGAAATAAGTTTTTTTGATATCAATAGTATATTTTTAATAAAATGTGTATAAATTCTAAAATTTAATGCTTATCTGGATTTTTACATTTAGTAAGGTTTGTTATTATTTCTTATAGAAGAATATTGGAGCACCTAAAATGGAAACTTTCAAGTCAATATACTGTTGAAGCATATGTTTAGTTATGAACTCAGCTAAGGACAAAGTAGTAGTTTCCACTTTTAAATCAAAGGTTTTAAGTGCTGAAAGGGGAATTAAGCGGAATATCAAATCTGAGAATGAAACAGAAATCGATGAAACTGAGCGACAATCTAACAAAGATTGTGAGGTATGGATTTTTTTTAAATAATTGAAGAATCTGTTCAAAATTATTTATTATCAAATCAATAAGTTTTATATGCAATATTTTTATATGTAAGCTTAAGTTATAAATTATTTGTGATGAATTTATTAAAATACAAATGTTGGTTGAACAAAGAACAATGTTATTAAAAGTTTTTCTATTTAAATGCATTAAAATTAATTTATTAAAATAGATTTGATGCTCTTATTTATTTTTCAAAAACAAAATATTATTATTACTGTTAGAATTAAAGATATAAGAGATTATAATGATTTTATAAATTTTCTTTTATTTTAGTCAGAAGAAGAAAAAACAGAAGTGAAATCAAATTTTGCAAAGAAAAAAAAGCTTAATAATGTAAAAGAAAAAAAGAGTAAAACATGTAATAATTCAACCTATGATCCCACTAAGTTAGAAGATAATGTGTCACAAGTTCAAGAACGTTTTAAACGTGGTTGTGAATGTCAAGATGTAGAGTGTTTTGAAGGTTTAAACCCTGAAGCAGTATACAAACATAGGCTAAACATTGCTGAATTAACAAAAGCAGAACATGATATGTATTTAATGGGTTTAATAAGAAGTTGCTTAACAAATCCTTATGAAACAGCTAAACATACCGAAAGACAAAGGCTTAGAGCTAAATATGTTTATCAAGGTAGGAGAGTATGTCTTGATGCTTTTCTATACTTAGAAAACTGTACTCATTATCAAGTAAAAAGACTGAGAAAGCATTTAACGATGCATGGAGTAACACCAAGAGTTCATGGAAATCATGGAAAAGTGCCTCACAATACATTTTCTTTAGATATTTATCAAATAGCAACTGAGTTTTTAAAAAATTTTATTAAAAAACAAGAATTGAAACAAAAAACAAAAGTATCGAATAATTCTCCATTGTATTTACCACCTGATATAACAAGAAAAACTGTTCATGATATGTACAAAGAATATTGTAAAAATTTTTCACCAGATATTAAAATTTTAGGCTATTCAACATTTAGAACTTTTCTAAAAGTGCAATTTCCTCAACTAAGATTTGCTAAACTTGAATTTGCTGTACGAACACAAAATGTACAAAATCAGAATAATACAAAAGTTGATGCTGTAAAGGCAGAAAGGACTGATACAATTTTACAATCAACGCAAATATTAAATGAAAACGGTGATTTAGTTCCAATAATAATTGCAAATAATCCTCTTAATGAAACCCAAACTTATATCATAACACCAGATAATGAATTGCAACGAAACATAAATTATGAAGTAACACAAAATAAAATTTTAATTAGTGAGTCGGGTGAGTCATTGACTATAGCAAACATTAGTACATTATAAACATTGTTCATTTATCAAAATCCCAAAGAATAATGTATGGTAATAAGAAGAAACATTTGTGACAAGTTTTTTGTTCAAGAAAGAAATCGTACACTAGAAATTAATTTTTTATGCATACGTCAAAATGGGAAATAAACAATGGAACCTAGCTATAAGCCAATGAAAATTCGTAAAAATTGATTCATGAAATACGAGATAAATAATTACGGATGTCGACTGCGTAATTGTGAGCAACACAAACGTATAAGACTATGTAAATTAAAAAAAGCTCCCATCTTGAGCGAAATTAATTTTTACGAGCGTACAAGACAACTTCCCTCCTTTTTTCTTTCAAAGGTCAAAAGGTTTTCCTCTTATACTTTGAGTTTGAGCGTTCGTGTGTGCATCTCTTGAATTGCAGAAACTCGCTTATGCGCGCACTCAAGCCACTAAATTAACATCAGCGTCTCTCAACTCACCTTGGCTCGAATTTAATTGCCTCATTAGCGTTCTTTTAATGTACCGTGGACACTGTCTTTTCGGCGATTGTATTTGCGCTAACCTTAGCGGTTTTTATTCTTGCTAAAACGGACTTTGAAGTTGTTTTATCATTACAGCTGTGATTTTAGTGTTGCAAAGCAACAGATCTACAAACAAGTTTCAGCTTCATTTTGATATAAGTTATTATTATTTAGAGATATTTAAACATAAAATATTTTTAATATTATTTTTGAAAGATTCTTATATAAAAAAATATGTTACTATGTATCATATATAAACTTACTTTATTGAAAAAAAAAATAAAAGTTCTAAAACTTGTATGAAATAATATAAAATAATGTGCAAAAAAAAATTTGATATGACTTGTAAAAAATAAAAATATCAAATTTATTTTTGTTTTTTTTTTTTTTTTTTTTTTTTATGAAACCTTTTCCTGATAAGCAAATAAAATAAAAACATACAAAAATTAATATAATTATTTTGAAGATTATAGAAATAACTTTTATTTAAAAAATTAAATGTTTTTTAATGTTACTTATAATTTATTGTTTCTAAAAATTAAAATTAATGTTTCTTATAATTTAGTTTATATTCTTAGTTTTGTATTTCTATCGCTATTAAAAAATGTATTATTGATTAAAAAAAAAAAAAAAAAAAATACCTCTTTTTATTCATTCAAATGTATTTTCAATACAAATTCAAAATACATGAAATTTTTGTGGTTTTATTATCATAATAATCTTAATAGTTAAAAACAGTTAAAATTATTCAAAATTTAAACAGCTCGAGTGAATTTTTTAAATAAGTGTAATATATTTTTGAAAGACTTTAATAATATAAAATAAAAAAATTTTAATAATAATTGAATTAAATTAATTTAACTAATAAAATAATTCGATACCGATAGTTTTAATTCTTTTGTGAATTCTTTTGTGAATATCTTTTAAATTTATACTTTTGTTGGTATTTGAATATTAAATAATTCTTACCGAGTCATTTTCCTCTATAAAATGAGAGAAAGTATCCAAATTCCAGAAAAGAGCACGTACTTTACCGCAATTCATCCCCACATGCAATTATTCTCGAAAAGCTGCGTGTCTAAGCGCCGAATTAAAATCCACTCTCTATCTTATTCGCGGGTGATTTGCGAGTCCCTTGGCAATACAGTTAGAATCCCAGCGATGCACGTATATATAGGATATGTACATCGTATTCACGATGTATACAGACATAAAGAAGGATTGCGAGAGAGAGAGAGAGAGAGAAAGAGAGAGAGAGCGTATAAAGACGTATATATTGTTGCTCACCGGAGGGATAATGCAAAAAACTGCGAGCAGCCCGTAACACAAGGTCAAGCGAGTGCGAGCAACCGGTGCATGTCGACGAAAGATGCGCGCGCGCACTACTCGCCGTTCTTCCTCCACTCTCCAGTGAGCCGGTGACTTCCTTCGCGGATGTTTGCACGGACGTGTGCTCCCTACTCTGTCTTTCTCTCTCTCTCTCTCTTTCTCTCTCTATCTCTATCTCTCTGGCAGTTTACTCTTGCTCCGTAGATTTACTTCACTTTTTCTTTACTTATTTTCAACTTTAACGGGAATCAAAAAGTTGTTATGTTGTTGGAGTGTGATCGAGTGATTTTTATGTAACGGAGAAGGAATTTGAAGTCTTTAAGTTGTATTTAGTTTTGTTTAAGTCGACACGAGTTACTTTTCTTATTCAAATATTGAATAAAGTGACTTATTAATAATAATAAAAAAAAAAAAAAATGTGAAATTACATTTTCAAATTCAATATTTTTCTTCATTGAGAAAATATGTTTTAATCTCGTTACGTAGAAGATTAGTTCATCGATAATTTTTTATTAAATATATCGTAAAGATTATAAAGTTAAATAAGCTGTGCAGAATTCTAGTAAACGTAAGATCATAAAAATGCTATTAAGACGATGACATAATTTAAGACAGATTCGATAAAACCTGTACGTGTACGCGCATTATTTTCAAATAAATAATAAATTTACGAAAAGCGATTTTGTTTTCTTAATTAACATTCTTTAACAAGTAATACTTAAACATTATATAAGTTTAAAGTTATTTACGGCTGTCATAAACTAATAATACTTATTTTGACAGAAAAAAATTCATAAAAAATTAATATATAAATATTTATATGAAAATAAAAATAAAAATTTTTTAAATTTTCATCTATTCCATAAAGTAAATATTTATATATCTCAAAACTGTCTTTTTCGTTTGGCGCAAGATGTACGGATTACTTTACTTTGAACTTTAGTTAGGAAAAATACATTTTTATTTAAAATGTTTTTAAAGTAAAAAAATATTGGTAATCATTTAGTTTGAGTCTATCATTAAGAATATATGTTATATATGCAGTGACACGATTACTACCTTTCTCAAACAGCACCGACGCACGCTATTATGATTGTTGATATATAGCTATTTGCATTTTTCTTACGATTATAACAAGTAAGATATACTTCGGTATTCAAATATTAAAAATCATAAAACATTTAATTACTTTTCGTACTATAATAAACATTACAAAAATCCTTCAGATTTTTAAAAATTATACTGTAACTTATTTTTTGCTTATAAATAATAAAATAAATTGTTTATTTTTAAAAATTTAGTTAAACAAATTAACATACATTTAAAAGTTTAATGAATATCAAAGTAACAAATTAAAAATTTCAATTATAAAACAATTGAATACATGAGGTATAACTGATTTGAATATTATAAATTATAATAAAAAAAAAAAAAAAAAAATGATTACAATTGGATAGTTTTAATGTATTTATCTGTTTCTTTTATTAACTAAATATCAAAATGCATAATGCTAAATTTATAATTCTAACAACTCTTGCCATACATTGTAAAATGCTACGTGCATAATTTTTTAACAATAACGACGTCGAAGAAAGAAAAATCTAATACCAGAAATACTCAAACACAAGTGTCGATACAGCGAGTAGTCTTATTGAAATGTCAGACGTATGAACTGAAGAGTCTCGTCGAGATACATTAGCACCTGGGGTGTTCTTTTATTATTTATAACCGTATACACATATACAAACATGTATATTCATTTGTGCTTCTTCGGCAATCACGCGTAAAAGTGAGAACGCGCGCACAGAGACGGACAAAAATAAATTGCGTTACAAAAAACAAAAAAAAAAAAATAAAACATCTCAAAGACTGCGCATTCATACGAAAAATGAAAAACCGCGCGCGAGGCATACTTTATCGCTTGTCGTTAACTAAAATTTATTGCCCGCGTTCTTTCGCTTGCGCGCCCGAGCGCTCTTGTAAGTATTGTATATATGTACATGTATGCGTATGTACCAGCTATACGACTTAGTCGTGCATAATTTCATTAGAGGCACGACTTATCGATCACCGGTTTATACCTTCCCGGCCCGCATTTCGCGTCAAATTTGATTTGCGAGACTCATTTACATCAATTTGTCCACTTGTGTGTTTTACAGAGGATGTCGAGAGTATGACCGGCGAGATTGACAACGGGGACCTTGCCGTTCGAGATGTTGCGGATCTTCTTCAACCCCAGTACGCCATCATTACCGGTGAGTACATAAATATACGTATACGTACATACATTTTTATTTGCGCGACATTTTTTGCTCGTTTAATGCTTATGTCTAGTACATCGTCGATTACCGATCCGACGCATCAACGAGACGTCGAATACTCGTTGTGCGACTAGACTCGTCTTCTTTAAAAAAAAACTGGATAAATAGGAAAGAAAATATATTAACCTTTGTTCGATTAATTCCGTAAACTTTATTCGCTTTATTTACTTGTTTTAAAAAATATTTAACCTTACAAATTTTTTAATTTCACATTATCATTACAATTAATTTTTCCATCGATACTTCATTATTTATTAGTAATAGTTAATTGTATACTGTTTTAAAAATTATTTGCGTACAAAATTCTTCTGTTGAATTTAAATCATTGCAAACGTGTACTTTAAAATCATGAATTTCAAATTTTACTTTTTAGCTCAGTTTACTCTTTCTACATATATACATAAGAATAGAAAATATTATAATCGTACGTGTCGTACAATAGAACTTCCTAAGAGTTTGTTTTGTTCTAATAATTAATTTTTAGTGATCTCATAATTTAACATTGTGACTCATAATGTTTTTTAATTATATCCAATACTTGATAATAGCATGCATTTTTTTTTTTAAATGATTCATTATTTTGAAATTATCAACGCTTTTAACTAAATATAATGTACTAGTATGCATTAAGATTCAATAAAAATTTTTTTAAATACATACTTTATATGTACTTATAAGTAAGAAATATATTTATGTATACCTATACATAAATTGGTTTATATTAAAAAAAAAAATAATAATAAATAAATAAAAATAATAGTCAATTTGAAAAAAATATATAACGTTTAAATGTTTGAAATTTTTTTAATAAATGTACTGGTATTATTCATTATTTGTTTTAGATATTTCATGTTACTTATCTTATGCAGAATAAATCTTAATTTAATAAATTTATCGAACAAAGCTTTTATATGTCGACTAGATAAAGAGCTTTTTATTAGTTGAAAAATGAATCGCGGAAAATACTTTTTACAATATACACTTCTCTTCTACTTTGAAAAAAATAAAATTACAACAAATCGTTTACTGTTCGATGCTCGTGATGAAAAGATTTAATATGAATATCATATAAAGTGTTTTTTTTTTAAAAGACATATAACTTATAAGAGAGCTGAACGAGTTTATAAGATAATGAAAAAAGGTCTGATTTTCCGAAATAAGCATCTTAAATTGTTTGTTTATCAGTCTGTTATAATCGTCTGACAATAAAAAAAGTTTATTTTCGCATTATAATCCAATAAACCCTGAACGAAGATGTAATACATAACTCCATACTTACTTGAACATCCGTACAGAATGTTAATGGATGTAACGTATTGCTATATAATTAGTGGAGCTAAAAACACATGCTTTATTATAAACTGTTGCTTCTAAATAACAACAGCAATTTTATTTATTGAATAACATATTTGTAAGTGAACTCAAACGGGTGGGAAATGGCTTACCTTGTAAATTCGGTCTTCTATCAGAAACATCGACAAAAAATTATGGATAATAAAAGAAAATTTTTCAATTTATCTATTTATTTTACTTTGGAATAAATGAATTATTTTAAAGTGTATAACAATGAAAATTAAATTGAAGACCTAATTGTATGAAGACATAAAGTAGTATTTATTTTTAATTTATTGATTTTTATTACTAAAAAAAATTGAAAATTATCAACAAACTTATTATTTTTGTTCGATAAGAGCATTAAAAAAAATTCAAAATTTTTTTTTTATCTTGAGCAATATTTATTTTTAAAAGGTTGTTTAAAAGCTATATTGTCGTATTTTACGTCAACAAATTTTTTAAAAAATCGACACTATAATCAATATTTACAAACATAAAAAATATCGAAACGCGTGAGTAATGTATACTCAAAAATTGGTAGTTTATCTTTTGAATCACTCGTTCTCCGGTGAATATCTGCGAGCATTAACGTTAATACCCTCACGATTAACCACAGTCTAGGCGATTGGCCGTTTAGTAGTCGAGAAAATTGAATTCCGCGTACCTTAATGGTCTCCTTTGCCGATCCGTATATGCATTAGTAGCAAATTGCTTGGTCGTGATCAATCATGATCATCTTCTGCACAGTTGCTTTCAATTTTTATTTGCTTT
The DNA here is from genome assembly GCA_949987625.1 of Chalcis sispes. Lineage (NCBI taxonomy): Eukaryota > Metazoa > Arthropoda > Insecta > Hymenoptera > Chalcididae > Chalcis > Chalcis sispes. The sequence continues at coordinate 17,843,053 of OX465097.1, forward strand.
CAAAATCATTTTAGCCATGCCCTTGAAAAAGTATACTTGTAAAAGTAATTATCGTTAAATTTTATTTGACGTTTTTTGTTTAATGAATTAAAATAACTGTGTGATCGGCATCGTGCAATACACTTTTGTGTACGCCATATATACATATATACGTAATACACATATTATTTAACTTAGTAATTTTGATAATAATATTACTTACAAAAAGAAAAATACATTAATTTATAACAAAAAGATAAATTAATAATATTGATAAATTTGATTGTATACTAGACAAATGTATATTTTCACAAAAGCTTAATTAACACAACGGAGGAAAAAATTAATACATTGTGGCATCTTAAATTCTTGCGTAACATCTTAATTCACTTTATGCGCACATAATTTTATTACGTAAAAAGAAAAACGAACAAAAATCTACGTGGTTTCGTACATGAAATACAAAAAAAAAAAAAAAAAAAAAAAAAAAGTAAAACACAATTTGTGGTCCGCCGTAAATGTACCGCGCTACAAGCGTGATCCAGTTAAGCTACGACACATAAAAACGAACGGGACACTTAAAAAAAAAAAAAAAAAAAAAAACGAGCGAGAAAAAAATAAGCCCACAGCATCCCGAGATTCCGATATATAAAAGTCCGTTAAAACCGGTTGCTTTCTCCCTTACCTTCCATTCGTGATTAAACGGAAAATGTATACAAGTATGCGTATTGTGTATGTAAAACTAAAAACGCGTGCGTGTATATACGCGACCGCTAATTCAGATATTTGTAAAACTTATAAATCCTCGCTGTGTGCCGGAGATGATGAAAAAACAAAAAAAAAAAAAAAAAAAAAATTCCCGTTTCGAAGGAGACATTTTCCGTTCTCTCTCACCTTGACACTTGGCGGCACAGTCTTTCACGATTGCTTTTCCGGATGGACACGCGCGAGTGAACGCGGCAATTCGAGATATTGTGCTTGTAAGTGGTACTTGAGTATATATATACATGTTTGTATTCGAGGTTCTTGCAAATATTGTTTTTAAATTGCTGGATGACGTCGGTGACTCTTATATTTTTTTTTACCTTTTTTTTTTTCCATTTTTTACGCATGTCAATGGAGTAATGAAAAAGTATCGAGTGATCGGCATTGGTTATTTCTTTTTTAAGTGTTTTTATCATTGTTTAGTACGTAATTATAAAAATATTGCGTTATAGAGCCTTATAAAATTAATTTAAGTGGTGAGACATTTGTAAATCACAAAAAGCAAATCTAAATGAATTAATACGAGTATGTGCATGTACGTGATTAATCTACATATTTTTTTTTTTTTTTTTTTTTTTTTATGAATACAATGTATTTTTTAAGAAACAAAATCTTAATTAAAATATACAGTATTGATATTATTTTAATAAATAATTTAATTTCAATGAAGTATTATATATATATTTATAATAATGGTTATAATAAAATGTTTTTACAATAAAATACATCAAAATACATTAAAATATTTATCATGTTAACGGTTAAAAAATCAATGAAAAAACTGTAAAATAAAAACTTAATAATTTATTTGAAAAAAAAAAAAAAAAAAAAAAAATAAAAAATTTGTCAATGAAATAAGTATCCATTCATAAAATTTAAAGAGACTTGACGAAAAAAAAATATATATATATATATATTAGACGTTAGCGCGAATATTTTGTTTTGACGCACGGCGAAGGTCGCGTAAGTTCTTAGAACCGCGGCCGGGAAAAATTCTGGGAATTGTTTAAGAGCTAATATGCGGATTATAAAGTCCGCGCTTGAATGAATTCTTAAAGGGGATAGGATATATCAATTTATGTACAAATTCTTACCAAATCTTTATATTGAATAAGTTAAAAAATTTTAAATTTTTTGTTATTTACTAAATTGCGATACTTTTTAAATTTGCTTTGTAAATACATTGTTAATATTAGTGAAATTTTTTTAACGTTATTTAATATATAAACCTTTTTTTCTGAAAGGTGCATTTTATGTAATATATACTTTGTATGTTAAAGTTATGAAAAAGAAATTAGTTATGTATACTTGAGATTTAAAAACATAACTTGTTACAAGTATAAATAATTCTAAATTAAAAATACATTTTATATATTTTATATTTTGATATGCTGATAAATTAAGGAAAATTAAATTAAAAACGATGTTGATAAAAATCCTTCAAAAAATTATTACTTAACCATATGACTTTTAAAACAAAGTATTGAATTAAATACTTATCAAATCTTTTCATCTTATGTACAAAATACATATTACGCAAATGACTTAATTAAATGTGTAATAAATGTAAAAATTCACATAAACGTGATGAAAGTACCCCCTTCCCGCTCTTTAAATTAACTCTTAATTCGACGTCTTCTTTAATTTAAAAAAAGAAAAGGTGAGACGGTAATAAAACGTCAGTCCCAAGCCCACGATGCGCTCGTTCCCAACCTCGTGAAATCCGGACGCGAGGATGCAACTTTACCGCGCCGAGGTGATCTTTTCCCCGCATTGCAACGGGCAACACACACACACACACATACACACAGATACACACCGATAAAGCCACATTCCTCATTTTTTTTCCGTTTATATTCCCCGACCCTTCTTCCAACCCATTACATATACTCCGAGAAAGCACACGTGTGCGCTTGCATAAATTTAGCCCCGCGTGAGAAATCGTCCCGCGCACAATGAGCGCGCTGGATTCATTAAAATAGCGCCCGCGAATCCCATTATATAACGCAGGCACGAGCAATCGTACGATAATGACTCGCTACGTATACGCGCAAACACAAGTACACATCTGTACTCGTAAACGTATACCTACATGTACAAAGAACTCGAAGAAGCCACTCTCGCGAGCCTATGGCACCTGTGTATACATGCGTTACTTCCTGGCTCTGTGTACGGTAATGGAAGTCGTGCGAGTGCGAGGGCGCATTTTCGCAGGAAACGCGCGAGGTCGAAAGATATTCGCATAAAAATACTTGCGGACGGTTGCGATTGGATTAAACGAGGTGTCAATGCCTTGTTCAAGCGTTAACGCTACCGACGAAACTAATTCTATTGATACTGCCGTCACTTTTTTTTTTTTTTTTTTTATAATAATCTTAAAGGACCGATCGATGCCGACATTGAAATATTGAAAAATTTTTAATTTATATAATACAAGAAATGTTTAGAATCAATGCACATTGATAAAAATTGAAAGCAATTTTAATCGTTATTTTTTAATACGCGACAAGATTTAGTATTTACCGAGCTATTTTTAATTATACGCTCGGTAAATAAATGTTTTGTTTTATAACAATAATTATAAAAAAAAAAAAAAAAAAAAAAAAAAACAACTCTCATAATATTCAATAATTTAAAAGTTAAATTTCAAGCAACGTACATCATAATGATGTATTCATTGTAGGTATTAAAATTAAGTGCAATCGTGTCAATGAACTGTGAGAAGCATTACGTGCCGAGAGAACGCAATTGCAATTAATGTTTCATAAAGTAATATCATTGAAATTAATTTATACTACATTAAAATAATCGAAAATATTAATTTTCAAGAATTTTTAATTTTTATTGAGCGAATTAATAAAATTTTTTTAAAATAATTTTATAATTATTAAACAGTAATAAAACATTTTAAATGAATGCCTTAAAAATATGTATATTTAAATTATCATTAAAAGAAAATTATTTTATCTTCTGAAATTTCGCTCGATAACTTTATGTATTTTAAAAATGTGTTTATGTAAATACATTTACATGTATAGGCATGCTTACAACATCCATTGATAACGATTCTTTTTATGCGTAACCACATGTTCATCTTTACAATCCAACATAAAGTTAAATTGAATATATTTCAAAGTGAACTGCAAATATCAAAATAAATATCATTTCTGCATAATCAAAACTGTAAATTTCTGTTGCAATTCATAAAGTAAATAAAGAATTAAAAAATCTCGATTCTCTCTCTCTCTCTTACGAGACAATATTTATCACTATATTTCTTTATTTACATTTAAGTTTGTATGAAAAATTTTTAATGTTGCATGGCGCAGTTTATAAGATTTTGTTGTTTGTTTTATTATCGACAATTAAATCTTGTAACTATTTAATGTTTAAATTTTATTTTTTTTCTAGATGCAAATTTTGTTAAAATAAAATATTCTTTATATATAAAAAATTGTTGAATATTTATTTTGCGTTATATTTACATATGGATTTTCTTCATAAAATTTGGATTTAAATTAATATGTACGTTGTTTTAATTTTAATTTTTGAAATATCATTATGTCGTGCCTCAATTTATAATTAGACTGTCAATAAACTTTGAAATATTTTTGAATTAATGATAAATAACAACCAGTTTAATTAAAGTTATCGATAAATAATAAATATCTTGAATCTTAAAGCATATTAACAAATTTTTGATTTAATATAAATAAAAAGTATGTAAGATTTTTAATTTTTTCTACATTTTTTTTTTTATAAAAACTGAATTATTTTTCTAGGTGGCAAGACACGGGAAGGATGTCCTATTATTACATTTCCAGACAACGGCAATTTTCACAACTTAAGTGATTTGGATTATCAGCGTCTTATGCTGTATCTTACATCAGTTCCAACGTAAGTATTATGTACCATGAATTACTATATATATATATATATATATATATATATATATATATATATATTTTTTTTTTCCTTATTATATTCTTACATGATTGCTTAAATTATTAAAATTTTTATAGATTACACGAAGCAGACTTAGGATTCCATTTAGTCATTGATCGGAGAAACGATAAATGGAATTCGGTTAAGACTGTTCTTTTAAAAATTTCTGTAAGTAGCTAAATATAAATTAAATAAAACAAAACAATAGTAATGAAATAAACAATTAAAAAGGCGATCTCTTCAACAAAAAGACATTTAAAATGTCACATCAATCTTTTTTCTAAGGAATTTCAATTTTGAATATTTTTAATTCTACTCTTATTAATAAATAATAAATATAAAAATGAATTCCTTTATTTTATGATAAATTTGAATTAAATTATACAAAAAAAAAAAAAAAAAAAAAAAAAAAAAATTTAAAGCGGTAGTATCTCAAATGTTAAACGTATTTATTTATTCTTATCAAAGGCTTTCTTTCCTGGCCTGGTACACGTTGCCTACGTACTACGACCCGTAGGCTTTCTGCAAAAAGCCATTTCCGAGGTGTCGAATAAGCTGTTCCGCGAGGACTTCAAGTTCCGCGTTATTGTTCTCGCGAACGTCATCGAGCTTTACGATTTCATCGATAAGGATCAGCTGACTGAGCAGCTTGGCGGTGATCTTTCATACTGTCATCATACTTGGATACAGAATAGAATAGTAATGTTACTCGTTTATTTTTTATCATTTCCCTTCACTTTTACAATTTACTTTTTTGGGCATTTATTTATTGAAAATATTTTAAATAAAATTAGTCTGTTACTTCAATTATAATATTATTTATTTATTTATTTTTTTTTTTTTTTTTTTTTTTTTTACAAAAGCAAAATTATGTAATTTTTATATTATAATATTTTTTTTAATTACGATATTTTTCCGCGTCATTTGAGTTTAATTAGAAAATAGCTAAGATAATAGTAATTAAACTATCGATTTTCGAAGTATCCAATTGTATTCCGAATATTCAAACAACGCTTTTATCTAAACTTACTATTATCCAATAATATTTGCAAAGCGGCTCAACTAGTTAAATTAACGACTGATGCTAAATTGCATGTTTACTGTTATACAATATTCAAACATTTAAAATTTTAATTCACATGATATAAATTTTTCTATTGAGACAAAAATTTTAGTCTCGTATTTTATTTTATGACAAGTATTTAATTATTAATTTGTTTTTTGATTGAATGAAAATTATTATAGATAAAAAAATATCTTAATGAAATTAAATAAAAAAATATAGGTAATAAATAAATCTTAACCGATGATAAAATTAGTAAAAAAAATGTGAAAATTTTTTGATCATCGTGTCATATCATTAAACATTTTATCGATATTTATAACATACTTTTAAAATACAATAAATTCATACACTTTATAAAATATTATTATTTAACTTGTCTAAGAGCTAATTTTAAATCAAGAAACATTTTAGTTTGAAAAATATCTTGGCATACAATAATATTACAATTAAATGTCAAAATATAACGATGGAAATCCTGGAGATAATTCAACGCGTAATTTATACACTACAACGTATAAGAACTTAATAAATTCCAAAAAAAAAAAAAAAAAAAAAAATTAATCAACGAAAAAAAACAAAAATGTCCACAGAATCTCGAAAAGTTTTCCTCGATGACGCAGGACGTCTCGCTGGCTCTGGACTCGTTCACGCGGCGGCTCGCCGAGGTCGAATTCCCGAACAACACGCTCGCGACGACGACGCTGCTTAACCAACAGCAGGCCGAGTACAACGAGCTCAAGGAGGAAATACTGAGCGCCGCCCGACACGGCGAAGCTCTCCTCGACAGCGTCAGACAGCTTACCGGTAAAGGCACCGCCGATCGCCTTGGAAATGTCGCCGCTGTCGAGAGGTGCGTTGTATTGCTTACGATATACCGAACATTATACAATATACCGCACGTAGAAGCATGAAGATGTTAGGATTATTTAAAAAATTCAGTAGGTATCATTGTTGGAAGACGCGTTATCGGCATTTAACGAATAAATCAATAGGTACGTAAATTATTGTAATATCTAATACCTTGTTTGTTGTTTATCGAGTATTTTGTGAGAAAGCGTGAAAGTCGTTCTTTGAAATTTTCGTTATAGGCACATAAAATGGCTATTTTTAAACTATCTTTATTCAAAAATGTCCAAGTGTATTTTCTCACTTTAAGTACATAGTGTATAGTTAAAGAGAGTGTTATTAATTATATGTACGAGTATGTAGACATTTCAGTTATTGAAATACAAGAGATGTAACTTTATATTTAGCCCGCGCTGACGATTGAAATACCTTCAACGACACTTAATAACAATCGCATCTATTGATTTTAGTGTAATATACATACGTATAGTAAAGCAACTAAATAAAATTGATTGAAATCCGTAAAGGCTACTCGTGCAGCTGGAGGAGACAGAGCGCACCTTCGATCTATTCTGGTCGCATCACAGCTCACGATTGAGACATTGCCTTGCCCTTCGACAGTTCGAGCAAGACTTTCGCGAATTACAGGCGAATTTGGATCAACATTTGAAGACAATCGACGAAATGACCGAAGTTGGCGAGACGCAAGCTCGAGTCGATCAATTGCTTCGCGATACATCCGCTTTCCAAAGGATATGTCGAGTAAGTATTAATTTTACAGTTTTAACGAATGATATACATATCTATATTATATTTATATAATATAAATACTGTACACTCAGCACACACTTCGCCATTTATTTCGATCGTTTAGAATTTTATGTACTTAAAAGTTAAATATAATTTATAAAATGAGACAGAAAAAACGAATCAATTATTCTTGTCGTTAAAATTTTGCTTTATCTTAAAAATCTAACGTGTCTTTTAGCGCTATTACTATTTCGCTAATAATGCAAATTTCACATTTTAAAATATTGTTAAAGCACCGAGATTCACAATCTAAGGTTCAAACCAAATCTTGTGATAGATATTTATACGCTTTGTGATCGATGTGAAAAATAAAATGAATTTAAAAAATTAACAAAATTAACAAAATTAACAATTTTATTGTCAAATAATCGTGGTGATTATTATACGCGAGACTGGTTTGATCACTTTGCAATTAAATCAACACAATGCACATAATGCACAAATGCTAAAAGAGAGATATCACAATTGCACCGCTTTCCTTTCATTTTGTCGATAGTCCTATTTGTTGCATACCATGTGGATTTGGGTCTTGGTAAGCAATCCACTTAAAAAAGTTCATATTTTTTTTGTGATAGCATATATACATTTATTAAATTATTATATTTATTAAAAGATCTGTTCAACTTTTTCCAAAGCTACTTAGCTCTTTGTTATCTTCAAACGCTTTTTTTAAAGAAAGACTGTTCACAATTTAAATGGAGTAGTAAAGTTATCTTCTATGCATCAAGATATTTATATTTATTTCGAGATTGTCCATGTTTTTGAAGTTAGAAACTTTAAAAAAAAAAAAAAAATTACTATTCTTTTATAGTCTGATTAGTTTAAGACTATTAATTGTTTATTTTGTGAAATTCTTAACGATTAATTTTGTTAACTTTATTTGCAACTTCATTTATTTCTCCTTTCAACTTGAGTCATTTATTTCTTAAGATTAGGACATATATATATATTTATATTCTAAGCTAAATTTCTGTCCGATTACTTTTCGAAAATCTCTGTTTCTATTCTTAAAATTTTTAGATTGCCATGTTTAATTTGTTAATAATATACCCCAAGTATAAAATTTAGAAGTTTAGCTTATATCGCATTAACTATCGGCATGATTGTATCTAAAAATGATGCTATTATGAATAATCTTTTTGTTTCGCACTAAATATATCACTTGCACGAAATATAGCAATTATATTTATTTTATAAGTACCGAAGAAAAAAAAGATGTTAAAAAAAATATTGTTTTGCCTCTTTTATTTGGAGGTATTATATTGTTAAAATGATTAAAGAATGCCTTAATGCATCTTCAGATACATAAGTGTCAATGTTAGATTGTACGCGTTTCGAGGTATTGATAAAAACTAAATGAAATGATGAAAATTCAATTGACTCGATAAAAAATAAAATCAATAAAATTATCTTGAATAATTTTAAACAAAAAATTATAACAACTTTATTAAATTTTGCTCTCATCTAGTTTAGTACTATATAACTGTAAATTTAAAATTTACAAAAGTTTCAATGTATTCTACCTCCCTTTATTTACCGGGGTGAAGGCAGCTCAAGCGCATAATTTAGATACGCGCCTCGAATCGCCGTACATTCTCGTTATAGTAGCTCCTCCTCATTCCTTTTATCATTATTATTTTCTTTTCTTTTTTTTTCGTTTTTTTTTTTTTTATTTTTTTTTTTCTTGTTTAATCTTCATACTTTATACTATACGAATGTTTGCATGAAGCAGTAGCGTTCGCCCTTTATTACAACGTCCGTCTTTTAGGGAGACATAGACAGAGCCGAGGAGGTAATTACCGCCGGGCAGCAATTGCTGTCCGGTAGGCATCAGTGCCCGGCCGAGGTCGTCGAGCCGAAATGCGCGGAGCTACAGAGGGTCTGCACGATACTCAGCCAGAGGCTCGAGAGGAGGCTACATACTCTTACCAAGTGCCGAGAGCTCATGGAACACATAGACAAGGTAAATCCTCCTTGTGGCATTTGAATTTTTATCGGAAGCTTGCAAAACGTTCGTAACGCGGATAATTTTTTGCTTGTTTTTTTTTTTTTTTTTTTTTTTTTCGCTTGATATGAATACTTCGTCAATCCATTATCTCTATTTATGTTTTGGATTTTTTAAAAGATTTTACCAAAATGTATTTTTTATCTTTTACATTTTATATATTAATGAACATAATTTGCAATCGAATTTTATATTTGTTTTGCTTTGCACATACGACGTTGTTTTAACATTAATTTTAAAATTTTCATTTTTCAAATAGATATTTCGCTAACCTATACATTATAGTAATATAAATAAATCTATATGATTTTTTTTTTTTGTAAAAATTCGCTTCTTTTAGGCAAATACTTGGTGTACACGTGGAATAGAATTATTAGCTGCGCAGAATAGTTCAACACCAGCAGATCAAGCCTTACAAGAACTTCAGTCCTTAATTGAAGCTGCTGAGGAATTCCATCATCCAAGAAATATATTTGAAGATTCTATTATGCCAGAAACCAAAGCTCTTGTCACACAGGTATTTTTATTAGCACTATATCATTTACTATAAACGATTTGCGTAAAAAAAAAAAATAAATAAATAAACATATTAATTTATAATTTATCTGTAGGTATTGCAAAGGATAGAAGATGTATCATTGATGTGCGATAAGAGAATTATGGCCCTTAAGCAGCAGCTTATAAAACCAACTAGGCCAATTCAAACTGTCACACCAGAACCGGCGAAACCTCTTCAACCGGCGCCACAATGTATTAGACCCGGAAGAGTATTGAAAAAAGCTAATACAATGCCGAGGGTAAGCTTTATCATTTTAAACAATATTATATTAATTTTTTATTTAAAAAAAAAAAAAAAAAAATTCAACTATTAATTTACTATGTTTTTTTTTTATTATAAAAGCTTTTAAGACTTCAATTTTTTTTTTAAATCTAAAAAAATAGATTAATTCAACTTGATAAGAATAATTTTTTTTTCAATATGCCTTACTTAAATAAAAAAAGTATATATATATATATATATATATATGTGTGTATAAAGTACAGTAGTTCTACCTTTTTTAGAGTGTTATTAATGATTAAATATGAAAAATTAAACCTATAGATGGAAATGGGTCAAATCGAAGGTGGCGAAATTTCATCCCCAGAAAGCGAACCACGAGATGTTGAAGCTTTGAGACTAAAACGCGGCCACGTGCTGACGGAATTGTTAGAAACGGAACGCATATACGTGGCCGAACTCGGCTCTATCATTAAGGGTTACAAAATGGAAATGAACAAAGATGTCATGAGTCATCTTATACCATCGGCGTTGGTTGGTAAAGCCGACATTCTTTTCGGCAATCTTGAAGACATTTACCTTTTTCACGGAGATACCTTTTTAAGAGATCTGGAGAATTGTATATCTAATACAGAGCTTGTGGCCTTGTGCTTTGTACAAAGGGTACGTCAAATATATATTGCGCATTCATTTTTACGTTAAATTTTAATTTGTCGCGTTTATTTTGATTAAACAAAAATTTAACAAGAATGAAAATTAAAATTGTTACAATTTAAACAATATTTAATATTATATTAATATTTGTTTTTTTTTTTTTTTTTTTTTTTTTTTTTTAAAAGGTTAGATGATTTGAAATTTAATTTTTATTATAAGATTGCTACTATAACTTATAAACATTAAACGATTATTTATTTTAGCAACGAATATGGTTTTTAACAAACTAAAAACCGACTTAGATACGAATAAAACTCGATACATATATTGTTACGGCGTAAAATTCAACGTACCACACACGTACCACACATTTTTGACCGCCACGAGAATAACGCAATATTTTAACACTCGTTGAACTTTAAAACATTCAATTTAATCCAATTAATAAAAAGACAATAAATAAAAACGAACATTATTTTTATAAAATACACCGTTAACAATAACTAGTTACTTAATATTAAATTGGCGAGTGACGTAAGAGTGAGAAACAATAATAATAATTTATCCTTAAAGTTGTTAAAGTTATTAATAAACCTTTTCATTCCCAAACATATATGGAAAGTAATTAATTTAATTGAATTTCATTATTTCAGAGAGAAGTATTCTTTAGGCTGTACAGTTATTATTGTCAAAATATCCCACGATCGGAGAGACTGCGGGAACAAATTCAAAACGAACCGCAATTTCTCGTTGCTTGCCAGCAGAAACTAGGCCATAAACTTCCGTTGGCGGCGTATCTACTTAAACCGGTGCAACGGATAACCAAATATCAGCTATTACTCAAGGATTTACTTAAATACAGCGACGAACAATCAAGTTGTACCGAATTGCAAGAGGCGCTAGATTGCATGCTTGTAGTTTTGAAGTGCGTTAACGATAGTATGCATCAGACTGCTATTACCGGATTCGGGGTGAGTTTATGTTAATACTTTGTAAGTTTTCATAAAGCAAAAAATATTTGATAAATTCTAATATTAAAATTCAATAATTATAAAGTGTTTTAAAAAAATTTAATTACAATCACTATCCAAATCTTTTTTTATTTTATCATATCTATAATAATTATTTATATATGATATTTCAAGACATTTGATAATATAAAATAAATAAAAAGTAATTTTTTTAAATTCAATTAAATTATATATTATAATTTTTTTTTTTTTTTTAAATATACAAAATAACTAATGACTACTTAAAAAATAAAAAAAAATAAAAATGTATCGTTTGCCAATCAAATTCAAAATTCAAAATGTCTTCCGATATAATGAATAATGCATTAATATCGTTAAACTTTTAGGGCGACTTGAATGCGCAAGGGGAGCTTCTTTTACAAGGCTCGTTCAGTGTGTGGAGCAGCAGTAAAAGGGAACGTTTACTACGGCTAAAACCTTCGCAGCGTCATATTTTCTTGTACGAGAAAGCTGTGATATTTTGCAAGCACAGTAAACCTCAAGCGCACACCAAAGCTACGTATCATTTTAAAAGATGTTTGAAAGTAGGTTTATTAATAATTTGATTTTTATAAGTTATTATATTAAATGTTTTTAACAATTAATTATGACGAATGTGCTTTTTGTAGACATCACAAATTGGTTTGACAGAGTCTGTAAAGGGAGACGCTCGCAGATTCGAAATTTGGCTTCAGGGTAGATCCGAAGTTCACACGATTCAAGCATCGAGCATTGACGTTAAGCAAGCTTGGGTTCGTCAGATCAAAGCCGTTCTTATGTCGCAACTTGCCGAACTTAAAGGAAAACAAAATACGGCTCTCCTTGGGAAATCCTGCCACAAGTACGGGTCAGATGATTTAAACGTTTTTATTTATTTACATACATTATACGTATATAAGTAATTTCTTTAAATATTTGTAACTTACAAGTAATAGGTAAAATAGTCTCTTAGGTCACTCACACAATTTACTCCAACTGCATTAACTAATAAAAAGTTTTATATTGCCGAAACGTTTGATTGAAGTGTACGAATAACGACAACATTTAAAAAATATTTGACATTTAATTTATAAAACAATAATATTAAAATATTACAATGAATTTTTATGAATAAAAAATAAATAAATACTCGAAATAATATTTTAGACCACTTCGTCAAACGATTTCATGGGACGCTCAGAGTAGCCTTTCCGGATCACTTCGCACACTTTCTGTGGATAGTAATAGTACGGTATCACATCTAACGGATGTTTCACAGTCGACGGATAATGACGAAGTCGGTTGGAGTTCGGAAAATAGCAATACCGATGACGAGGACGCTTTTGGCGATGTTCCTGGTCCGGCTCCTGTAAGTTAACATTATAATTTAATAATCTTAGTTTAAAAATTTAGCATTCCATAATATCAATATAGATAATTGGTTCACTATTTAATCATTCGAACTAAGGGGGAGTATACTTTACTTAAAACCGTAAAGATTATTTTATAATAATTTACATGATAAATTTTTATATTTATTTACATTAATAATCATAAAATACAAATGAATAACATTTGAATATTGAATTAATTTAAAACAATCTTCAAACTTATAATGCTCTGCAATGACCTGTAAAAATTGTTTTTATAGCTACTGCATTAACTTAATTTACCTATGTATAATTTAATCAACGTCACAATTATATGTTCTTTGTCGCAAAGGTTAAATAAGTTGAAAAATTATTGTTTATAATGTTTCAACGGTTGGAAATCTTCATTAAAGAATTCTTTTGTTACTTTTTAGAAATAATATACGAACAAGCCAAAGATAAATTTTTAAGTTCCACGGAGTCAAACTTCATCGCGGGGAAATTTTAGCATGGAACACCAAAAATTGAGGTTTTTTTGTAATATTCTTTGACTCTAGAAAAACAATAGTAGTCTTTAGAAAACTTCAAAAATCATATCTCCAATCATACATGTCATATATGTTTCTTCATTATATCACTAATACGAAAATTTTACAGTCATTATGAGACAATAATTAAAATAATTTATTAAAAGCTTAAGTATACTTTTCCCTTTAGTTTACTTAATTTATTTTTATTAATAAAATGTTTTTAAATCATATAAATTTTTTTTACTACATTCTTGTATTTAATAAAATTAAATTCTGTAATTCAAATAAAAATGTAATGCAATAATGCTGTTAAAAATTTAAATTCAATTAGTATATTAAAATTTGTTATTCATTTTAAAAGTTGATTCAACTATAATTATTAAAGAGAATATAGCTGCATTTAATTATTTTAAAAATACAAATTGTATGAAATATGCGTAAATCATATAAAATTAATAAATCACATAAATATTGTTATTTTTTTTTTTTTTTTTTAATTATTTTTTTTGTATTAACAATCAATTTAACTAAAAATTTTATCAATATCTTCAAAAATAAATTCAAAGAAAAAATACAACTTTATAAATAAATTAACTTTATGAATTAATATTAATATTATGAAAATTACATATTCTTTTTCAACCGCATTAATGAGTAACATATTTAATATCATTAAATTTAAAAAAAATATAATTATTTATTTAAACATAAAATTTGAATTATTGATAATGTGAGAATTTCAATAATTTTTACATCAAGTTCATTAACTTACATTTATTTTAATTTTATATTATTTTAATTTAAGCACATTTTTATGCATTATTAAACGTATAAAAATGAATACGTAAAGAGGTAACTATAATTAAAAAATAATTAATACCCTTAATGTTTATTCGATATGCGGTCATTAAACCGTGATACATTATTGATTACATGATTTACAGAAAAAAAAAAAAAAAAAAGAAATACATAAAATAAACAAACAGCTTCTTCAAATAACACGCCTACAATAAGGAACTAGCCACTACGAATCAAAAACCAAATTGCCAATGCCAGTGCACAATATAGCTCGAATAAGCGAATTCCGAAAGCAAATTTTAATTTAACGAATTAAATCTTATATTTTCCAGGGTGGCAGATACGTCGCGCTGGCGGATTACTGTGCCATGGGCCAATCCGAAGTAACGATGCGCGAGGGAGACAATCTCGAGCTATTGAAAGTCGGCTGCGCCGGCTGGTGGTTCGTAAAACTCATCGGGGCCGGTATCGAAGGTTGGGCTCCAGCTTCTTACCTCGAGCCCGTAAGTCGTAAAACGAGCTCCCGTAGCTCGCAGTCGGTAAACAGCAGCCAGGAGGCCATGTGAAACAGGAGACTAACACACTAGATTTACGATCTGGTGTGTTAGGCATCTCAACTCAGTGTTTGCTCTTCTTCGCAGTTTTACGAATGGACGCGCGCTTTACTCGCGAACGAGGCGTATTCGCGAGGTGTGCGCATGTTTTATATACTTTTACAAATGGTGGCTCTTTCGACGAGTTATATAAGTAATGGCGAAGTGGCGAGAATTTGTTACCGATTTATTGCTAAATAAACTTTGTGATAGTTGCTTTTTACACGCGTCGATTCTTAAAAGGCATTTAATGGGTGCGAGGTGTTATTTAAACCAAAAAAAAAAAAAAAAAAAAAAAAAAAAAAAAAAAAAAAAAAAAAAAAAAAAAAAAAAAAAAAACAAACGAATAAAGAATAAAGAAACTTAACAATAATTTTTATTTATTCCGTGTGTTTGTTTTAATCTTAAAATAAAATTTTTTATCGAGTATTATTATTTTTTTTATTGAATGCTGGTCTTAAAAATCTTGCTTCTGGAACTATTTGTACCTCACACTTTAATTTTCAACAGATTTTAATGTTTTTACGTCTAATAATTAAACTATTACTTATTGTTTTTTATATAAAATAAAAGTTTCAAGCGAATTTTAATGTATTGAGTGCCTATAAAGGGTTAAACGTGTTGTATGTATCAGTACACGTGTGAAAAACGTCTAACACACTGCCAAGAGCATTAAATGCGACTGCGAAAATGTGTACACCAACACACTTGAGATTTGCAGTATTTCTTGAAAAACGTCATCTGGGATATGTGAAAATAAACCCAAAATACATAAATATCATTAAAGATTAAAAACAAAAGATCGTGCATATAGTTTGTGCCGCAACTAATGTTGCAATGAAACTTTATTAAAAATCAATCAAATAAGTAACAAATAAGTAAGAGACGTTTTGTGACAGATTTATTGTCACCTTTTGGATTTGAAGATTATTAAAATAATCACAAAAAATAAAATAAAATAAAATAAAAAAAAAATAAAAAACAATCACGCAAGGGCGCAAAAAGTTGGATAATTTACATCTGTATTTACAAAAGTCATAAGTAAAGGTAGAAATTTACATGACTAAACATTTCTATTGATGTCACAGATAATTAGTACTTTGACGCAACTGCCATCAATAAGAAGATGTTTAATCTCTGCGATGAATTAAAAAAAAAAAAAAAAAAAAAAAAAAAAAAAAAAAAAAAAAAAAAAAAAAATGGCTACCATTTATATACAAGAAAAAATTTAAATTACTCATACAAGACCCCAAAAATTACAAAAACTGTGATTAATTACAATCTTTAACGTTGTAATAAATATATATTATATAAATAATTGTAAAAATGTTTAATTTTAAAACACTAACATAAAAATAAATTATGAAATTTTTTATCAAGAAGTGCGGAAGAAATTGTTTATTCAAATACCTATTGTGAAATTCTTTCATTCACAATAACAAAGATAACAATTCCTTCAATAATTAATACTAAGAAAAAATTACAAACGAATACACGATAGGAAAAATAAATAAATTCGTTGAAAATTAATAAAGATGTTGTAAAAAAGAGAAGTAAACATTTTATTAATTTTTCAATTTAATAATACATTTCAATTGATTGTATAGCGTTTTAAGTTATTTTTTCACCATTTTTGCTTCGGCATACATTATGTTTCCGTTAAAAATTAAATGTTTTTACAATTAAAACTGTATAACTTAAAAAATACCTCGACAGTTTAACAAACAACTAGTAGTATATAGAAATAAAAGTTTCACTGTAGTTAAAAAATAAAATAAATAAAAAAAATCTGTAGTAATGATTAAAGTTGCAGATAGAATAAATTTTCGACCAAATGAATGTTAATAATATAAGATGCAAAAAAGTGAATACGTAGCTTGATGGAACATCGGCGTAAAATGATGCCCGATGTTTTTCAATACATATAATATAAACACCAAACATAAAGCAAGATATGAATAAATAAACGCGCTAAAAGCGATTTATTTGCTACCGAGTAAAATTTCTTAGTTCGCTAATAATCAATGGGCAATAATGAAAAAGCAACGGGAACTTCCAAATAACATTTACATTTAAAGCTAAAGCTTGGTAAACGAAATAAACGAAAAATTTTTCTACAAATTTAAGAAATCATCAATTGTTTCCGTTCAATTTTAACAATTTATTTTACATGCAAAATTGTAAGTTACTATTTGTGTAGATTTTACCCATTATACACACATTATTTAAAGCATTTATTCATTTTTTACATGCGAAAGTTATTTTCAAATTATTATTTGATTAAACAATTTTTCGGCCGAAAACTATCGTATCTGATCATCTTATACAATAAGTAATTCAGTATTTGACACGCTAATATTATTATTCCGTCCTTTTAACATTATAAGGCCTCGTCTTTACATAAATAAAATTAATCGAAGTTTTCCCTCCAAATTTTTTCAAAATTAATACAAAACTATTTATCTAGAGCTAATAAGTTATTGTTTTAATTTATTATTTTATTGTTATATGGCGAAGGAATAAATTTACATCGTAAATTTTTTTTTTAAATTAACTGTGTATGTTTTTTTCACATATTTAAATTGTATCTTTTTTTTTCTGTGATTCTATATATTTAGTTATTAACGTTTCTCTAAGATCACTCGTTAAGAGAAGGCAATTAAATGCCAAGCTTTTTATGACCGAAGTCGATATATGATCAGCTTTTAGCTGTTCATTATTGTAATTATAAAAGTGTTTTTCTCACGATAACACGCGAGAAATAATTGAGGCGACCATAATATACACTTTCGTACAGACAATAACATTGTCCAATTATAGGAGATTCTATATCGCATAGAATCCTTTGAAAATTTTTACGAAATACAAAAATTCGAAACATTTAGCGTTTTACATATAAACATATTTATTATAAAATAACTTATATATATATACATAAACAACCGCCATACTTCCCTTAGCCTAACCGGCAAATAGAAAGCGCTTTCTGCAGTCGAAGCAACAATGTAGAATATAAATGCATTCGAGGAAATGATGAGAGAAAGAGAGCGCAAATGCTTAAAATCTAGAGTCGATCGACGACCAAATTGATATTTTCAAATGGCTTGTCGAACAACGGTTCCTGATCACGTTCCTTTTGAAAAAGGCACACACACACACACACACACACACACACACACACACACACGCGCGCGCGCGCGCGCGCACGCAGACTTTGAGATTTCCAACTACTGTATAATCTATTTTTTGTTTTATTGTATAATCTATTTTTGCATTAAACGATGAATAAGAAAAATGCCGAAATCGCTTCTATTTGCAATGTGAAATAACCAATTTAGACGCAACCGATGTTTTAGAAAAACATATAATCGATGAAATTGTATAGCATATTATATAGAATTTT
This sequence comes from Chalcis sispes, assembly GCA_949987625.1. NCBI lineage: Eukaryota > Metazoa > Arthropoda > Insecta > Hymenoptera > Chalcididae > Chalcis > Chalcis sispes. The sequence goes on from OX465097.1 coordinate 17,861,584, forward strand.
TAAAATGTCATATATACACGCGATGCGCGAAACGAAGCAATGATAAATGTAGAAATTTTTCGTATATTATTTCGGCAAAATAAGAGTATAATAGCGAGCTTATAGTGAAAAAACTTATATAGTGATAAAGCCGTAAGTTCTGACTTAGTTTGCAGAGTTTAAATACATAGAATTTACTATTGTACATCTACTTACAATAAACAAAAAAACAATTTTGTATTATTATACAGACACGATTAAGAATTATAAATCTACTGAATGAGAAATCAATCTAAATTTTGTTCCTTAAAATGAGATACATTTAATACCGACTACTAAGCGATATCCTTTTATAAAATGCAATCTCGTTAATGAGATAGTATATGAAAATAAAATTATTTTATATTTTTGCTGACGATTATAAATAATTTGGTATTAATTTAATATATTAAATATATTGTGATTTATTTCAACAAGATATTAAGACAATTTACAACTTTAAAAGTAATTTCAAATTTAATAGAATTTAAAACCAGAATACTTGTTTTTATATGTATAATCTTTTGTTAAATTGTAAACTTTTCTAATGAATTCTTTGACACTCACTATGTCAACTAATATACTGCACCAATATTCAAAAAAACGTTCAGCAAAATTTTCTCTGTACTTTTAAAACTTTTTCAAAACGAATTATAAAATTACAGTTTAGGTACTTAATGCTATACATTAAAATAATCTTCGAATCAAATCTTAAGACATAAAGTTTTGCTATGATAAACGCACTAACATATACACTTATATGATACACATAAAACTTGTTCAATAAGACAGGCTATAAACAATACCAAAAAAAGAGCAATATTTGACAAATTGTCGATTTACAGACGAGTAGAACAATTCTTATATTATTGCTACGATATAAATCAAATATATAATTTTGTGAAACTCATTTTATATGTAAAAAATTTGAAAAATTGTTTATTTGATTATCCTAAATTTATTACATAACTTTAACGTATAATTATATTTGAAAATTACCTTACAAAAGCCCACAAGAACGAAGGACTCGATATTCGACTTGTAAACAATTAATCTATAAAGTTTCATTATTAATTCTGTAGCTTTTGATGTGCAGGCTATATTAAAAGCTTTTGCAATTATAACGTGAGACAAAAAAACTGCTGTAACGATTACAGTCATGAGTGTATAAAATAAAAAAAAATAAAAAAAAAAAAAAAAAAAAAAAAAAAAAATTGCGAAATGACTGTTAGATTTTAATATCGCACATTATACCCGAGCAGTTAAACTGGGTTAAAAGAAGCATTTTTTTAGAAAAGTGGTTTTAAGTTTTCGACTTTAGTTTGGTGATGACGATTTGCTTGAATTAGAAAGTTTTTCATATAAACAATAAGTAGTTTTACGATGTTAGGCTGAACATTACCAAACCCAAGTCGATGGCTTATTTGAAGAAGTAAACAAAAATTGTATTTATGAGCATTATTGAGGCAGCTAGAGATAATTTATTATAGACATTCTAGTACAAAATAAATTGATTTTTGATAGAATATTATTTATATAAAAAAGGTATTATATGTTTATTGTTTAAATGTAAATATTAGATGCCGTCTGTTGCATTTTGTATCCGCTGTTTGTTGTTGAATCAAACATCAGAACAAGACAATTTAAAAAATATAAATAAATTAAACAAAATGTATACAAAATTCATTAGACACGATAATTTGATAATTGCATAAAAAAATCATCTCTTGTAATATTGTTATCAAAATAATTCATGAGTATGTAAATAAAGAACTATAAAATTATCACTAATGTTTAGTGTTTTTATTCAAGCTCCAAATAAAAAAAATGTATCGTTACAATTTTATCAATATAAATCTTTAATTTTAACTTATTTTACAACACCCTATTAAAACAATTATGCTTCGAACTTGATTTCAAACTTGATTGTTTAAACAGGGATTTTAATTAAATTAAATTTAAAGTATTTAATTTCAATTAATTATTTTATTGATTTGATTTTTGTTACGATTGACTTTTATTTTTTTTGCTTTCTTTAATAGAAATGACATAACGTTGGGGCACATTTAGAGGAGGTGAATATCCATCGGCATAAGTTGCATCTTCAAAAAGTACTTCATATTCTTCTTGTGATGTTGTTGGTAAATGATTAACAACTGCTTTATAAAAACATGTTGTCTGAGGATACAATGCCATAACTAAAATTTCAATTTATCAGTACATTTTTAATTATAAATAATATATTTAATTAAGTTATTAAATTTTTTTGAATAATAAATTTGTAAGAACTTGGCAATAAAATTTTGTACTCTACCAATAGATCCTTTTGGAAATAAAGCATGAGGATCTGTTTCTGGGTCTGCTCTCATAAGCGGTAAAGGTACAACTCTTCGCCTGGATAAAATATGCCTATCTTTTTGTTCTTCATCAATATCGTCTACTTCATATTTATTTGTTGTAGGATTAAAGTGCACTACCTCTGCGAGAATCCAGTTCTCTTCTTCTTCAGAACCTTTCACCAAAGCAGCAACCATATCACCCATCTATGTATATTAAAAATATTTCAAATTGCTCAATATAAATAATACAGTAACTGCAAATTAAATTTCACCTTTGCTATATAAGTTGGTTCTGCAGGAATAGCACCGCATAGTGGAGGTGCTTTAGCTCCTGGTGTTTTACCAACATACAACGGTAATGTTTGTGCTGTGCTCAGCAACATTTTCATTAGAGCACCTCTCCTAATAGTCTCTTTATTGCCTGCATTGCGAGCCTAAAATATTTTTTCTATTTACTTAATTTTATATAAATTATATGATTATCAACCAGAATATTTATATAATAATTTATCCTTCATTAAAATTTAGAATTTAATTATTTCAATAAAAAGAATTTAAATTACAAATAATAATTATCGAATTAGTATAAATATTTACTTGTATTCTTCTCTCATTTCTAATAGATCTGATCTCATTAATTTTTTCTAATGCTTTTCTTAACAAATCTTCTTCTTGTTGGGCATCTACAACTGCTAAACTGTAAATGCTTTTTAGTTTTTGTTGATAAAAAGATGATATTTTCTCATCAGGATTCACTTTCTCGTGAGTTTTTGTTATATTATTTAAATTGATTTCAGAATGATTTCTTGCTTTTTCAACTTCATGAACCAATTGATGTATACTTTTCAGTCTTTCCTAAAAATAATTTAAATAGATATGAAATATAGAAATTATTTTTCTTAAAAACAATAACTTAAAAACAGTTAACTTTAATATTTAATTAATAATTAAATTATTTATTAATTAATATTTTTATTTAATAAAGAAAATAAATAAACTTGAAAAATATTATTACTTGTATTTGGTGTGCAGCAGCATCAGCTGTAAAAGGCATTTTGGAAGTTACTTTTTCTATGGTACTTTGATTTTTTTTTAATATAACTGTAATTTAAAAAGAAATTTTCAGTACTTTGCATACATAATACACTTTTTAAGTTAAAAAATATTTTTTAATTTAGATTTTTAATTTCAAAGATTCTTAAAAAGTTGAACATAAATATTATTATTTGTTTAACCTATTGCAGTCAATCAGCTGTTCTTGATGGATATGTACATGATGTTTGCATACTTCTCTATCACTCTCTTTATATGTATAAGTTTTTGCTTACCGTGATATACCCGTACGAGGAATCTTTAACAGTATATAATTTTAAATAATTAATTCTAACACTATTTTTAAAATAATGTACAAGCATCTACAATAGAAACACAGACGCACCATCAAACCATGATGGGACTGATGCAGCTGCAGTTATCTTACTATTTTCTGCCATCTGGTTGAACTTTGGAGGGGATATTCAAAACGATATCAGCGCTCGTGGTGTTAGAAATGAGCATTTTGGATCTCTAAAAAATATATGCTTAAAATGATCAAATTTTAAATAATAATAGATAATATTTGAAAGAATGCCACAAAAAATTAATAAACGATTATTAATAATTTATTTATATAAATTTATTAACCATAGACTTTAAAGAAAGTACAGCTATTTTCAAAATAACTTATAATTTTTCATATGAGCACAATATTTTCTTTTTAAATTTCATATTTATTAAAAACGTATACTAAAAAGTTAGTCAAATATCGTTTCTGAAGCTTAAAAGACCGTTTACAAAATGATACAGTTATTTTTTCGAAATATTATTTATTTTTATTTTTTATTTTATTATCATAAATCAATAAAATTTTACATTTAAAATTATTATCATTAATTATATTTAATTAAAAATATTATCAGGACATTACTGCAAAAAGCAACTACTTTTGAGATTTACTTAAGATATAATAGTTTAATTTAAATTAAGATTATAATAGTTTTTACGATCGTTTTTACAAGATGGCGTTGTCAAAATAACAAAAAAAGTTTTATTATTTTAATTACATTAATTATTTTCGATTTTATTATTGATTGTCTATTTATAATATAGATTATTTATTTCTCATTTGCAAACAATCAATTAGAAGGGATTATTATTTAAGAAAAATTATTAAGTTTTTAATTCTAACTAAAGCCTTATTGAAAATTTGAAATTTTCGTTAGAATTAATATATAATATTTAATTATTTTCATTAAAATTATAGTCTTCTTTTATAATTGAGAATGCGCATGCAAAGTTATTAATTTTCTGTAGACAACTGATAAAATAAATGGAAAATGAATAGATCTTTTTCTGCCATTTTGAAAACGCCATTTTGAAAAATCAATCTTGAAAAATATTATAGCTTGAAATACGACTATTTTTTACATATTTACATTTTGCACCGTTAATCTAATATTTTTAAATCGTGATTTATAATTAAAAAGCTAAAAAAGCAATTATTAAAAAAAATTAGCTATGTTATTTTTGCATTAAACTTTCAACAAATTTGTTCAGTAGCCTTTGAAAGGGTGATCGCAGAAACTTTGAAAGTTACTAAGCCGATTTCCTGGTACGTGTTTCATTTAAAATTTATTTCGAAGTGTTTTATTTAATTTTAATTAAAAGTAGGCATGATGATGAAAATCATGATTTAGCAAAGTTATTGGAAAGCTTATAAAAATCAAGAAAGGCGTCTGAAAATTTTTTTGAAACTGCATTTATTATACCATCTACGAAAAGATTAAGTGTATACAAAATATTGTTTTTTTTATTTTTTTGTTACATTTAAAACAATCAGTGAGTATATTGAAAGCTGAACTTGAACAATGTATTATGTGCATTTTAATTAATAAACATATACTTATTAATGATCTTTCTTAAAATTGTATAATTTATTATTTTTTAGTTAAAAATCAAAGAACCTTATAAAATATAATATTTATTGTCAGTTTTTTTTTTTTTTTAATACATAAATAAATTGCATACAGTTTAAAATAAAAGAGTCAATTTTTAAAATCAAGATAATGCTGAAACGAATATTAAAGATACGAGTACTATTAATAAAATTACTTTATAGTCAAATGTTTTCATTTACGATTAACTTTAATCCTCTTTCTATTCTCTTTTATAGAAACCACATATCGTTGTGGTACATTTAAAGGTTGCGAATACCTATTGTTAAGAGAATCTTCTTCAAAAATAATTTCATAATCATCACGTGCTGTTGTTGGTACACTATGGATTATAGCTTTGTAAAAGCATGTTGTCTGGGGATACAAAGCCATTACTAAAAATTTTAATCTCTAGTTATTGATCAATTTTCATCGTTAATTATGATTTGTTTTAATGAAATAAATATTGATAATATTTTTTATATCATACCAATTGCACCTTTTGGATAAAGAGCTTGTTTATCCGTTTCAGGATTCGCTCTCATTAAAGGTAGCGGTACAATTTGACGTCTCGACACAATATACCTCACCTTTTCTTCCTCATCAACATCGTCGACTTCATATTTATTTGTTTCATCATTATAGCTTACAACTTCCGCTAAAATCCAATTCTCTTCGTTATTCGCATCTTTTATAAAAGCTGCCACCATATCTCCCACCTATATAAATTAATTTCGAAAAAATTGCTTTTAATTATTATTTAAATTATTATTGTACATTCGAATTTGTTGCAAAGAAAATACAAATGAACAATAAATTATATTTAATCAATTCAAAAAATGATTTTGAATTAAAAGTACTGTCTTTCATAGATAAATAAATAAACATCGATGATAAATAATGTATTATTATATTACTTTTGCTACGTAAGATGATTCCGCAGGAACAGCACCACATAGTTGGGGTATCTTTTCACCTAACGTTTTACCAACATATAAGGGCAAAGTTTGCGCGGACACTAATAACATTTTCATAAGAGTTCCTCTCCTAATAGCCTCTTTATTACCAGCACTTCGTGCCTGTAAAGTTAACATTAATTATATAATTTTTATTCATATATTCATAGGTTCATTGACTTATTTGAAATGTTGCATTAATTATATTCAAATGATTAATATTTGGATAAATAATTTAAATCTCAAATATTTAAAGCTTAGAATGTTTATATTACATGTGAAATAATTTCTCAATCTTTGTATTACGATTTTCAAAGCCATCGTAATTTTTTCGCGCGAAAAATGATCGGTTGTAGAAAAGATGGTAAAAAAAGTATAGAATATGCAGATGATTAATTTTAAAGTTAATAATAAATAAAAAAAAATCTATTTGTACAGATATAATAATCGTTTAATAATTATGTTTCTTGAAAAGAGTAAATTTATTATTAAAGTTCCGAATTATATTATAATAAAATTAATAAACAACATCGTTTCTTTACCTGCAATCGTATTTCATTTTTCATTGTTTTTATTTCATGAATTTTATCCAATGCCTCTCTCAACACTTTTTCTTCTTTTTTAGAATCATCCACCGTTTTATTATAAACCATTTTTAACTTTCGTTTCTCGACAGAATTCAATTTACCTTCAACCTTCATTTCATTTTGGATTTTTTCTATTTGATCTAAATCAGATTCTGACTTGCCGCGCGCGTTTTCTATTTTATGAACTAACGAATGCACCTCTTTTAAACGTTTCTGAAATAAATGTCATATTTTTTAGAAAAAAGTTGATCAATTTTCATGTAAAATGATTAAACTATATTTACTTGTATTTTTTGAGAGGTAGAATTGGGACTCAGCGACATTTTAAATTTTTTTCTTCTTCTAGTTTTAAAAAACTATTATTCTATAGTTCAATAATTTGTTTCAACTATTAAAATTAACAGTTCGAGAATTATTAACACACAAAAACATTTACCTTAATATTTCACGAATCGGAATGATAGGACGAATTCTTGGAAATTATACAACGTTAATGATTTTAGTCACTTGATTTTAAAGCATATAAGTACTTCAACATATCACTTCACAATATTTTCAAAATTAAACACCAATAACAATAATATAAACATCAGATTTCAAGAAAAGGTTCATTGTTAATTAATACTTAATCAAATAAAATGTATTTATTTCTTTTAATCAATTATTTAAACAATGATAATAATAAAACGATAATTGACTTTTTTCGTATAAACTTTCATTATAGACATATTAAAAAATCTGTTAATTTAAATAAATGTAAAATAAGAGCAATAAAATAAATAAAGTTAAAAAAGTCATGTGACTGGACTTCATTGGACCTTACATAGATTCGGTTTACTTCTAATTTGAATTAAATTTTAAATAATAATCAAATTGTAACTTGTAAAATGTTGATTAAAGTTTCAACATTCAAGCAATTTAATATCGACTTAAAATAACCCAAATTAAAATATAAAATAAATATTGTAGATAAAATGTAAAAATAATATAGCTAGTTGATTTTATTTGTTTTATTTACTAACAAAAGTAACAACGTTAATTTTTATTAAATTAAATTTAACTCTACATATATCGTCTCGTTATTTTGACAGCTACGAAAATATAATAAATACACATGTAAACACATAGAATAAGAACCACATGTATACGGAATTTAACATATATGTACGTATATTACTTGTGTTTACATGCTCATTTATTTGGTCATTAATTAAATACGCTTCATTTATTTTACATGATTCCAGAAATTTTATCTTTCAATGTAATTTAGAGAAATATAATTTATATTCAAAAAAATAATAAGTATTATTTATATATATATATATATTTACAAAAAAAATTAAATTGGATGAACTAATTTTTAAACATTTTATATCATATGTTATATAAAAATATATGTAACGCGATTTGATAAACTTGAATTATTATTGTAATTGGAAATTATTTTTTCATTTCATGTTAGGTGATAGAAATTATTTTTTTATTCTTACATTTATTTATATATTTACTGTATTTTATTACAATATTGAGTGGAATATAAATCGAAAATGATATTAATACTGCCAAACGCATTTTAAAAATGTAAATAAAACTAACAATCAATAGTATATAATAGTATATATGTTATGTATATAAATAGTCAATTTTTGATTTACATTAAAATAAATATTTTAAATGTGCTAAAAAGAGAAATTGATATATAATCACCACAATATTTTCTTTGGCTTCTAATATTTTATTGAAATTTACTTATTGAATTAATTCCGTTAATTCACTTTAGAAAAAAATTTAAAAAAAAATATTAATAGAAAATATTGTTTATCAAATTCGAACGAATACTCTAAATACACTTTTATTTAATTTAGTATATAAAATTATATTTTAGCAATTGTCTGTCTAAAAGTTAAAAATTGTATTTATAAAAGGAATTAATATACATGAATATTGTTTGTGCGATGAATAAGAATAAAATATAATGTAAATACTACAATTTTTGATTCATTGTTTAATGTATACTGAAAATAAATCAAATTATTTTATATTATATGCTTTTATGGGCTACAATCAATAATTTTTGAATATCCATTTTCTAAGTCAAGTAATAATAATTGTATTCGTCACGTGTACAGCTTTGGATAATATTTCCATTTCATTTCTACTTTTCTTACATTATACAAGAGCCCAGTTATTATTATTATTATTATTTTTTTTTTTTGTTTTTTTGTTTTATTTTATTGGAACGATTTGATAATGCTGACCAGACTAACGTAGGTGCCGACAACAAGTCCGATGCAGCCGAAGATTATGATGCTGACATCCTTGAGCAGCACAAGTTTAAAAGGTCCAAAATTATCGGGCCAAAGTACGCAGATCTCAATGATCGCGGGAAAGGCTATTCCTAAGGCTGACAAGCAAAGTGCCCCGACAAGGGAAATGAATAAGCTGAGTCGTGGCACTGCTATTGCTAAAATGACTAAAATATTAAAAATTAATTGAATGATAAATAAATCATTTGACGAATAATAAATTGGCGAATGCTTTTTAAATATACGGTAAATGTATTGTTTATTAATTATTTTGATCGACTAATTATTCATTTTAATTTAATAAGATGTAATCAAAATTTTAGCTATCAAATAATGGTCGCTAAATGTTAAGGATGGAATTGAATAAATAATATGAACGAATGGTTCTTTTTGGAGCTTTCAAGAATTGACCATCTCTCGTCGTAAGTACGCGCCCTTTAATATTATTTCGCGTCCCTATCTCCCGCCGTCCTGACGCGTTGAACGCCGATCCGTGCGGCTATTCGCACGAGTTTTCGTCTATTTACTTTATTATTGTAATATATCTTGCGTTTTTAAATTTCCCGGTTTACCTGACGACCATAATAAGAATATTATCAACTGGACAAGTAGACCTTTGTGGAAGCCGAGACTCTTGAGCTTAATGCCCAAGGAGGTCTTTAGCTAAACGAGACGGTAAAAAGGAAAAAAAAATTTTTCGAATTGCTTATCGCGCGATTATCATTAAAAACTCCTTATATTTACATTATCTTTTTTTGCAATCGTTTGTTTTCAATATGCGAACCGTTGGAGTAGAAATTTATCGGTTTAAACGCAATAATTATCGCTTCGAAATCATCAATCGCCGTTCACATAATGTTCGATTTTATTTAACGAATAAAATTTTACATAATTAATAATTGTAAATTACATAAAGTTGATCGAATTTTGAATATATGATAAATTATACTTTTTACGACGTTTGAATCGCTAACGCTAAAATTTCAATCAATTTAATTCATATTTTAAATTGATCCACGCTTACAAAGAAACTGCCTTAACATTTCAACTCTTCCATTGCATTACAAACTTAATAAGCGATAAAGGTAAAAGTTTGCCTTTCTCAAACTCAGAAATTATTTTGTGATTGTAAGAGATTTTTTAAAAACAATAAAATAATATGAAATTGTAATTATAACTTATCGGTAAGATTTTTAGTAAATTGAAGATAATTTTAATGAACGAAAAATTTATCTATGAATTGCACGATAATCTTAATGAAAAAAAAAAAGCTCATTCGCGATTTGCAACACAAATCTTAGTAACGGGTTCCGACGTAATACTCTGTATTTATGCGAGATGCGAGTGAGCGAATTTAGTCTTGTTGGAGATATCAGAACGTTTGGATCATATGCGCAGTAAAATTTATTAGTATAATTTATACAATAAATTGTAGATAAAACATATAAAATTTTATTAATTTTGTGCTACTGTAGAAGTTGTTGAAAATAAAATTATGCATTCGCGTGAAGTTTTATCAAATTGTTTTTATAGATAAATATCTTTATGCACTTAGATATCAATTAGAATATTTATTATTGGGCAATAAATATTTTAATCATAAAAATCGTGTTTTTAATTATCAGAATAACTTTTACATTGTTAATATTTATTGATAAAATAATATAATTTGATATTATAATCGTATGCACATATAATATTTGGGGTTATACGTGATGTGCTCAAGTTAATCATAAATAAAAAAAAATGCTTGTTGAAATTTTATTACTACTTTTTTTCGCAATTTCTATATTTCATTATAAAACACGATATGGTCGAGTTGCAAAACTCGTCAAAGATATACCGGGAATGCCGGCTTTGCCGCTCATTGGTAATCTTTTGTCTTTCATGACAAAATCTCAAGGTAACGATGTTAAATTTTATCGATACATTATTATTATTTTTTTAATAATTCAGTCATTGTAAGCAAAAAAAAAAAAAAAAAAATAATCGATAATAACAATGGTAGCGAAAAAAGTGATACAATAAAAAATGTATCAAATTAAATAACATAATTTTAAATTATACCTTCATAAATAATTATATTAATTAATATTTTATATTGTATTTTAATAAATTATTGTACAGGTTTGGAATTGTTGCAAATTTACGTTTTATTTATAAATGGATTATAAAGTAATAATATATCTGTGCGAGTATGTATGCTTGTGTAAAATGATTGTATGTTTAATATGACAACAAATTAAAATCACATATTATATCAAACGTGCACTTTTATAAAATTATTAGTCACTGTGACTTGCAATTTATATTTGATAGATAATTATTATGCTTTTGCTGACTATAAATAGTTAACTAACTTCATAATTATAATTGCATTTTAAATATCAACAATGATATTACTAATAATTATCAATGATTCATTAATGATCATCAAACATATATGTACTGGATTTAAACGAATAAGGTTTTTTAATTAATCAACATATAATAAGATTTAATGGTATGGGGTTACAATATATAAATTTTTCAATTAGGTAAGTTTATAATGGATTTAATATAGGATTATCATTGTTTTATAATATGATATTGTAAGCATACAAGATTTTAAAATAAATCAAAATATTTTTCGAATTTCAAGATATAATCGACTTACGATATGATATTGTAAAAGTATAAGATTTTCATGTATTGGATTTGTTTACGAAAAAGTATGTAACGCATTAAAAATGAAAAAAAAAAAAAAAAAAAAAATTATCATAATCTTACTATATAATGTTAGAAAAATAAGTTTTTATTTTGTATTGGATTTTTAGACTTGTAAAATAAGCAATCATTAAGAAAAATAAGTAACAATCGTACTCGTATAAATCGTACCAAGTATAAAGCAATCATTGCATGAAATTTTGATGTCATTGATTATCAACTAAATCAAATTATATAATGAAAAAATTTAATTTTTAATGTAACACTATAATCGGGTACGAAAGTTCAAAATCCTTCATATATTAGATTTTAAATGAATGAAAAATACGCAATAGAAAATAATTTTATCTAATGATGTGATATTTTTATGATTTTCGATTTGTTTTTTGTTTTGTTTTGTGATTTTTTATTTTTTTACTTATTTATTTTTTTTAATTAAACGATTGTCGCGTATTTTAGTTAATTAAAAGTTAATTTTATATAAATATTCTATCCAAACTGCGATAATCTTTAGCCGGTCATTTAAATACATTTATGCACGCACACCTAAACGGCGTGAGTGATAAAATTATCGCACACTCGCTTATACATATTCGGTGCATATATGTGTATATATATATATATATATATATATAATTATTAAAATTCAATATATTTAATTCGTATAGACAAAAGACTTTTCATATACTTATGAGATTAATAAGAAAATTTTAGTCATGTAATTATCAAAAAAATAATCACTTTAGATTCGCTATAATAAACGGAATTTTCAAGAATATCATTAAGGGATTTACTTCAATCAACACAACACATTATGTTTACTTTGAATAAGATTTTTGAATTTTACAATAAAGATTGATTAAAATTGTATTATTTTATTTTTTATAAAATTAGCTAATGGTATTTTATAATAATGAGCTGTTTTTTATTTACGAAATATTTATTGAAATTTTATTTAGTTATTAAAATCATATTTTTATTTAGTTGTTAAAACATAGTAATTATAAGATATTATAACAAATTTATATTTTTAAATCAATGATTTTATTTTAGAGGAATTGTGGCTATTCTCAAGAAAATTAAATAACGATTATTATCCAATATTTAAAGTTTGGACATCGCATGAAATAATTATAAATTTACGTCACCCGGATGATGTTGAGGTATGCTTTTTCAGAAAATTTTCAGAAAATTTTTAATTGAAATATATTCGTTTATCAAAATATTAAAAATAAATTTGCTTGTTAAATAAAGGCAAAATTTGAATAACATATTATTTTTAACTATATATATATATATATATATATATATAATTAAATATAGATACTTTTATCAAGTACACAACATATAGATAAAAGTACTGCTTACTCGATGCTGCGTCCGTGGCTTAAAACTGGATTACTAACAAGCACTGGTAAAATGAAAATTATAATTTAACGAATAAATTATTAATTGATATTAAATGAATAAACTTTTTTTTAGGAAATAAATGGCAAAAGCGAAGAAAAATATTGACTCCAGCATTTCATTTTAATGTACTTCAAAAATACGTTGATATTATTGTAGAAAATAGTGAAAAACTTATTAAATCCTTGAAAATTAAGTGTGAAACTGACCCTGCATCAAATTTGTCACAATTATCAATCAATCACACTTTAAATGTTATTTGCGGTAAATTTAAGTTCTTCTTAATGTATTTTAAAAAAAATATTTTAGTATTATTTTTTCTATATAAATCGATTCAAGCAAATGCAGCTATCATTAAAACGTTATTGTTAAATAAAAAATATTTTTAATCGATTTAATTTTGAATTTAAATTATTTAAAATTCATAAAAATTATTTTTTTTTTTTTTCTTTTTTCAAACATTAAGGAAATTTAAAATTAAAATATTTACAAATTTTTATAATAATTATTTAAATTAAATTAAAACAAGAAATGTATAAATAATATAATCTTCACGGTGGTGTAATTGTAGAGAAAAGAAAAAAGTATAGAATTTCATAATAGAGCTCAAAGAAACCTTCAATCGATAGGAAATATTCGTGGCAAAAAAGATTAATTATTGTAATATTTTGAAATACAAGATTAGAAAGCAATGTTTTATTTTTCTAATAAAGTATGAATTTTTTAGAAGCAGCAATGGGTACATCATTAAGCGTAACGAATGAAAAACAAGACAAATACAGACACGCGATACATAAAATGGGAGAAATAATAATTTACAGGTATTGCAGTAATTTGAGAATATTTTTTTCTTTAAGCACATCATTTTATCAATAATAATGTACAGATTTTATGTTACAATTTTTTCAAATTTGTAAATCTCGATAAACGTCATATACCAATATTGATTTGATGCTTTATGAAAAATACTTGTATATTAAAATTTTTTAATTTAATTTATCGAAATTTATTTTGCATGGAAATTACTGAACATTTTTTATTCAATATTGTTATAATTGAAAAAATTGAATAAAATGAATGCAATTAAATTTAAAATGATATATGTAAGATACAATATCATGCATTTTGTATAAATTTCAAATTTGAATAAAAACTCTAGGTTATCAAGACCGTGGCTTCGACCCGATAGAATTTTTAACTTGAGCCGAACGGGACGTGAACAAAATGCTTTATTAAATGTATTACACGGATTCTCAAAAAAAGTAATTAAATCTTCGTTATAAATTATTGTTGTGTATTGATATCGATAAAGTATGTAAGAATAATTTTTTAGATTATAAAAGAAAGAAAAGAATATCACGAAAAGACCGAAGACTATTATTTAAATCAGCTTAGATTTGACGAGACTATTGATGAAAAAGATGATGTTTCAATCTCCGAAAGTAAGACAAGAGTTTTCACATAAATTAATTATACATAACCATATTAATTAGTATGTATAGTTAACAGCATTTGTTAATAGTTCGGAAACAACGTTTGGCTATGCTGGATCTTCTTATTGCGTCTTCTAGAAATAATCAAATAGATGACGATGGAATTCAAGAAGAAGTAGATACTTTTATGTTTGAGGTAAACAATAATGATTAATTAAATAGCCAGAAACGGTAATGGGGACATAAGCAAATTTCGCCGATTAAGTATGGTCTAAATTATTTTTTTTTTTTTTTTAACTCTTACAAAAATTAATCTTAAAAATACATTTGCGTTGGAAATTTTACAACGTATCTTGTTTGTACATATATATATACACTATGTACAAAAATAGCATACGTAACTCGTGTTCACGTTTTTCTAACTCGTAATAATCGTTTCGCACGCGTGGCTTAACCGGTCATTCGTGGGCTGCAATCAAACTACACATATCGATAATTCACGTTTTATACACTTGTTACGTAATATACTAAAATGGATATTGTATTATTGCGCGTTATAAAAATAAATTAAAAAAAAATAAAAGAAAAAAAAAAGAATAGTGTCTCATAAATGTACAATAAAGTTAAACAGAGTATTGACATTTTTTTATATCGACATTATTTTTAACAAACAAATTTTTTATGTTTAATCAATATAATAATATTATTTCTAGGGTCACGATACCGTAGCAATGGGCTTATGTTATGCGTTATTACTTTTAGCTGAACATAAAGATATTCAGGTAATAAAGAATAAAATAGTTTTTATTTTAAAAATTACTTTTATCTTCTAGGATGCAAAGTTACGTATATTTATTTTTATTTTATAAAAATCTGGAAAATACAACGTAAAACATAATCATTTTGTCCTTAATTACATATGATTTGCATGAATTTTATAACTAAAGACTATTAGTTCAAATAAAATTTAATCAAGATATTGTTATGCTGGTAAAGTTATTAAAACAATTGACAAAATAATTTAACAAGCATAAACTTTATTTATTTCATTATGAATTTTCTTTCTTAAGTATAATTTATTTCGTAGGCACGCGCCAGAGATGAAGTTAACGAAGTTCTTAAAAAAAGCGACGGAAAAATGAGTTGCTCCGAAATCCAACAATTGCAGTATCTTGAAATGTGTATTAAAGAATCTTTAAGGCTTTACCCAAGTGTTCCATTTATGTCAAGGAAACTGAAGCAAGACTTGCAACTTAGTATGAAAATTAATTATAAATAATTACATTGAATCAATGATTATTTAATGTCGCGAAATATTTAAATTTACGTATTAATGATTTCTTCCAGAAAATTATCTTATTCCTGCGGGAGCTATTGTACACGTACATATTTATGATCTTCATAGAGACGCAAATTTCTGGACAGAACCAGATAAATTTGATCCGGACAGATTTATACCCGATATAATAAAATATCGACATCCATTTTCTTATATACCATTCAGTGCTGGGCCACGAAATTGCATTGGTAAATATACGTACATGTTATCGATATTAATAAATAAAACATATTTAAACATTTTTGCATTTTCTCCTAAAAGCAAGTTTTTAAATTTATTAAAAAATTTTTTGTTATACAATGAATTAAATTAATTTTTAAATTAATGTACTAATTTACAAATTGTTTTATTTAAATTGAAAATTTTTCATTCGCATACTTAAAATTTTCATCAAATATATGGATACTATTTTACAGGACAAAAATTTGCAATGATGGAAATGAAAGCAACAATCGCTTATCTTTTGCATAATTTCATTTTCGAAGCTATCGATTATGCGCACGAGGTACCAATTATATCGGATTTGGTGCTTCGACCAGCTCATCCACTTAAAATGAAACTAATTCCTATTGAAATTTGAAATAATTTTTTAAACATTGTATATTTTTATATAATGAAACCTATTTATGTATAACGCAATACTGAACCTACATATATGCATTCACAAGTTTTATAAAAATAATAATACAAACTGTGCAGATATAAATATAAATATAATCAAACATCAATACTTAGGACGCATCGCGAGAAGCAGCTGTTTTTTTTTTTTTTTTTTAATTTAAATCTCTCTTAAGATCTCTTTAAAATTTTTAAAAATCCTAATAAAACTAATAACTTTTAAAATCAAAGCGGGCTAGTGAAAATTATGTGAACATACAAGGCACAATCTCCGAACCATTAAGTAACCTAAACAACAGTTCCATAAATTCACATTTGCACGTGGTACGATCATACAAAAAAGTATTAAGTATACCATAAAAATAGGAAATTTTAACAAACTCATGCCATCCGTAAATATACAGGATATCAAAATGATTTAGCTTTTAATTAATCGATCAAAATTTTCAAACGATAACGTTTATCTTTAATAATGAAATAAAAATTTTTGCATATAATTGACTTTATGAAAACGAATTAAATTTAACTTACATGTGATCAATGTTACCAAAGTTCTGCAAACATATTCCCATAGAATTTTCCTCTTTTTGATACGATGGTCGAGATAAGTGGTCCAAATTATTTCAACAGGTACGTACGCTTGCAGCGCATATGTGATGAAAATAGCAAACGCGAACATCACTCTGATACACTTCGCCATCCTGTTGAATAATCATTTTACATAAATAATAGCGTTTTTTCTAATACTGAATATATGTTTAGTAATATAAAAATAATATTATCATTTTACTGAAAAAAAGTCTTCGAAATTCACACTATTCAATTCACAACAATGGTAAATATTGAATTCTTCTTCTTTTTTTTTTTTTTTTTTTTTTTTCTTATTTATAATTTTTTTAAATATCGAATGGACATAAAAATTGCTCGAATAAATTATCGAATACAATAACTGATAATTAATGAAAAGAATTTTTCTGACTTAAAAAGTTTTTTATCGTTCTACCGTAAATAATAGTTGCTGAAATATTCGATTTAAGAGTCTCACACAGCATCCATAGGTAAATCTAACGTGATACTGCCAGTAGCGTTGGGCCCGTATTTAATGTATCCGAAGAATCCTACGGTGATATAAAGAAGAACGATCACGAACATTCCTATGTTCAGGACGCCAAATATACCACGGAAGTTTTGTGGTGTTTTCATATTATTTTCCAACGCAATTATCTGTAAATATATATATATATATATATATATTTTTTTTTTTTTTTTTTAATAAAAATAACTCGTTATGCATTTAGTTGATTAAAAATTAAATTGCAACATTTAATGCTCGATAATTTTACGCAATTAAAGTTAAAAGTTCATTAAATAAAAAAAATTTGATTTAGTAAAAATTAATATATATATATATATACTTTTGCATTATTACTATTATTATGTTACTTAATTGTATTTTTGTAAAATTTGTATAATGCATTATATTTATTAGATTGAATAAAACTCACCACTCCAACAGCTTCTAACGCAAACAACGTTGTACCAAAATAAAGGGAGAAGCCGCTTGCTGTTCCAAACATTTCCCTTTCGTTAATTGATGGTAAATCGTCAAATACGTATGCTAAAATCATTCCTAGACCGATAAATGTTATAATATTCGCAATGCTTGATAAAGGCGCCAACGTCTTTAAATTACGGATATAGTTGATCAAAATCAAAGGAACCAATAACATTAATATATAAATTTTAACATCTAATGGTTCAATATACTCATCGGCAACCTAAAAAAAAAAATATATATATATATATATATATAAGAGATATGTAATTGAAAATTCTTAAATACTTTACAAAATATTGCTTTGTGTTCACCGAAAGTCTTATGGTATTTATTTACGTAAAAAATGTATCAAACCTTAGAGATCAATGACTTTATTTTAATAATAATTAATGGTATTTATAATTTTTACAAACATGAAAATGAATTATATAAATATTATTAAATGAATTATTTACTAATAAAATTGCATTGAAAAAGATTAAAAAAGTTATAAAAAAAAAAAAAAAAAGAAAAAATGCATACACCATACCTGTTTTAAATTTGTTGCAACGAAAACGATATATACACAGCATATTCCTAATTGATACACTATTAAAAATGAATCCACAAATATTCTAAAATAAATAAATATATTTTTTAATCGTTAATTAAAAATTCTAGATTTCTAGAAAAATCAGATACTACGGATAAAATTGAAATTTTAATTTCTTAATACTTTATCACCAATCATTTATAAACCATTCGATTCGATAATGAAAATAAAAAACTTACGGCGAATAAGCGGCGAACCGCCTGAAAACCGGCGGACCTTGCTCGAGCGCAACTTTCATGCTTTGAGGATAATTCAAAATAGGAACTTTAAGACGTTTGCAAAGCTCGTACTGAGCCCTGACAAGAACATGAAGGCAGTACGTGCAGAGTATGCCGATGAGAACCGTAGCGACGGTCCCTGTAACGAGACCGCTGTTGCCGAAGGCGTTCGGCATCGCCAGGATACCCGTACCGAGACTTCCTTTCAGCAGGTGAATTAATGTTTCTGCGTTTCTAAAAGCAAAATTTGATTAATTAATTGAATGCGATACGTGACATTGGCTTAAATTATTCCTATAGTCTTTTAAATATTGGCGAATAAAATTATTTTATTTTATTAGTGCTCTTTGGAGCCCGCGTCCGACCAATGTTTTTTTTTTTTTTTTTTATTTAAAGCTTCAAATCTCTATTGAGATTTATTTGCCATACATTGATTGTTTATCATTTTACAATATATTACATTTTTACAGTGTTAAACTTTTATATTACAATTTTTAAGAAACTTATGAATATACATACAGGCATTAACATTTGGTTCGACGAGTAGTGTATTAATATTGCACGGAACCTTAATTTTACATAAATTTTGTAAATTGTACATAAGAGAGGTTCGCTCTGTATCGAGTAAAGGGCAATTCCAAATAATATGATTCAAATCTTGTTGTCTAAAGCCACAAGGACAGCTCGGGTCAGAAATTATATTAATGCGATAGAGAGATGCTTTGAGATGGTAATGATCGAATCTACATCTGTTGACTGTAACAATAAGGTCTCTTGGAAGTTTTTTGTTGTGAAACCACGATTTAGTTTTTTCTGTATAATAAAATTGGAAGTACTTTTGATCTTTTGATTGGAACGTTTTTTTAATGTTGTTTATAAAGATTTTATGCATGTATTCTTTGAAGTAGTTCCGCAGATCTCGAATGGGTGTAAAATGGATATAATTAGATGAGTTTAAGCTGGCATTTTTTGCAATCGAATCTGCAAGTTCATTGCCACTGATTCCAATATGAGCAGGAATCCAAAATAGTTTTATATCTCCAGAAGTAGTTGTACTGAAAAACAATTAAAATTTGTTCAAGTTCTTCTTTGCATCTGATTATACTCCTGGCGTTCCAAAAAAGGATTTTTGTATTGCATTTGTTTTCTGGATCCATTTTATTGAAGGGATGGTCTTTATTCTTCTGTTGAGCTAAAATCTTCGCTTGCACTATTGTTTATACTCGTAACTGAAGAACTATCGAGTTTCTTTATAATTCTAGTTATGCGGCTCTTCAAGCTTTTTTGTTCGATGTGCCCATAAACTTTTCTCAGCGAGTCAATGAGAGTGGAAATATTGTTAGTGTATTTGGCAGCAGTCGGGTGCAAATCAGTATTTCCAAACGAATGTTTTAAGAACTGAATGATATTTTCGAAATCGATTGATAGTTCAGCCTTATTTTCCTTAAAATAGGCTGCAGCAGATTTTAGATGCATGTCTACTTGAGTATAGTTTTCTTCTTTTGTGATTTTCATTCGTTTTATTGGCTGAGACAAAGACTTTTTACTTTTTTTGGATACTGTTGCAGTTGAAGTATTTTTAAAATTATCGTTGGAAGCTATGCTAGCATGGTCCGACCAATGTTTACATCATAATACGTAACTTATAGTTACGTAGTTGTTGTTTACAATAATGAAAAATTCGCTATTTATTGTTAAAATTTTTATTTATAAGATCTTTTCATTATTAATTATTCAATAAGTTTTTACTTAATTCATCGTATATTTTCCGTATGTTTTACATATATTTTCCGTAAAGCATCATTTATATTTAAAAAGAAATACTTGCGAATACTTGTCCTATAACTCTGATTAAGTAAATTTGTAAAGACTGATGCTTTGTTATAATGTGGTGGTATGATGAGTAATATTGATTAAAATTTTTTAATAAATATTTTACAAACGTATTTTTTTTTTTTTTTTTGCGATCCTATCATTTCGAAATGAGGAGAAGGAGGAAATATCGATAGGGGAATAATTATCTAATATAATACAGATGGGGGCAAGTAGCGGTCACACTTACCCTTCCGAAGATATAATTAAAGTTTGGGTTTCCCTCAACACCTAAGCATTATTAATCTACATATGTTATACAATATAACTAGAATATATATATATATGTATACGTGTATATATGCATCTACGTACAAAGTATCCAAGCACCACTCATCTACTTCTTCTAAATTTTAAAAATTAGAATTTTCTATTAATCTTATTATTATTCTGTTAAATTAACTTGTTCTATTAATAATATTGCGAACTTCCGGTTCTAACCGGAATTGGGATATTTTAACCAGAAGGTCACTTTTTCAAACGAATGGAGTGATGATAAACGAGATGAGGAACATAATAGAGGGATCACAAAGTACCTACAACCATAAACATTTGCCGAAAAATTTAACAAAATATAATCAATTTCTCAAACAAGCTTATGAATTGTCTTGTTTAATACTCATTATTTTATTATGTTAAGTGGTTTATTCTACTTACGTGGTAGGATGTGGCCTATTTCGGTGTTTATGTGGATCGTATTCTGGCGTTTCTAAACTTGCCGTAACTGTTGTCGCTTGCCTCAGCGAGCCGCTATCGGGTATTACAGTGTTAATTCTAAAATTTATTCAAATTTTTCAAATGTTTATATTATGCAAATGTACATGTATTTTTAAAAATGATTAAAACGTCAGATAAATCATTCATATAACTATTTTATTATAAATAGTTGTTTATCTAATATGTTAATCCATAACGTTTTAAAAAAATAATTTAACAGTTTTAAAAAATAAAAAATTTATCTATCGTGCGTAATATTTAGCAGTTTTGATATTCAACTTACTTGCACGCATTCTGCACCCGTTGCATACTAAAGACTTCCCCGTTCTTACTCTCCATTGTTATTTCTTTTTCTTTGACAGATTAATTTGAAATACTGTAAAGAAAATAAAATGTAATATTTATTATTATTAGTTAATGACATCAACGAAATATATAAATATATTAAGGAAACGTATTCCATTTCGAATTCAAACATTTTAATAATTTTCAATTTTTTATATTATAATTTATAGAATAATTTAATAATATATATCAAAATAAATTTAATACATATTTGAAGAAAGTAAATGAAATTCGAGTATCGATATATTTTTTTGATCGAAATGATATTCACAGCGACGCACGATAATAGTTTCACCAGCTATCAAAGACACGAGATTACGACTATACGCGCGACTCAAGCAGATTTGATTTAAAGCGTTGATTCAACTACTTGGATCCTACTGTCCGCCTCTTCATCTGGTTTACCATACTACTATGGAGTTCCCTCATTATTCGATTAGAGCAATCAAAATTACAATAACGCTGTGGTCATCTTTTTTCTTCGTTTCCGTTTCATTATAACAGGTATGTACATAACTAACATATTATATTATATTTAAATTTGACAATTATACGGTAAAAAAAAAGTTAAAGCTAATGTTTTCAGAGATAAAAACCCCTCTACATCCTATCATTATTTTAAATGCAATTTTTATATAAATAATTTATAAATTTAATTAATTTTATTTTAAAAATCAATTAACCATTTATAAAAATAACTGTAATCTTAACTTTTAAGATAAAAAGTAAATAAATCAAAATTTTAACTGCGCTTATTACATAATTAATAACATATCTAAACAATATAAAATTTCCATTATTTTAAAATTTATATGGAATACAGTACTTAAAAGCGACAGTAGATACAGTAGGTGAATAAAGTTTATTGTAAATTTTAAAATATAAATTAAATTTGTAAATCTAGCTATTTATTTTTTAATGACGACGCACGATTTTCTAATTTTCAAATTTCTCAATTGAAAAACAAAGTTTTTCATGAATTTAAAAAAAAAAAAAAATAGATCTACCATACATGAAGCATTTCACATAAAACATTTGTTACGGATTAAAAATTATTATTAGAATACAGTGAAGTGAGTGCATCTTAATGGAAATCGATTGATAACGGAAAATTTCAAAGGCTTAAGTAAATTAAACATAGCGAAGATTTGGAAGAAATAACGAAGGACTCGGAGCGTCGCGTATAGGAGCCTTTTCACTTAACAGCATTTGACCTTAATGTAACGATTAAGAGCAATCTATTCGCGTGCAGCGTGGTTAACAGTGTGCATGCAGTCGAAATAGATTTTTATTGATCAATTGATAAACCTCGACAATGGCTTACAAATGTACCTTTGTGCTCTTTTTTTCTCTTGCCATAAATTTGACCACAAAGTCTACTTATTTTCTTTCTTTTTTTTTTATTTTTTATAAGAACATACAATTTTCCGTAATATTTAATTACATGATATTTCCTACTTTATAACTGCATTTGTGTAATTTTTTAAAATATGTTTGTTTTACTAACTAATAATACCGTATGTATTGATGCTTGAAACATTTTCTTCGGAAAAAAATATTAACATCGAGATTACAATCGAGAACTTAAAAAATTACGTAAATTAATAAAAGAAAAAATTTTAATTTTATATTCATTTATTACTATAACTGATTTAGTATATTTAATTTGCAAACTTATAAATATTTTCTTAGAGCCAGTCATATGAAGTTTTTAACTCAACCACGTGCTAAGTTATTTAAATTTTTGAAACTTGATGAAAAATCGAACGTTTGAAAATAAAAATTAAACTTATAATTTAAGATAAATTTCTATTTATTTTCTCGTAAATAATCGAGTTATTTCAATATATAAATCTTTAGAACCTTGAAGTCTTATTAATACGCTTGAAACACTTCATGAAAATATTCCACAATACAATGCAAGTCTTTTTGCGCATTCAATAAACCTGGTGACACTCTAAATCAACAAAAATCATTGAATGAAAAAGATTTCCATTAATTTTTTATTAAAAAACAAAGTAATTTTTAAAACAAGATATAATCATAAACATTTAAGTACAAAAAGTTAAATGTTATAGTAAATGTTATAGTTAATAAGTAGTGATTTATAATATAGTAATTAGTGTATTAATGCATAATAATTTTTATTATTTTTAAATATATTAGAATTATTAATTGTAGACGTTTTAAAATTAATATTTTCAAGTAAACGATTGTAAAGATTTCAAAGAAATAATATAAATTATAAATATTAGATATACAGTTTTTGTCTCAACAATAATTTAATAAAGCAAGAACCACTTTTTCAAGTCGGAATTCGTGAAAAGTAACTGGACATAATTATCATTTAGATTAAACAATTAATCCGTTATTTAAAAATAAGTATAAAATGCAACTATACAAGTCTCGAACTTAGTGGTATATATTATAATGTTAATTAATAATAATTATAATGAAATTAAAAAAAAAAAATCAATTAAATTGTGAAAATTTATCATTTTAAAACGAAAGACTGTGTAGAAATTGTTACTTTACACAAACTAGCCATTAATACTAATAATTATTGTAGGGAATAATAATTTAGAATATCCATTCGTAAATTAACTGCATATAAGTAAATGATTTAAGATTTAAAAAACAAAAATTTTGAACCGTTATTGTTGGATAAAAAATAAAAAAGATAAATTACTCATTATGAAAACTTAAGTTTAAAAATATATATTTACTTGGACGTATAAAAAATAAGAGCGACAACGATATCTAAACTTGTAAATTATTAATGAAAATAATAAAAATATCGGTTCGATTAAATAGGATCGCGAGGGTATTGTAATGGATCCCATCATCATGATCTCTACATCCTGATCAGTTCGTTCGCACTGGGGTTGTGACGCACTCTGCCGAGGCCGACGAACGAGTGATCGCGCGCGGCGGCTCGGGGAACAATTGTCTGTCGCCGGTACGTGAGCCGTTGTATTTAGTCTTTACGATTCAATTTTGATTTTCATCTTAAATCACCAAAATTATTGAGGCTTTATTTTAATCTTTTTTTTCTTTCTATTACGATATACGAGATAGTTTATTTTAATTTAAATTATTCTTAATTTATAAAAAAAATATGAATTCATTGAAGAAAATATACCTATATGTATATATTCATTTGGAAATATTAGTTTATTAAACTTTTGTCGAATATGATTAAATCTTTTTTATTTAACAATATTTTTAATAAAAATGATAAATATTTTTTTTTTTTTTTTTTAATTTTTAATATTCTTAATATTAGACTTGAATATCTTCAATATTTGTTAAATTTTATTTAGAATACAATCTTCAATCTAAAAAAAAATTTGTTTAAATTTTATTAATTTTAAAAACATACCTTTGACATTCCATTAGAACTATCATAGGCCGTTTAAATTAATAAATATTGAAAATAAATAATAATAATAAAGTAATATTTTAATATTTTTAAAATATTAATAATATCTACAATAAATAAAATAATGAAATACATCAAAATTTGCCTCCATACTATTTAAAATTACGATAATCTTTTAAATAATATGCCTCAAATTAAATCTTTAAGATTAATTTGATAATTAAATCTTTAGCAGACGGAAGACGTATTATTTTGATACTATTTATTCACGTATAATAAATTCAATAATAGTAATTTTAATTTCATCGCTCATATGTATATACATTTATATACAATTGACCATTAATTTTATTTATTTTAATATCAATAAATTCCCATAAATGATATTATCACGATTTGTTAATCTTATTTAGCAGTAAATACTTTTTGTTACATTCTACTGCTGCCGAGACTACGTTTACGCTAGAATGATAGAAATATGACTCGGGGAGGTTTTATGAGACTGTAATCGAAGGATATAGATATAATAGAAAAATATAGAATAGAAAAATCCTTATGTATCGCTAAAGAATCTCGCATCAACACGACGAGAGTAAACATCCAAAGCTACGATCGAATGAAGACTTTTCTCAAGCGCAAATATTATTTGTAAAAAAGAAATTAAATTTTATATTTTTTATAATGTTTTATAGAATCAGAATCGTTCATAAACGTAGCAGGAAAAATTTCCATGAAAATTTTCTTGAATATTTATTTGAATCGAAATTGACCTTAAAATTATTACTGAAATGAAACATAAGTTAATATAACGATATATTACATATTTTAGATACAGTATAATCATTTGTTTAACTCTGTCTTCAACCATTCTATTTAAATAAAATACTTGATCAAACATTACAAAAAAAAATTTTCAATTTTAAACTCAAATTCATTTTTAATCTTTTTACACAAGAATGCAAAACAAAATTTATCCAGTATGAAAATAATATTTTCTGAAAATCGTTTAAATTATTGCACTTTAAACAATCCTATATCAATTTTCTTCATGGCAAATCGTTACATTTTTATGTTAGTGCTGCATAATATTAAAAAGAATTACATAAAAAAAAATTTGTCAAAAATGTTTTCGTAATATATGCACCAATGGCTTCTAGACTAGCTATTAACGATTGATATGCTTTTAAAAATAAATAAATCTACAATAATCTTTACGATATTGTTTGTACGATCAATACATGTACATCGAATGTAAGCTATGTTTCAGTCTTATAAATATTTACGACCTTGTAATCGATCGCTAGTTTAAGTATATTGTTGACGCATTTTTGGTTGAGCACTTTATTTAATTACGTTTGTTTTTAGAACTCAAGTAGCTATTATTGAACGTTATTGTTTGATGTCGCAATAAAACTGCGCGAGGTTTGATCTGTAAAAAAAAAAAAAAAAAAAAAAAAAATAATTGCATTTAAGCAGCACTTTTTACATATTTTTAAGCGTATTGTTTTTTAATCTTAGGATGTAATATAAACTTTAAATGTGCTTTTTATATTAACTTTATCTTCATGTGCTTCATTATTAATAACCCTGAATAAAAAATATTTGTTGCTTACTATTTTATAAAATATAAGCTTGAAATGTATTATTTAAAAAAATAAATAAATTTATTACTACGCAAATAAAATATTAAAAGATATATTTTTAGCATTTTATACATTCGAAATTTTCCATTTAGTGTAATTTTTATTAAGCTTAATACTTGGTCTGTATGATATATTGTTTTTTTATTATATCTGGACCGTAGTACTTTAGTAAATGATTTATTTAAATTTTTAGTTAGTTTATATAAATTATAAATCGCGCATTAATATTTCCTATATTGAAAAAATATACTGAAAAAATAATAATGAATAATGTTTATTTAATTTATAATCAAATGAAAACATAAAACCTTATAATTAATTGATATTTATATATATATTTAATTTTAATGAAGTAATTGTTGATAATTCATGAGTATTTAATGAATAAAAAATAATATGTTTATTCCAATGGCAGATATTAAACGCGATTGAAACGGCGCTTCCTGAGAAAAGTTATACTGCAAAGTAACGCACGCTACATTACAAAATAATATCAACTTTACATACATAATGACAACAACGCATGTATATGTATATCAATTCGGTTTGATTGCAGGTTACTCGTCCTACAATCGCATGTTAACATGTTGGATGCGACGGATTTCCACGTTTCGCAGATCACAATTAATCACTCAGTTGGCAAGCCGTGCGACGCGCGATACTATGTATTATTATTGCCACTTTTGAGCGACAAGGCGAACGCAGACACAGCGCCCGACGCTATAACAGTCCGATTCGTTATCCGCAACGGCAAACTATCCCGCAGGTGTACGTGAAAACGAGTTCCTCGCTCGTGTTGTAGACAAACTAAACGGTCGCTGTCGCCAAGAGTTTGCGGCGAGAGTGGGGCAAAAAAAGTAAGAAAAAGTAGGAGAAATAGAGAGAGAGAGAGAGAGAGAGAGAGAGAGCTTGAGAAAAAAAAACGGAGAAAAATCGGGGGATCGAGCGAAAAAAGTCTATGATAATGTACCAGTAATTACGCGAAGTCGAACTTTCGCGGAAATACTTGCTGCCGGGATCCGAAGTGTCTTCAACGGGTTTTTGAACTTCGCGCAGCTGCATAGGTGCGCCACTACAATTGAGAGCTTGCGTAATGTAAGCCTAGAACGGTATTTTAAATCAAGGGCAGCGCAAAGGTTATCGTTCTGGGTGAAGTTCAATCTTACATACCTATTTCCGATACTATATTTGATACCTACTATAATAAATCGGTTTGTTTCTTTTCTTCTTCTTTGTACTTTTGCTTAACTTTGCCGAGGTTATAATTGCTTAATTATACACGTTTAAAATTGTAGAACCGACTGATTCTTGAAAGTTTAAACTAAGTGTAATGTATTTTAACAATTTTTTTTGTAACGAATAATTTGCCGATTTATTCATCAGTATTATTTACAAGAGAATATTATCGTTTATTTTAAATGCACTAAAATTTATTCCATCTAAGCTTTAAATTTTTATTATTTCTCTACATAAAAAAAATTTCTCCATATAAAAACAAAAAAAGGTAAAGTTTATGTATTTCAATCAATTTTTTATCAGAATACGGAACTGTTTTTTCAAAAAACTTGCTTAGATTTGAGAAAGAATAAATTAATAATATATTGATTTAAAATACAATCATTTATTGTATGTTATTATATTTTTTTAATACATTTAATAAATCGGCAAAAAAATATGTATTGTTTTTGAAAGCTCATTAACGTATTAATTTTATTTCAAAGACTAAGTATACTGTAAACTAAATAATATCGATCTTATACCGATTTTATATCTTTGGATATCAATGATTAAATTCCAATGACTGTTGAAACAATATTTAATTAATTTTGTAGACGAAAAAATGTTGTAAAGATATACATAAAGAATACAATATGCATATTTATAATATTAATAAAGAATTAGAAGAAAAAATAAATTGTAAATATTTTTTATTTTAAGATTAAAATTAAATTTCATGTATTTTTACTTTTTATATGCATTAACTTTCAAATAAATAAGTAAATCAAAAAATAATTATTCTTTTTTTTAATAAATTTGTAATTTATAATTAAATTTAATCATGTGAACATAGAATATAGAATAAAACAAGCTTAATATTATAATTATGTCAATTCAAATTATTATTTGTCTACAAGCGATTGACCTATTTTTATTAATTAATCAACAATTCAATGTCTAATATTCTACTTATTGAGTTGCTAATAAACAGGCCTAATTATTGAAGAAACATATTAAAGATTAAAAGTAGTATGTAAATAATTTTGTTTAAATAAATTTTGGAAATAACAAATAAAAAATGCCTGTAATATGTATTTACATTGAAATCATAAGTGTAATTAAATCGACGATGTAGTTTTCGTTTCGAGTAATACATTAAAATACTTTATAAAAAATAATTATTTAAAAAGAAAGTCAAGGTTAATAAAAAATTATTTAAAGAGGATTGAAAAATATGAAATAAATTCATTTTATTCGAAGAAAAGGAGACTCGGTTTGCCCTACATAAATCAAGTACAATTAATTGCAATTGTTCAGATTCGACGTGATTTTCTCAATTGAACCATTACGGTGATAGCGATTCTTTACATGGTAAAATAATGTACGTATACTTTTATTTATTTCAATGGAATTTACCATTGGATTTATTTTTATAGGGCTAATGTTAAATTGTAACAACTATGGCTTATAATTTAAATCATAATATTAGTCGCAAAGTTTTTAAAGTTGTTTTCAAATTTATTAGAACAATGTTTGGGTCCAAATATTATTTTTATGATCTTCGTTGCAACATTCCACAAATAAATATCTTTTTATATGCAAAAATTAAAAAAAAAAAAAAAAAAAAAAAAAAAGGAGAAAGAAAAACTCACCTATATTTCAGCTAAATAAGTGCATTAGTTTCAAATATTCTGCATCGACAGGTCTTGTAGTTGTCTTTTAAATTACACCAATCACTAAATGTCAAAACATATACGCGCTGAATTATCGTCAAAATTTCAAAATAAATACCAAAAGCTCAAAGCAAAATAAATACGTTAAAACTGAAATAAAACGAAAAGAAGAAAAAGCCAACGGGATAAAATAAAAGAAGAAAAGCGTTATTCGAAGCGACTGACAGAGACGCACATATACGAGTGTTGCGAGAGATTTTCTATCTCTCGTTGACACTCGCGCCTTCGGGATAAAACTGCAACGGAGAAGAGCAACGGTTGAGAAGTCGCGAGCAATACTCTCTGGTATGCGCCCTCGCTCTACTATGTCGCTCCCGCTGCACAACGGCAGAGGAGCTTTTGGTACTGCCGAGGATCACGTGATCTCGCTTCTCGCTCGGTGTCTCTCTACGCGTTAAGTGCGCGCTTTCGCGAGCCATGCTTGCGCTTTATGTTATCCGTGTGTATGTATAAGCTAATGTTTACCTGAATTTTTAATCCGTACGTTGAATCCAGCTTGAAATTTTCTCTTTTTCGCTTCTGTAGATACGCCGAGCTTTTTCTTTAAACGTCGTAAATGGACAACGCGATCGGAGGACAGCATTTTAAAGCTTTTTGTACCATTTTGACTGGTAGAACTTGACATTATAATTTAATGCAATTATTTTTTTTTTTTTTTTCACAAACTCTTGATTCAAGTTTATTGTTACGGATAAAAGTATGCGCGCGAAAAAAATTGTGACCGTGAAGGGAAGGGGCGGACAGAGACAGAGAGAGATAACATAAATGTAAAGTATAGTATATGTTCGAAGTCGGTAACAGCGAGCACGCGCATCTAACTAATCTAAGATTTAAAGCATCTAAGCGCGGGGTCGTAACGACGGCTCTATGGCTCCTGGCCCTCAGCTAGGCTTTACATCGTCATCCTGAGGCTGTTTCTATCTCGAAGAAGTCTGCTCGACTTGCTTCATTGCACTTTGAGGGTCCTACGTTGTACGTCGTTGGAAGCTGAAAAGAGGGCCGTGGCACGTTCTTGATAGAGAGTAAGGCGATGCGGCTGCGATCGTTGCGCAGAATTTGTATTTGTGTGCGTGTGAGACATTTTGGGGGTTCGCACCATAAGTGTATCGCTCTCTCTCTCTCTCTCTCTCTCTCTCTCTCCCTGTATCTCTCGTTCTTCGCGGTTCCTCGACGGACATTGGCGATAAATAGGGGACAAATTAGACATAAGTGAGGGGCCGCAGCGAAGCATGATCTATCGATTTCGGCAAGGAAGTCAGATGCGCTTTGACTTTAGCTCGAGCAATTACTCGACTTGTAATCATTCAAGGATTGTATAATAAAGCAATATTGTATTACCCAATAAAAGTGTTTACACTCAATAAAATTCTAAAGAACCTCGCTTTATTCATAACGTTTATATTTTGATTAATGTAACAATCTATGTACATTGTTATTATTGTACTTCAATATATCTTAACAATATACGTTCTACTCGCTCTAATATTATCTTATTCATATATTCCGATTAAAAATAATTTATAGTTGAATTTGTTCACGTTTACATTATTTTCTTTAGTAATTTCAATAATGCAACGTTCATTACTAACAATTTTTTCCAGTAATTTCAATTTATTCAAATTCTATTTATAAATTTATAATTGATACCGTTTGAAATCAACGGCAGCATAATTATTTTTTCGTAATTTTCTTTTTATATTTCTTACTTTCAAATATATAAAAAAATCGGATAACTTTAAAGTTGGAATGGCTCTTCTTTCGAGTTCTCTCGTGCTCATTGGATCGTGACACGATTGGATCGAGTCATTGTATCATTTGTATGTACGTAGCCTTGTTTTACGTTTCTTTCCTACATACTAAAGTCTTTATTGTTTCGCAGAGTAATGAGTCTTAATCATCAACGAGCGAGTCAGTCATCCGTTCAAGTTGTTAACATCGAACCAATCCTCTATAGCCAGCCGAAACAGCGGACTCTGGATCATCACTTCTACGTAAAAGCTTTAACTCGTCGCGGTGTGTACCGTGGTGGTAGCGTCGCGGTACAGCATGCGGTTATCCTTCAAGCTTGTAGAGAGCTGGGTGGAGAACTTGCCTTTCACTCGCCGTCTTATGATCTTCGATTCATCGCGACGCTTTCCGTGGTGGTAGCGTGTGAATAGCACACAGCTGTGTCCCAGGCCTGTGGAGGACTAGGTGGAGAACGATGAAGAAATTCTATACCTCGAACCTCAAACCTTTGCTCTATCCCTTTCAGTTAGATTATAAGACCTGCCAATAAATTTTAATGAAAATATTCCAGATATCATAGAAAATATACCTAGTTCTCCATCTTATCTCCGGCAGTCTTAAACATTAAAGCTTCCATAGTTAATAACTTTCATTAAATTCAAGATCTATCAGCAAATACACTTATCTTTACTAGCGGTTCCAAATTCTAAATCAAATTATATAATCGAAAACAGTCCCAAAATGTTTGTATACTCTCGAATCTATGAATACGCTTCACAAAATATTTTTTAAACGTGTTTAATACAAAATTATAATAACATGTACGTCGCTAATAAACTCGTTGTTGATGCGACCATAATTAAATAATAATAAAAAAAAAAAAAAAAAAAAAAGAATATATGAAAATATAGCAATCCATTATTAATATTTTAATAAATAGTTTTTAATTGCTATTTGTAATAAATAAATTAATCGTCAAAATTTTAATGAAAATGTTTATTAAAATAACTTTATATGTTGTTTTAATATTTAAAGTTTAATATGTAGAATTTATAGTTTTATAAGAAAATAAAAAATGTTTTGTTATTATTTTTTAATGCTTGTAGATATATTTAATTACATATAAAATCATAAACATAACTAAAAAAAAAAAAAAAAAAAAAAAAAAAAAAAAAAAAAAAAATAATTATAAACTCCAATTTTACATTGTAATAAGAAAATATAATTTTACTTTAACCTAAACCTTACAGATTAATGATCATGTGTTGCATTTTACTATAATGAGTACAGTGAGCTCATTAACAATAAAAAATATTGTATCTTCAACGTCAATTAAAATTTTTTAATGAACGTGAAATATTATATTACAATAATATTATTAAAAATGAAATAGTATAATTTCGACATACGAGATCAATAATACCTAAATATCAGGGAATAAAAATACAATATAATTACAATTTAATTTTAACTTTATTAAATAAGAATTAGATTATCATTACATGCATGTATTTACAAAATATACAAGTATTATTAGTGTTTGCCTGCAATACACGAAAATAACACATCGTTTTCTTTATCACAGGCCACAAATTTCGGCTTCATAATGATGATTGCCTTTTAAATTTGAGTGATTAACGTAACTAGTGATTTTTAAAACTATTTACACATACCGAATATCGGTACTCATTCATAATGAAGTTAAATTTATAAAATATAAAATGATGAGAATTTATCGTTAATCCGTAAACTTCTTTTCGAATAGCAATAAATCTAACTTATTATAAAGATTACAATCGTCTAACATTATAAAAATATATATATATATATATATATATATGTATATATTTTTTTTTTTTTTTCGTTTATTTACATTTTCACTTTTGTTTAAATTTTTTTTGTTTTAATTTTATGAAAAATCTTTAGAATGTATTTATAACAAAATACACAATGTAGTAATGAAAACTAAAAAACACGTATACAATTATTATAAAGATAATAAATACAGCAACTTATCATATTTTAGTAATAAATAATATAAATGAAAGTAAGCGTGATAATCGATAATACGCATTTTACAAAATTCAACAAATCTTAATGTAACGCTTTTATAAAAGTGTCACATAATCTCTTTACCTTGACAGCACTTAAAAAGTATTACATTTTACTCGCGTGTTACACGTTTATTTAAACTCTTGAAAGCGCTATTAGGAACTTGTTTGGAATTGCTGAAAAATTATAATCGAATACCTGGCAATGTCAAGGATACGCGATACGTAATTCGTACAATATTCACATGAAGTTTTAAGAATTTTAGCATCGTTAATACTTTTCAGTAAACATTATGCATGAATGTGTGTGTGTGTGTGTGTGGGCGAACGCGCGCATATCGTGCTTAGTGTTTAAAATAAATACAAATATATTTTACAATCTTGCTTAAAGTTTGAACAAAATATATTCACATTAATTTTTTAAATTTCCAAATACTCGTGAAAATACATTATATATACATCGTAGGCTATAAAGCATTTAAATCAAATTTTACATTAAATTCATTAACAACAATTTTTAAACAATAAAAATTTTTCTTATCTCACTTCAACTTCGTCAATATTGCAAAATTTACTAAAGGATAATTATCTCTCAGTAAAATACTAGCTTGTCTTCTTAAGGTAACTATCTTAGAGTCTGGCACTTTCCTTGACTGATCATCATCAAAGATTTATTATTAGGCGATAGCTGGTTATTTTTAAGATGTCGCGTATATGCATCGTAATAGTAATGAAGCCAGCAAAGTTGCAATCAATGTTCCATTCCAATAAATTTGAGTTACGTCAGTATTTCAATATTACATAATTATAATAATTTTTAATTAATAAGTATCCCAACAATTATTATTATTATTATTATTAATGATAATAATCGAGTTTATTCAAAATATTAATTCTTTTTCGATAAGCCTGCAGTTCTGCTTCGAATAATTATAAATGAAGTTTTATTGCGATAACTCGCAAAAAATTCCGTATCGGAAATTTTTCGCACTAAGAAGTGCTAATTTTTTTTTTTTTTTTCTTTATTTTGAGAGGCATTAAAAGTTTGCGGTCATCATTAATAATTCATACAGCTTCAAGGCGCTTCTCGCACAAAGAGCAATGCTCGTTACTGAATTTCATTCACAGGTTCTCCGTAGTTTATATTACACGGATATTAAATATTTTTGAATATGTGATAGAATTTATTTATTATTTTATTAATTAATAACAGCGACTTGACGGTTGAATAATTTTTAAAATTTTAAATATTTACTTGTATTTTTAAAAATGGATTTAAAAACATTATTAATGCATACAAAGTATGTACACGTAAAAAATCGATTTATCTGAAGATAATCGTGAACAATGATTGTAACGTTAAATGAAATGTTTTATGCCTCGTTTTGATTTATAGCAGTACTGATTGTTTTTCTGCAATACTTTTGTTATGTAAATATTTACCTTTTGACACTAGTTTAGAATAACGTAGCATAAAAAACAAGGGTTAATAATTGCACAAAGTTAATAAACAATTTAATAGCATTTTGTTTTGTTTCTCGCGATAGCTTTTTCTAGCTTGAAATTAGAGCATTTTAATTTAATAACCAATTATCGTCGGTGCCAATATAAAAAATTTCGCGTCACCTAAAATTTGCACGCATTTTCTATAAATAGTCTCACTTATATTATTGACGTAAAAATGAATCACGGAACTATCGACAATAAAAAAAAAAAAAAAAAAAAACGCACGTTTGTCAACAATTATATAAACTCAATCAAAAGATCAAAGTTTCATCGACGATTGTTGGACTAGCAATGCATTTGTGTCATTGACTGTGTAAAAAATAAATGAGGAAGTCGTTGAACTACCGTAAATACTATGTAATATAACTCACTCCGTTGCTCTCCGTCCAGACGGAGTCGACATCCGGAGGGCTTACGTTTTTCGATTTGTTCCTTTGCACGTCGTTGACACCCAAGAGAATCGCACTCGATATTCATTGCTTTGCCGAACGGTCGAGCCTTCAACCGGTACTCTTTGTTAAACTTTTGCCGCTTTGGCTCTCAATTATTTTCTCGAGACTCGTATACGTACCGATAACGAGACCGAGCATACCAAAGAGTATAACGGCGCTGTTTCTCAAAGTTAAGAAAACGCGCTCGCGACCAGTTTTTACTTTCCAGAAAGCGCAGATTTGAATGAGGGCTGGAAAGGAAACTCCTAAGGCGGCCAAACACAGCGCGCCGAACAGCGAAATGAAGAGCTCGAGTTCTGGAATCGATACAGCCAAGATAACTGAAAAATTAAAAATTACATTGTGAGCAAAGATTTTTTAAAGAAATTATCATTTATTTTATTGAAAAATTAATATTTTTACATTGCATTATTTAATTTTAAAATAAAACTAATAAATTAAAAGCATACTATTATTTCAAAATAAATACTTAACTATTTATTGTTAATTTTTTATTTAAAATTTCTATTTATTTAAACAATATTTGAGCGTTTGTATTAAGCGTTTTTTATATTGTTTTTTTTTTTTTTTAATATAAAATTTGTTTAATAGTGTTATCATTTAATATTCTGATGCAATACGGTTAAATGTTGTTTATTATTTTTAACTAGTTATAAAAATATATAAAATACATTTTTAATATACTGCCTAAAATATATAAGAATACGTAAATAACAAATGTTCAAAATTATTGAAAAAAAAAAAACTATAATAAATATAAAAAAGATATAAAATTTAATTAAAATCTTTTTTAATGAATTAATGACTCTTGTAAAAAATTGTTATATCAAAATATTTATCATCGACAAATTATTAATATTATCTAGATTCAAATACTCAAAATGAAAATAAAATACTAAAGATTTTCCTTTGTATATTACATTGAATACATTTGTAATCTTAAATTACTTATTAGTATGTTAAGCAAGTTTATCAATACTTAATTCATATTCAAATTATCTCGTGTACATTACATTTGATACTCATAACGTAATGTTTTTAGTCATCAAGTTGTTTCTTTATTACAAAATACCTTAACCTATGACCATGAAATTTTAGCTTGAACACGCGATGCTGATTTAAGAAAACATGAGACATTTTACACTTTATCTTAACACTTTAAAACAGCTTGTGGACGATTTAAATTAAAATAAAGCGAGTCTAAATTTCAATTCACTTTTTGTTATAAAATATTATACAATAAGATTTTATATCTCAATTGTATTATCATAGTTTTATTTAGTATACTAATAAATATCTATTTATTCTTATAATAAATATATTAATTAAAATGCTTGCTATTATCTCGAAATCTTTTAAACAGAAAAATATCCAGTATTTATTCATTTATAACGTTTCGAAAAAAAAAAAAAAAAAAAGAAAGAAAGAAAGAAAAAAAAGCCTAAAATCATGTATACGTATATTCATACTTACAAGTAAAGATGACGATTGACGTTCTAACGACGTATTCCCAGATGAGTCTGGCTTTCTCGGAAATGTGCTTGATCTTAGGCTGGATGTACTCGTTCCACGAGATGTCGATCGCGACGTAACATTGGAGAGAGTGAGTGATGAATATCGAGATGGCGAGAAGAATTTGCACGACCGTTGCGAGAGTCTCTTTGGGTAAGTTCGTAGTGATGGTGCCGGCTACGCCTTTTCCATACCAGATGTATCCAAAGAATCCCATGCCCACGTAGAGGATTATGTTGAGAGCCATACCGATATTGAGGACACCGAACGGCGTCATGAATAATTTTGGCTTCTTCATTTCGTTCTCCAAAGGCATAATCTGTCGACGTTTTTATTGAATTTTTTTTTATTTTTATCGTTAGAGGAGAAATTATTTTAAAATATCATTTTTATATTACAAACGAATTAAATCAATTGTTTAAATATTTTATTTTGTCGATTGGTTTATTTTTATAATAAACAAATTTCACAAATTATCGATAATTAATTAATTCATAGGAAAAGTAAACATACGTACCACACCAATAGCTTCAAGTGCAAAAAGAACGGTTCCTAAGAAAAGCGGAAAGTTATTCACATCGCCAACTTGTTCCTTTCCTTCGAAACTTATGGGATCTCTAAAGAGATAGTACAATATAATGCCAAAACTAACGAACGTGATGCCGTTAGCAATTGTCGATAAGGGAGCCAAAAATTTCAAATTTCTAACCCAGTTAATAAGAATAAGTGGCAAAAGAAGCGCCGCCATGTATATCCTTACGTCCACTGGCTCAACGTAATTGTCCATCGCCTGAAATTACAATAGTTTTTGATGTTAATTTATTTATCTGAGCGCATATTTTAACTTATATTTATATTATTCGATTTTTTTTAATATTTACTTCGATCTTCAAAATTTTTACGACAACATTAGCCATAGTCAGTCAATAAATCAAGTTTCTTTATTGAAAAATGTGAAATGAATTAAATGTCAGTTATAACTAATCAAAAGTTGATTGAAATGGCACCGAGATATTTATATACGGCCGAATCATTCAACGTTGTGGTTCTTTTTTTTTTATTTTAATGGAATTTTCCAGACTCTATGCTTACTTTTATAATGTTTGTCAAATGAATTTAAAAAAACTTGAAGAATTAGAAATGGTTCTAATTAGAGTATGCAAATAAGACAATATACTCATCGAGAGTTGAATAAAATTAGTATTTCTTTTTTTAATTAAAAAAACTTTTATTAATATTTTCTATTAATTTTTAAATTATAAATATTTTGTTTCCTTAATTATACGTACTTTATCGGTAGACTTTAGCATCAACGCGTTAATAATTTAATCTATAAAGTCTTCAAAGTCAGTGATAAAACGAAATATATATATATAAATTTTTTTTGTTCCTTATTGTTTATAAATAAATCCCTTACATATGCACGTACATGTGGGGAAAGTGTTTACATTCAAGCATTATTTAATATATAGCGTTATTCAAATTTTTGCTTTAAGATAGTTTAAAAGTAATAAAAATAATAAGAATATTGTAAACTACTTCGAAGACCTAGGAATTATGCGACAATGTGTTTATCGTTAGTTTATTTTACGGTGATTACAAAAATCAATTGAAAAAAAAAAAAAAAAAAAAAAAAAAAAGAAAAGGAAAAAAATTGTGACATATATTGCAAAAGAAAAAATTCAACGTGTAAAAGCCATAATATCACAAATAAATTTTTACCGCGTTAAAAAAAAAAGCATACATACACACATATATACACACACACACACACACACACATACAATTTTTATGTAAACATTCACGTACGAATCTTTAAAGCGAAGCGGAAACGTCGTGCGACGACGAGTTGCTCCTTACGCGGAAGATATAATGAATTTGATTTAATTTTAATCAAGTCGCGTACGGCATTTAGCGCCTACGATATCCGATTTCTCATTCCCGGCGTGTAAGTTTCCCTGACCCACATATATAATGTACCGCGAAAGACTTTATAGCGGCGCGATGTATCTTTTAAGACTTACCTTTTTCAGATTCTCGGCGATGAATACTGTGTACACACAACAAGTACCCAATTGGTAAATCATCAGAAACGTATTGGTTATGTGTCTGAAAAATAAATATTTTAATGATTGATCGACATCGACGTTATTCCGAATAATTTATTTCGGATTGAAAGTAAAGGTGATTATCTATGATTGTGTCATTAATCGAGAAAGTATCAAATATTCGAGAAACTTTGTTTCATCGCGTAAAAATAATTGTTATGAATTTGTAAAAGAACTTTAAATATTTCAAACACACTGAAATCTCATTCAACAAAGCAGTTGGAAAAGTTTCATTGAAACTTCCGTTAATTACGCATCGACATAAAATCACAAAGTTGTTCAGAGAAAAAAAAAATTTCCGCTGCATTTACATATATTAATGAAAGATTTAAATTTTATTTATTTTTTTGCAGATTTCTCGAAAACATCTTGGTATTAATAATTATGAATGAAATGATAATTATTTTTTAA
Source organism: Chalcis sispes (assembly GCA_949987625.1). Taxonomy (NCBI): domain Eukaryota; kingdom Metazoa; phylum Arthropoda; class Insecta; order Hymenoptera; family Chalcididae; genus Chalcis; species Chalcis sispes. Next base: position 17,901,311 of record OX465097.1, read on the forward strand.
GATAAATTTTTATTAACTCATATTTCTGATAATCTTTTCCTCATTTACATAATTACACTATTGATTATTAACATTTTTCATGATATAAAAGTATAAAATTAGTTTAATATTCACGTATTCAATTAAAATATATTATAAACATTATGTTTGGTTATTAGTTTTTTACTTTAAAAAAATTAAATTTTCTATAAATTTTTATGTAAACAAATTGACACATTAAACTTATTAAACAATTCTTAGTAGAAATATATTCAATTCTTATTACAATACGCACATGCTGCATATGAAAGTATATTACTATCGAATATATTTATTGCTATCAAATATTGGGTTGAAGCTATAAAAATAACCATATGCAAAACTAATCAAATAATATAGCAATATAAAAGTCCTTTTGGTCGCAAGATGAGCAACAAAAAATGCTAAAAAAGATAAAAAAAAATAAACTCACGGGCAGTATTTGGAAAACCGCCTAAGACAATGTGGTCCTTCCTCCAGAGAGGCTTCCATCGTCGCGGGATACGTCATCGAGGGAACTTTTCTCCTTTTACATAACTCGTACTCGGATTTTATCAAAACTCGTATGCAATACGTGCAGAGCAAACCGATAATTATCGTGCCGATCGTACCGACTATGTAACCCGCGTTTTCGAACGCCTTCGGCATCGCCAAAATTCCTGTGCCCAAGCTGCCTTTCATCAAGTGGAACAGCGTATCCCAAAATCTATAAAAAAAAAAAAAATAATGAGGTTTTTGTTTTATTAATTGTCAAGATTTTATTCGAATATCCTCTAAGTTTTTTGAATAATTTTTTTATCGGATAAATAATGCAGTAATAATGCAATAATAGTGTAAAATTTTTTCGTAAGCTCAACTTGGAATTTCAAGAGGAAATACACACGATATACATAGTTTTTTCTTTTAACATTTTTATTTTTTTCAGCATCTATTAAAGCATATAACGATAAAGTAATGTTTGTTAAAAAAAAAAAAAAAAAAAAAAATTATTATAAATAATGCCTTAGAAAAGAAAAGAAAATATCTAATTCTTTTTTATGAACATGTTTATATCTTACTTAAATAAAATTACAAATTTTTAATGCGTTAATTAATGTTTGCTTGCTTACGTGCAGATACTTTTTACGCAATATTAAGATGTTGTAACAAATGTAGACATCATAAAATTTCAAGAATAGCATAAGTTTTATCGCAAATGAGAAATAAAACTTACGACCGACAAAACAATAAGACTGATTCATTTTTCAAAACAACAAATTTCGTAGTTTTGTTTTTTTCGCAAACTCCGTAATTTTTTTTTATATGTATATATATATATAAATTTTGATATAATATTTGTAAAAGTGTTGTAAAATAAGTAAAATTCATGCAATAAAGTTTATAAAAACAAATAAAGTATTAAGAGCGCGAAGTGCAGACAAACGTTCACTTTACTCATCTCGAAAATAAATTATTACTTCAGCCAAGACATAAGCAGCCAGCCGTTAAGTTAATTTTTCAAAAAACGATATCGCGCGTCTTTCGCGTTCTCTCGTGGAAAGCTACGAAGTCGCGAGTAAATTGAGCGAGCAATAAAAACGGTATTGCTGGAATGTGAAAAAAAAAAAAAAAAAAAGGCCGAACAATTCAATTAAAAACGTAGCGACGACGTTAGATAGTTAGCCTATATAATAGACGAATAACCGAGGAAAGTAAAGCGACGCTTACGTAAGCTAAGCGTGAAAGCAGCCAAGCGAAGGTACAAGAGTGTTACAGATGCATTTGACGCTGTAAGAATTTAATCGAAGGAAGACTCTTATTCGCGAAAAGTATTCTTATTCTTATCGAACTTAAAAAAATCGCAAATGTTTTTTTTTTTGTTTTTTCTTTGTTTTTTTGTCTTTCTCATTATATTGTTTGCAACTACGATTGATATTTTTCCTCAATTTGACGCAAAATCCAACACGTGCACAGTGTAAAATCGTCGTACTCCCTCTTGGATTATCCGAGATCCATCTCTTATCATTGAGAAAGACCGGCAATTCTTCTTCGTTTTTTAAATACTCTTTTAATTACAAGCCGGCTTTTCTCTCTTCAACGCGCATTAATGTCAAATGTTTCACGTACATTATTTACTGCGCATATTAATGGCCTACAGCTGCTTGTGTTTATAACTATATTTGTTTTTTTAAAGGAATTTTTTTTTCTGCATTCTTATGCTCTTATGTACAAAATATTAATGTTATTTATTGGGATATCATAAAGTTTAATTGAAATAGCGAGAAATCCGATAGCCGAAAAATTTATTTGAAATTTTACATAATGATTAGAAAAATTTCTCGCTACCAAATAATCGATAAATCATTATTTTCGATGATTATAAAAATCTTTTATTATTATATTTAACAATAAAACAATAATAATAATGAATACATTGAAAACCCTTGTAATTTATTTCATAATTATTGTAAAGCCAAGTGATATTTTATAATTTTTCAAATACAAATCGTTCAATTTTATACTTGACATAAACTGTAAAGTGCATACTAGAAAATAACACATAAAGCGTCTTATGTAATTGAAAGTCATCATGTCAAATATTTGACGTGAGAAGAAAAGTAGAAGACGTACTGTCATTTTTCAAAACCAATTTCGATTAAATCAAACAATTTCATTCTTTAAGTAATTTGTAAAGCTGATAATAAAATATGTGATAATTGCGTATTCAATAAATCATTAAAATATTTAGTTTTTTTTTTTTTTAATTGGATATATCTTGAGTTGTTAAAATCATCATATCCTCTATATTATTTAAATTCATCGCGTAATGTTTTTCTATTTCTTGCAATAAAAAAAAAAAAAAAAAAAAAAAAAAAAAATTGACACAAAACATAGTCAATCATAGAAGGCAGCGGAAATTCACAACGAGTAAAAAATATTCTTCCAAAATAAAAAAGAAAAAAAAAGAAATTCTTACTCAATCGTCGGGAACCGCCGAGAGAGTTTGCTCTTAAATGCTACATCAATATTTTCCAAAGCAGCACTCGCGATAACCAGCGAGATATATCTGCAAAAACTACGCGAAACACCTAAAATTATAATTATCTTCCTTTCCTGTCTGGTAACTGCTCGTCGTAAAATAATACGAGTAGAGAGTGAAAGAAATTACCGGCGCGGTGAGCTATAACGCATTTCACGGCCTCGAATTTGCAAAATGCGAGTAAAACAATGGAGAAAAAAATAAAACACTTGCGTTCCTCCTTCGCTTAATTAAGTATGTACGAATCGCTTTGGTAATCCAGTCGCATTGCGCGCGCAATATTTTACATACTAATAAACGCGCGCGCACCGCTCGTAGATTATTATAGTACTGTACGTTCGATCACGTTAAACTTACGTCGTAGGATGTTGAACTTCTCGATGTTTGTATGGATCGTAATCCCCTTCTAATTCCTTGGCTTTCCTCTTGTCCTCAAGCTCGACGACGTGGCAGCTATTCGTATTGTCCTTCGTCGTGTACCTGCGAGGACAAACAAGCGAAACGTGCAATGTAGAGCTATTTTTAAATTACTTCCGCTTTTAATTTTTGACGCGCGTACGATTTATCATCGTCGCTTTGTTCTCGATTCCCTTTTTATAAATACAAGTACGATATTTCTTTCAAACCATTTTTTTTTTTTTAAAAAAAAAGAAAATCTTTACTCCATACTTGTTTTATTTGTAATATCAAGAAAATTTAAGTTACTTTTCTGAAATTTAATTAAAATTGAAGTTTATTGCGCGGATTGAAAAGCACAGCAAATTAAAATTTATAAAGACTTACTTGACAAACGATGGTGGTTGTCTTTTTTCGCTTACGGAGTCCTGTAATAGAAAAAATTAAAATGTAATTAATACGTTAAGATATCGAGATAAAGATATTAAATAAACAGATCGATAATTTTCCTTTTTGTATTACAAAACAGTCAAACATTTTATAAAAAAAGAAAAAAAAAAAAAAAAAATTTTTAATTTTGCTGTAAAAGTCTTGCCGTTCACAACGAATGCATATGCATAAGAAACAATACAAAAAAAAAAAAAAAATTAAAAACAATTACACAATCGCTTGAAACTCGTATCGAACGATTTTTGTCTCCTATTCATAAATGCATCGTTAAAATAAATTAAGCGCAAACAATTGTTGAATACCCGGAAACGCCCTTCGTCAACGATATAGACCGTGAATTTATCAATCAACAAGGATACGTCTATGTCGAAGACCAGCCGAGGACACTTGTAACGCGTCATTTAGAAAAAATCACGGATAATAAATAGTTTCATTAAGGCAGATCAGGTACTAAAATAAACATTCGTTGTATCATTGTCGTTATTCATTTAATTGAACGTTGATTTTAATTTTAATTGCGCACATAATCGTAATTAAAAAAAAACAAAAACAAAAACGTGCATTTACTATGTGATTATGAAATTTTAAAAGTAAATGTTTATTATAAAATATTATTGTTAATACTTTAATAATATAAAACTCTAGTTTTCATAAAAATAGATATACTTTTTCAATTGAATATTATTTCAAACTTTTTACTAACATTAAATTGATTCTCGGTTAAAAATTTTAATTCAACACCAATTTTTAAAATAAAAGTAATTACTTAAAAAAGTATAACGTTAAAATTTCAAAATTTTATTGAAAATTAGTATTGTTACAAGATTTTCCTAACACAACTAATAAAGTAATCTAAATTTATTAACATAAATTTATTAATGTAACATTGTTTATTAATACATAATAATTGCTCTTGAGAATAAATGTTCTCCTCTGTAAATGAATAATTTTCTATACAAAAAAAAAGCTATTTCAATTATCTAAGAAACAGTTAACTTTATTACATAACATTTTTATGTTTGTTGGAAACCATTACAATATCTTATTATGCTTGTAGAAAAAAAAATCATCATCACTTACATACTTGCAACAGGATCATATATATGATAATTGAAAGGATAGAAGAACAAGAGAGATGATATTTAAAATCTCAAAAGATGATTAAAGTATAAAGAGTCCATCACTTATTACCGGATCAGTCCAGTTATAACTGATTTCTCCTCGAGAATCCCTGTATATATATATATACTGGGAAAAATCTTTCTTTAGAAAAGATTTAGAAGAAAATGATAGGGAAAGCGGAAAAGAGGATGAAAAATTATAATTCTCATGATTCAATCAACTCAGGATACGCGCATGAACATAAATTGTTTTATTAATGATGATAGTCATACATGTTTGCTCGACCGTCACTTGAAGTGTGAATTAAATGTAAGACAATTATGTTTTACGTTGTGGGATTTTCAGAAGAAATATTATCTGATTTTTTTTTTTTTTTTTTTTTTTTTTTTTTTCATAAAATATTTACGCAAGCACAAGAGATAATTCATTTATTAAGCTTTCAAAAGAAAATAAAAAAAAAAATTATACTATTTTGAAAAAAATAAAAAAATAAAAAAAATTTTAAGAAATCACTTACAAATAATAGGTAAAAAACGAATTTCATTCCATTGCAATACAATTCATCGGTCTGATACTCACAAGGTAAAATTATGGAAGGTTTAATGCAATATTTAAGGTTTAATTCAGTAAACAATGGCATAATGTAAAGTTTAACTTTCGAATGTAAAGTTCAATGTTATTTAGCACAAATAAAATAGAAAATTTATTTATTTTAAAACGTTTACTCGTACATATATTATAATAATTCATTTAATATTTTCAATGTTGGCACTGTTTAAGTATTGAAATGACATTTATAAACATATTAATTGACAACAAGCGAAGCATTTTTTACTAATTTATGCGACATTAAATGTTTTATTATTAAACAATCGTAATTATAATTATCATTTAAAATCGTAAACATAATCTAATTATAAATAGCTATGAATTAGATCAAAACAAGTTTCACTTTCCTTATGCGCTCTGTGAAAGCATCTTGAATAAATAAGTTCCTAATCTAAAGGATTAAAATTTGCGATAAGAGCAAATTAAAGTTAAATCTAGAATTGTTTAAAGTATATTACGTTAATTTTCGAGTTCAATATCCTTTTATCAATACGCTAATGTAAACTTATAACTGATAAATATAGAAACAAATAAAACTATGTTATTCGTAAATGTTAGAATTTTACATTCTTATATCGCGCGATTTAAATTTTAATTCTCAGCTCGATGAATTTAGAAATATTTAATAATCGGAAAAAAAAAAAAGAAATATTTTTCCAATAGCCGACTTCGTAAGGTAATTTTGCACGCTGATATTTATATGGATAGCGATGAAATCGCGCGCAAGCTAAGAGTGAAAATATTTCAGTCTTCGTTCCTAGAGCAAAAAAAAAAAAAAAAAAAAAAAATAATAATTCGTAGTTAATTATTAATTATTAATGTAATTGTGTGCCCCGTAATTGTTTCAAAATGCGTCGTCAATATTCGCGGAATAAAACGACGTTAATAAAAATAAAAATCCAAGTATAATTCAATACGTATCAAGAAGATATAGTAGGCGTTATTCCTGTTAAAAAGTGCGAACACGTAAGGAGAAGATCGCGCGAGATGCGATGATATGCCGGTAAACGTCACGCATTAATATTCACGTTGCGGGATCAAGATTCGTTAGGGATAAAACCGACGACTTCGTTCGATTAAATAAATTGAAAATTCGCATTGTTTGCAATTCTCGATGTTTAACATTTTTTTTTTCTTTTTTCCTTTTTTTTTTTTTTTTTGCGCGCGGTTAATTAAAATTCCATAACAACTTTATCGGTATAATGTCAGTTTTAAATTTATGGTGCTTTTTCTTGAAACGTATAATTAAAAATATTAAGATAAGTAAACTTGTCTTGCTCATTCTTTAAACTGAAATCGATTTGTAAAGTTTATAATTTTTTTTTTTTTTACTATTATTGTAATATTATTGTACTTAAGAAAATAACTCTTAGAATAGTAAGCAATTTTTATGTAAACCGATAATATTTATTGCGAAATTTTCCTTGATTATCTGAATATTAATGTACGCGTAGTTTCAGTCTTTTTTAATAACAATATTTAGTGCACTGTATCCGCAAATGTTTCAATAAAATTTTTTAAAAATAAATTAAAAGAAAAATCTAATAAAAGAAATTCTATTTTCAATAAATATAAAAATAAAATAAATTCCATTTTCATTTGCAAAACTTGTTTATCAACAACTTTTCAATCGAGACAAGTATTCCCAGTTCATTGCAACACCTTGAAAAGACGATAACGATACGAACGACATGATTGTCTAGAATTATCGGTAAACGTAGAGAATAGCAAAAAGTTTTCAAGACGGCAACGTAATTTTTTTCAATAAACTGATTGCTCGATAATAATTTTTATATTTTTAATAGTATATCCTTAACTGCCGTATTCTATCGAGTTGTACTTTTTTTTTTTTTTTTTTTTTAATTTAAATGTATTCGTTACATCACTTGAATGTTTAATTTATTAACGATGAAGATGTAATAACCTACATTCAATGAACTTGTTTGTATTATAAATACAAATAAAAAAAATATGGTAGTCTATCACGATTATAATATTTCTATCGAACGAAATAACGCATTTTTTTACTGTAACGATGTATTTAAATACTAAACACCGTCTGTAATGCTTACTTTTAAATAGGAAAATGTTTAAAGGTAGCGTTTAATTATTGGTTTTAAAATAATTATCATTTTTTAATCATTTAAATTATTTAAAAAAAAAAATAAAAATTCAACTGTATTTTTTTATTTTAAAAATACGCATTATTCAAATCAAAATAGAATGTTTTTTGATTAAATACAGCGTACATATCGCGGATTGTATCCGATACAATCGGTCGCACAATTTCTAAGCCACAAAACGTGATCGCGTATTCTCAAGAACAGGATAAACGGAAACCCAAGCACATGCGACTTGCTTGAGATAAAAAAAAAAAAAAAAAAAAAAAAAGCGCTTAAAAGTCAAAGCATACATCGATCGTAAAATTGCGCTAGAACGAGGGGGAAAAAAAAAAAAAAAAAAAAACAAAGAAAAACAAAGAAAAAAATAAATACGAGCCGAGAAATAAACGACGTTAGGAAGAGGATGAGGTTATAAGCGCGAGAATCTCGCTGATCTATGTGTGCATATACACAGCGAAATTTGCACGATAAGCGCGAGGCGCAAGGACGCGCGCGTTTATGTGCATAGACTTTATAACACGCTCTTGTGCGTATTTACGGATGTACGTAATTCACGGGAATTTTGAATAAGTCCGCGTGCGCGCGACTCGCGTGCGCATCAATGAGTCATATATATATATATATATATATATATATATATATATATATATATTGGCGCGGTATTACGTTTATCAAGAAAACATAAGGAAAAGAGAGTTACTATGTATCGTTACTAAAACGTATATACTTAGATTTGAAAGTGAATAATTTTCGTTGCATTTTTACTTACGTTAAATATAGCATTGTCTTTTTCTTTTTTTTTTTTTTTTTTTATTTTTATTTTTTATTAATTCGTTAATTTTATTTTTCTACCGTGCATCACAAAAGGCAAAGGCTTTGCGTTATTGTTAACGAAGCGGAGAAAAACATTCTTATATTTTTAAATTCAATTGTAAATTGAAAAAATTGTTTTACCTCAACCCGCACGTTTTATCAATGATCTAACATATTTTATAAATGCATTTTACTCTTCTTTTACATTTTGAAGCAACTGATATAATTAATATATTTAATGAAAGCAAATTTATGATCGATATTTAAACTTCTTCTATGTATTAAGATCTGATTTATAAGCTTTATCAAGACTTGCCAAAAAAAAATGAAAAAATGTAAGAAAATGATAACGTTTCTGATAAAATTTATCGGACAAATCAACTTCTATGTTACGCTGAAAAATTATAATGATGTCGTTGAAATATCTTTCTTATCATATTTTTAGTATTACGTATCCGATCTTTCAATCGAAAGTGTTTTGATTAAAAGTGATTCACGTAGATAAAATTAAGACGTTTAATTTATCGATATCTATAAAAGATTAACGTTGGAAAACTTGTAAAATTTGGAATTTTTCTCACTTATTACTAATGAGTGATAAGCTAATCACAATTTTATCAATACCTTCATTCCATTTAAACAATTTAAATATTCAGTTTAAATGTTTTTTTTTTCTTTTGTCTTTTTATTTATTGACAAACAACCCGTATTGAAAGATCTAGAATATATAATTCTTGCTGTGGTTGTGATAAATAAATTGATAAGAATATTAATTTAATTTATCCACCAAAATGAAAATATTGAGATTCTTTGCAATTGTATAAATTTTAAATATATCGATAATTTTTATTGAAAAATTACTTGCAAGAAAGGAACAACGTTTTAAGTTTACTTTACAATAAATTAAAAACCATAAATATGTAAAGTAAAATAATCGCTACTTCAAAGCAAATTCATTAACATTATTTTAAAATGATCTTAGTTTTTTGTTTTGTTATAAATTTATCGTAAAATATTAACTAGAACTTGCCTGCTAAATAATTAGTTTAATATAATTAAAGTAAATAATGAATCGTTGTTATCGATGCATTTTATGCAATTAATTTTTAAAGCGCTATTTACCTAAACAACGAAGAAGCAAAAATTTACAATTGTATAAAAAATAAAAAAATATAATCGCAGACATTGAACAAACAAGATCAAAGTACTTAATCGAATCTTTAATCTCACGTGTACGTCATTTATATCTCTAGATAATTGTGGTCCTGGATACGTAATCAGTCAATCAATCAAAAGCTTTTCGTTGTAATTCAAATCCATGTATGTTTTTAGTGATGAGTATAATGTCGTATCTCATTTATCACGATCTGCCTTTTAACAAATTATATATATATATATATATATATATATATATATATATATATATATATATATATATATTTATCAAGTATACTTAATTTATATACTTGTATCTTATTTGTTCAAAAATTACGATAAAAAAAAATTGAATGACACAAATTAAAGTAATTCGTGTACAACAAATTGCTTTAAGTCAATTCAACATATTTATTTTCGGATTGAATTTTAAGCTGTGGCCGTATTAACAAATGGAATTTTTTTTTCTTTCGCAACAGATTAGATCAGATCTGATCAAAAATCTAAGGGATATATTGTTATCAAAGTTAAGTAAATTTGGAGTTGGCGCGTTTGTTCCACTCAAAAAGACATCGGACGAATTTTAGTTAAACGTAGATGATTCAATTTTTATATCAATAATTTGTTTATTTTTCAATTCACAGTTAATCTTGATTAAAAAAAATATAATTTTAATAAATAAAAATTTTTTTATTTTGATAAAACATAATTCATTAAATTCATTTAATTCATTTAATTTTGATAATCAGTAGTACTAATAATAAATAATTGCAAAGACGACCTTCTTGTAATTTGTTACGTTACTATATTATTATTAATTTTAAATGAATGAAAATTTTATCTGTGCAACATTAATTAGCGCAATTTTTAATTCATAATACAAGAACCGCTAAAAATAGAACGGAAAGAAATATTATTGCGTCATTTATGGAGTCGAACGTATTAACAATAAAACGCGTTTGGTTTTGTTTTAACTAATGTTTACTTAAATTTTATCGTTTGTTTTCAGAAAATTTTTCGAGCGACGCGTTGTAAAATTAATTTATCTTATTCTGTCTTCTTTATTGCCATTTCATTTTAACTTTGATTAACTTTCTATCACCGTCTACTAACCATAAATATAATTTTTTTAAATAAAATGTGTCGATATCGTAATTTAAAAAACATTTAAAAATATAAAACAAAATAAGACTTTTCTTCAATTTGTTGTATTTTCCGTTTTTTTAGTATTTAAAATTTTTTTTTACTTGTTTAAAGTTACTAAGTTTTGAACAATAACAATAGTATCGGAACGATTTCATCAAAATGTTTGCAAACGAAAGTAAATCCTAAGTATTGTCTTTGAAAGTAAAATTATTACGAACTTGCCAGTAAAATTATTTAAACGACTTTGTCAGTAAAATTATTACGAATATTAAAATCAACGAAGAATAGTCGAAAAATTTAACGGGCAATAAAATTTATCGAGGAAATAACCATTTAAAGTATTATTGAAAACCGCACTGCTATTACTCGAGTAAGAAACAACAATCAACGATAAATAAAGTACACTTAATTGCAGATTCACAACGACGAAGCCTTCAAAAGTTCCCTGATTTCACTTTGTGTAATTCGCAGCCGCTCGATTTTTATCCATTTTTTTTATCCCATTGCATTCGATGTTTTTTTTTTTTTTTTTTTTTATCGGTGCAGCTATTACATTGCTGACACTGACACGTTGTGGAAAAATCGTCGCTTTGTAAGGCGTGAAAATGGAGTTTCTTGAGAGGCGGGGGAGGGGGGTGGGGGTAGGGAAGGGAGAATAGCTATAGGAAACAGTTGCTTACGGACAGCACGTGCATCGGTATTGCCTCGTAGACACATGCGCTCGATTTTTCGTATTGTAATTAGATGTTTAATGTGCAAAGCGCACTTGCATGTATATAGTCTTTTTAAAATGCTTAACGCCATTGTAATGTTTTTCGATCTCGTAATATTTCCATTTAAGTTAATCATGCGAAGTCTTACTCAGCAATAGTTGAATATTCAAATTTAAATCTATGGACAAATTTTAATTTGAAATACAAAATCAGATATGATTAATGATGAGTGAACTACTTGATAACACGCATACAAAAAAAAAAAAAAAATTTATATACCGTTATTGTAATGACGCGATGGATTAACATTTTCAAATGCATAAATAAAACGATCACGAAATAATATTGATAATTTTGCATATTATTAATTTTTATAGCACATTTGAAAGTTTATCTTTCAAAAGTATCGGTTCGTTTTACAATGCCGATAAAAATTCAAAGTCGCCGCTTTTTTTTTCTTTTTCACGCGAAATGCACGTTTTTCATCAAAGTTACGTACACGTCAAAAACGAAATACGTTTACGAAACCCGATAAATTCTATATCGTAGCAATAAATTCGAAACCGTTTATTTTCACAGTTAACACCCGGCGAACAATGAAAATTCAAAATAGTTATATTTACCAGTAATAAAGCGAACAAAACCGAATAGTAATAAAGAAAAGAAGGACAGAAGGTGAGTAGAGACGAAGGTTGAGAAACGATTAGCAGCATAACGATTATTTAGTGAGCTAGTTAGAAAAGAATGCGCGGAAAACGCCTCTGTTTCAACTGGAGGAAAGGAAAAAAAAAGATCCCACGTGATTAAATTGCACAATGACACATATGTTGTTTTTTTTTTTTTTTTGTTCTTTTTTTTTGTTCTTTTTTTTTTTCTTCTTTAACGCGAATTCATTTACGAGCCGACAATGTCAATGTCTATCGAAACGATGCCCCGTGTTAATTGACAACGCCACGCGAGAGGAATGCATCTCTGCCTCGAAATTCTCGTAACGATGCGCGAAATCGTTGCGCAACGTCGTGAGTGTACGTTTTACGATGGGCTGACATAACGGCTCGCATAGGTGGGCTCGACTTTTCCAAATCAATGTGCTAATCGTGTACGTCGGATAACATCTGTGCGCACTTCCGCTCTGTCGTTTATGTATAAATGTTTATCAATTTTTTATATGCTCGCTCGCAAAGTACGCTCGGATTCTGATGTGTGAATTATGAACGATGTTTTTTCTTCTTTCTCCCTAATCGATGCTCATTCCGCGAAGTAAACGTGCGATCGCTGGGAAAAATACGTATTCTTTTCCTTCCTTTTTTTTTTTTTTTTTTTTTTTTTTTTTTTTTTTTTTTTTTTTTTTGCCTTATTAATTCAAATATTTCATTGTTTATTACGCGGTGAAAATGTTTGAATTTTAAATTGTAAATACTAATCGTTACTGAATTGTTAATATGCTTTTTTCTTGCTATTACATCTTATTCACATTAGATGTCGATCGAATAAAATAAAAATTTTGAAATGAGATAGGATCTTACAATGTTTATGTTAAAATTGTTTAATAAAATAATAGTCAAATTACAAAGTGTTTTAAACATTCTCAAACACTTGTTAACATTTGAACACGAGCCGACGATTATGATATCTTAGGATGTTAGAATAAATATTTTCCTTTTCATTTTTTTCTTTTTTTACTGACACAGAGCTTAAAAATGTTTAAACGTTCGCTTTGTTATTTAAAATAATGGTTTCTTCTTCTTGTTAGGAAAATTAACGAGCGTTCGCGAAAATATAAAACATTTTAAAAAATGAAAAGTGTTATTAAAATGATGATAAAACGTCTCCATCCGGCGAATGAAATCATACATTAGACATTTAAGAATGAAATTCGAGTCGCTTGTTTGGGTCTAACGGTGAGGCGCCGATGCTACGAAGGAAGTGCATATTCGTTTAGCGAATTTAATCTGCGGATTTGCGAGAATCACATCGAATGGAAAAATTTAAACGAAATAAGTCGGCTCGTTTACGATCTTTAATGTTTTGATATGCACCTGTCACTATCGATAAATTTCGATACCCGCGCGCTCTTCATTACGTTCGATAAAGTAAAAGGGAAAAAAAAATTTTCCATTCAATTTAACCTATAAGCCACGAAATTTAAACTAACGATTAATGAATTTTTTTCTTTTGTTCCATTTGATTGCGATAAGTTTATGAAGATAAGATGAATTATCTAAGTGTTATTGTTTTTTTGTTAAATCAAACTTTTTTATTTATTATTTATTTTCAAGCAAATTATTAAGAATAAGATGAAATTCCATGCATGCAAATACAATTTCATTATCTGATCGATGATCAAGTTCTTAAAATCTTACAAAAATTTTATACACTTAAAGTAACAAGATTTATTTATCTGAAACTAATTTATTTTTAAATCTTAAATAAATATTGCATTAAGTTATCATTTTTTTTTTTTTTTATTTAATTTAAAAGAAATTGTACAAAATATCGCCGATAAATTTTATTAAACACAATAGAGAAAAAAGGATTTATCGACAGCAGTTATATGCTGCATGTAGCGCCAGGAAGAGCATTCGAGCTTATTAGCACTTTCAGCGTTTTAAGGTCAGTTCAATTAAGCGATACTGTGTAACATCTTACGTTCTCCTACTCGAGTATGTCGTATGTAGCCTAAACGCGACGAATTTATGCGCGACTCAGTTTTTAAAGAGCAAATAAACCAATTCCGCATAGGTGTCTGCAGTTGGCAGTAGAATTCGCGTACCTCTTTTACAACCAACCACCGACAGATTTTTGTTGCTCCTCGTGCTCGCTTTCCATTTTCTCAACTACATGTAAATATTGCATTAACATCGATATACATACGCATTTAATAGATTCTAATGACTATATGTATATCTGCAGATAACGTAACGGTAATCCATGACTTTCAACAACAAACTGGTTTGTTACATTAATTTCTATTTTTCCAGACATAAATATTACGTCGTAAACATATTACTTTACTTGCTTTTGTTCGTTTATCGATATGTGATGTGCGTGAAATGCATTTGATTTAAATTACGCAATAAAATATCATTTATTTTGCGTATTTATTTATTTACTTGGAAAAATTATGCAAATTTCATTTGCATATAAAATTGGCGGCATTCTCGCTTGTTTGAAATGTTTAACGTTTATATATCTCAGTCATTAATAAAATAAGATAAGTTGCCAAATTCATTAATTAATTAATATAATGCTTATTTCAATACGTAATGATAGATCGATGCATAAATATGCATGATAAAATTCTACATAATATTTCGAAATCGCATATTAAATTATGAATAGTAAAGTCATAATGAAGCATCAACGCCATGGAATGAAAATTGTTGGTTATAAATTTCAATCAAAATCAAACAAAAAGTTTTAACAATATGGTTATGCTAGTCTAAGGAAAACTTATCGTCGAATCTTATCAACGTTCGTTAAAGGTTTTTCATATTTTATACACGCTATACTTTTATACTTTCACTTCAATTCATTCGATTTCAATAATCCGTGTCCTGTATTTGTTACAAAACGTTTCATTACATATACCTTTGCAATTAATATACTTTATACGCGCATTTTAATTAATTAAATTAGTAAAATTATTATTATTATTATTATTATTATTATTAAAATTGTATTCTTTTACTTTTATTAAAATGTAAATAAGTACGTAAATTATAGTCATCTTGCGAAAGGAAAACGAAAACATTTGGAAAATATTGTAGCCTTTCGATTGTAATTTAATTTTAATAATGTTTTTCTTTCGCATCGTAAAAAATGACCTTTTCAAAGAAAAAAAATTACATCTACTTTACGATAAATAAAAATGAAAATAACAACAGGAGGAGGTCCGAATGACAAGAAAATGAAAAGCAAAGCAAATCTCACAACACTTGAAAAAAAAAAAAAAAAAAAAAATTACACAAAAGGAATGCTTAATAAAACTCACCGAACTCGCGGTAAATCCATAATTGTCGTGTGACATTCTGAATCGAAGGTCTCGAGTTGCGAATAAAAGTAAAATGTGGGTATGAAATCCAGGTACGCAATATATCGCACACTCTTATCCAGATCGCCTTTCTATTTCTTCGATGCAGCGAGCGTCCAGTGCGCGGTAAAACAACAAACGTCAAAATAGAGATAGAGAGAGGGAGAGAGAGGGAGAGAGAGAGAGAGAGTCGGCAATAGTCGCGCCGTATTGCGCGTTTGGTGCGCGGTGTTGTATACCTAACACCAAAGCGACAAGTAGCGAGGGAGACTAAACGTCGATGGTTGCGACAGGTACACCGCTCGTAAGTAAACTGATCGTGGCGGTCGTGCGTCAAGTATTATTTATATAGCGCCACGCGGGATTTTACCACCGCCACCGGCTTCTTCGTCGTCGTCGTCGTCGTCGTCGTACTCGTCGTACTCGTCGTACTCGTCGTACTCGTCGTCGTCGTTGTTGCTGGTATGCACGTTTATAATTTACCTCGTATCTCGAGCGCTCTTAGCTTCTCTCTGTCTCTCTCTCTCTCTCTCTCGCTCGTTTACTTATATTTCTTATACGTGTGCCCCCGCAATTAAGGAGCCCCGTGCTCCTTACGTGTACACGCACTCGACGCTTCGTACAAAACCCGACTTGACCAATTGACTTACTCTTATTCTTATAAACGCGCATACGTTTTGGCAATTTTTCACTTTAACTCTAGCTCAAATCACTTTCCACGTCCCTCGCTCTCTTGCTCCATCTCCCTTCCCCTCAATATCTCGTCGACTCTCGTTTTCTTCTTTTCGTTTTGTAAGAGCGCCAGGGTTACCGTTTGTATACCGACACATTCGAGCGCGAATTTTTTTCATGATCGGGTACTCTTCGGTGTATGCGTTTTGGTGGAAAAACTTTTGGAAGTTTTAGGTAAGATCGTTAATCTTTTTTTTTTTTTTTTTTTTTTTTTTTGTTTCATCACTTCGGCCGGCGCTTTCTGGAAAATTCTTGGAGTAAGTTTGAGATAAGACGTTATTTGCGTCACGAAATCTAACAACTGTCAATATTTTTTTTACGATACTTTTTTTCCATTAAATGCCATTGTACAAAATGTTATTATAACTTCTTTTTATGTTACGATAACCTAAATTCGGTGAATGTAATAGTGCAGTAAGATTTCATAAAATATTGAAAATTTGAAAATAAAATTTTATATTCAAACCTCAATCATAACTTTTTATCAATATATTGTTTCATAAGAATAACGTAGACAATTAGGTTAAAATTTTTCTTTTATTATCAATGTTGAGTAAAAAAAAGTTTTCTCAAGGAAAACGATTAATTCATAAAAGTAAATGTTTTTCAATATAAAAAATCTTTCACGAAATTAAAATCAAATTTTCATAATTTAATATGCACATATCTCTTTATCTTCAATGAAATAAAATTTATTTAATAAAAAGGCATAATTTCAAATAGTTTTAATTCAAAGTATACTATGATTGGTATATATACGTAAAAATATACGAGTGTTGAACTTTCCTGGCACGTCTGCCCAAACTCTGTATGTATCTACTAAAACGTAGTCTATACATCTTTATGTACAAGCAGTGCTTATGTACATTTTTGAATATACGAGTATGTATAATGCATTTCATTATGATTCATCAGGATCTATAATAACTAAAATTATTTTTAAATCTTTTTAACATTTATTATTTAACAGTAGTGTTGAAAAAAAATAAATAAATATAACTTTTAAAATAATGATTAATAAAAGATTACTTTAATTGTTTTAAAAGAATAATTATTTTTAAAAATTATTTAAATCAATGATATTTTGAGATTGTATGATTATTATTGTATTGTTAAAATAAATATCAAATTATATTAAATTACAACACCATTTTCATTCATATTAATTTTAACGTACAATGAAATAGAAATATGCTTTAATATTACAGTCGCACTTAAAATAATGTTTGATAAATATTTTATTATGTTTGTGAAAAAGATAAAATTAAATTTTTTTATAAAAATTATTTTTTGTGACAATATTATTGTAATTATAACTTCCAAATGTTCATGACCTCTTTTAATAATTTTGATCTTAATTGTACTTGACTGATATTATTTAAACTTAACTGTTTCAAAAGGAAAATTATACCTTAAAAGCTAAACAAGCATAATTATTATTTTATCATCAATAACTTTTAATGCAATAATGAATGTTTTAAAAAATATTTTAGCTTATTTTATATATTTATTATTATTACGTGGAGGAAATATTTTAAGATATTAAAATCAGTTAAATTTGATTTAAAATTATGTTAACATTTAAAATTATTTTTAGATTTATAATTATAAATTGTGCATATGTACAAAAATTATTGTACAATTTGTCAATTTATTGTTTCGATTTAACGGAATTTTAAATAAAATTAATCTCAAAGAATTTAAATTATGTTATCTTATCATTGCGGTAAACGTGTTAACAAAAATTTTTCATATATTTAAGTATTACATTTTTGATACTAAAAAAGGTAATGTATAAAAGAACTTTTTTTAATCGCAAACAAATTTTAAGTAATTATTTGAAGTAAAAGTAACGTTTAAATATTTTATCAACATTATATATTTCACAATCAATATTTGAATTTTTCTATTCTAAAAAAAAAAAAATAGATTCATAGAAAAAAATTAAATTCTAATGTATTGTATGTTTTAAAATTTTTTTTAAGAAAAATACACAATTTTCAATTTCATTACTGTTTATGTATATATTTATTAAATTTCAATATTGTTGAGAAAAATAAGGTATTGTTTAAAGTAAAAACATTATTGGTAACATTTTCAAAAACTTTATCGTTTAAATGAAATTTCTTAACTATTAATCGAATTAGTAATTTTTTCATAATTAACATCGTATTTCAAATTAAATCGAAAAAAAAAAAAAAAATAATAAAATAATAATAATTACCACGAATTGAATTAACAAAAAATCTTAGATTATCAATTAAATATTTTTTCAGATAAGCCATATAAGGGAACCCACGTATTTTCTAACTTCACACAAATATTATATATATATACACATAAAATCTTTATTCACGTCGTGTAACAAATAATCTGTCCATTTTTCATTTCCTACAGAAGTGCAAATAATATAAATTTCATTATTTATGCAGCCTCCGTCAAAGTAAAACCGCAGCGAGTTATAAAACGATAGCAGCCAATACAACGAGGCAGATATCGTCGCGTTGATTTTAACCTTGAGCTTCGTAATGCAAGTAAAACCTGTACGTATGAACACATTTTACACCTATCCTTTATCCTTTCACTTTCTTAGGTAAAGATACTTTGCCGTAATTGCAACGAGACGCGCTCAGGCCCGACTTCTCTTACCCTTTACTTACACGAAAACTTCGACGACTATACGACGGTGTTCCGCTTCGGGAGGAGATTTTTCGATTTGCGCGAGAGACACGACGATACTTTTTTACCATAACTTCCGGGTAACGAAACCTTGACTTTATACATTTTCAAGGCCCGAGACGACGAAGCCGAGAATTCATCATCGCGTGTACGCGCGCACATACGTGCATTTAGCTACACAGCTGTACCGACAAGTGCGTCGGCCTTTTTTTAATACGGGTTTTTTTTTTTTTTTTTTTTTTTTTTTTTTTTTTTTTTTTTTTTTTCATATAGGCATCCTTTGCGTCTCGCTACGGTTAAAGAATCTTAAATGGAGAAACAAATATTTTTTTCGTACTATTTACTGATACCTCAAAATTATTGCTATGCTTAATCATTTTTACGCCTCGCACATCACAATTACAAAAGATTTAAAAGATTTTTGACCCATTGGCATTGATAATATTAAATTTTTATGCATAAATGAACGCTTGTGTGAATGTAAAATAAAATTTTTATTCCTATTTTATGCAGAAATTATGCCAAATTACTAAGAAAAGGTAATTTGTCAAGGAAAGCAATCTTGACAACTAACAGGAGATAAAATATATTAATTTAGATTTATGCAATATTGTTACCGATTGTTAAAATAATAGTGGAATAATGGACTCTTGTCAACTTAAAATTAAAATTAAAATATTGTTCCTGTTATTATTTACCAGAAACCATTATTAAAATTTTGTTTACAGCTGTGAAATTAACTTCGTTGATAATTTATGTATCATAGTATCGTCCTGACATCATTCTTATATATTCTTTATCGTTTGATGTACACCAGATTTATATAATACGGACAATGTGTTATGTAGATAATCAGATTGCTGAAAAGAAAAAATGAAGCCATTTATCTGCACATCGAATTTTTATTATTATTTCTTTTTTATTTTCCTTTTTTTTTTAACAAATAAACACTTTTATAGATAAACATAAATTGAATGTTTGTACTCGTACTTATATAAAACAATCGATATTATTTCACGTGTTAAAATTATTTATTCAATTGTGAATGTTGTATGGCTTATCATAACGATTTTAAAACGCGCATACCATAATAATTAAATTATGCGCCACCTTATTACTCAGTTCCAAAAAATTTGAAGTCATGGAATTCCTAGTAATGATTAAAATGATATATCAAAGGAAAAATACTTGGAAAATAATGATGTTAAATGGCTTATTTATTCAGATAAACGGCACATAATTAGTAAGCCCTCCGAAGACAAAAATATTTTAAATTTTTACAATACCTCGTTGTAAAAACGTTGATAAAGTTTGTAATTCCTAAAAATTTTTATCTACTGTACAAGCAACACTTATTCTTCTATATGAGGAAGGTATAATGATATATAATTAATTCATCCTGCGAATATCGTATGGCGTAGAAATGAGAGACGCGGTAATTTTTTATCATGCACAGAGTTTGTTTCGTAATCCACATCGTGCCTAATCTCATATTTATTTAAATTTACAAAACGCATATCCATGCCTCTTATCGACAAAGAGATAGAAACAAAGCAAAAATAAAAACTTGCTGTTATATAGTTTATTTATAAAATATGGAATGCGAAAAATTTTACACTAATCTGACGTGATTTGAAAATATGGCCAATTTACTCTATATGCTGAATTCTTGAAAGAGAAAAATTTTACCACATTTTTTATTGTCCCATGATAATTATTTTTCATTAAAATTTTCATTATCCATAATTAAAAGAAGATTCAACGATTAATAAATTATAAAATTAATTTAATCCGTTCCTTGAATCTCGTTTCTCTAATGCGCAAATTGTAAAAATGAAAACAAGGCATTCGAAAGAGTGGAAAAAAAATCTGATGTAGGCGTATGGAGACAAGCTTACTCGGGCTTATCTTAAGTATTTGTGTCGCGTTAATCAAGGTGAATCGTGTGAAAAAGTTTCACGATCTCATAGACAACAATAACGCGACACCTGCGCGATCACGTTTAACAAAGTAGACTTTTCATACGGCTTTCGTGTGGTTTTCCTTATTTTCTTACTCTCATATCGTTCGAAGAAAGTGACCCAAAGAAGCAATCAGTAACCTTGACTCGGTTACGATGGATTCGTATGTTTATCCTTGTTTTCAATTCTTCGTGACATCTCAGATTTCAAACGTTTTCTACCTTAGTTTTTTTTTTTTTTTTTTATAATTACTCATGCTTATGACGATTTTTTATGACTTTGGAAGATTAATGTGATAAACTCTATTATTCACAGAATTGAAAGACAATGACTATATTTTCCACTTATTTTTATTTAATGTTACAGAAAAATATTTTTTGTTTGCATCACTATCCAAATTATAATATTTAATTATGTATAATTGTTTATGAACTTAACGGAAATTCATTTTTTGATGATTAAATCATCTACAAATCATCATTTATCGTAGAATTCTTAATGCGTTATTCAATTATATTTTTTATAAGCCTTAATTATAAATTTAATCAGTAAAAATGTTGTCTTATATCAAAATTAACCGAAAATAATTTATTTAATATTTTTTTAGACTAAGAAAAAAAAGCCCAAGGATTTTAGAACTTTCTTTCTATTCATGTGTATTTCAATATTTGAAATTAAAATGAAAACGTAAATAATAAAAATATAAATGATTAAATACATTTATGAACATCCACAGAGCTATAAATGTAAAGAAAGATTCCATCAGTACTCAAATGAAAACTGAATTATTAAAATTTATCTAGCGAACAATAAGATTAATGGAAATGTGTGATGATTTGAATGAAAATATAAAATAAATATAGAAAATATTAAGAATTATTAATGGTAATATAAGGATAACGTTATTTTTCTTAATAAAAATGACTCATTTAGTTTCAATTTTTTTTTTTAAATTGATTAATTTTTCGGTATTTATTTGTTGAAATTGATAAATTAATTAAAAAATTTAAAGTACGCGTAAATTTTATTAAAATATATTACACAATATTGATTAGGAAATTCCGGTGTCTTGCATGCGTACATATTTAACGTAAGTTCTGAATCATCTAAATTGAGAACTTTCAGACATTATACTTATCATAATAAAGAATTAATATTCATTTTTTAAAAGAAATCTATATCAGTAATGTGTGTTATCGAGGTAAATACGCAAACTATTAAAGCTATCCTTAAACTTTATAAGCAAACATACGATACATTTTTCTTTACTAAAAATTTTTTTATTTGTGTTAGGAATACTGAAATGTGTTAGTATGTTAATTATGATAAATAAAATTTCTGTCACTTTTTTTTAAAACATGAGCTGTAGTAAATAATCTGCGCCGACTGTACGATACCATTAGATTTTTTTTCATTTTTTATCGATTGACCGTATTATGATTTAACTTATATTTCTATTGTCAATACATTTCAGAACTGATGTTTAAATAAATTTAATAAATTTATTACATTAAAAATATATAAATAAAAAAAAGTATATGAATTTTTGAAAAATATATGATTTTTCAAATGATCTATTTTCATGATTATGAAAAGTATATGAGTTTGAAATGAAGATTCAACGTCAGATGTTCCGAGTTTTCTAATCTTTTTCTTTTTCATTGTTAATTTTTTTTTTTTTTTTAATGTTTTTTTAATCATTTCAATGCCTCTATACTCAAACAATTCAATTATTAAGTTTTACATATTTAGATCGTATATTTTTGGCCCTATTTTTAATTAATTATTATTTGGATTCTGAAAATTATTAGAATCCGAGTAAACGTTAGCGAGAGAATATTGTCATGCTAGTTAATAATTATTTAACTTTGCATCTTACTATCGATTTTAGTTTACTTTGTATGTAAATGATTTTATAATATTGAAAGAGATTTGTTTAAAACAGCACTTTATGTAATAAAACAAGAGTGTAGCTTACGTATTAGCTATTTTTTTTAAATAAATCTTTAATCTTACTTATCAACGGATAAAACTCGAAAATTTTTATAAAATTTTATTATTGTTCGATAATAAAAGTTATATAAAGTAAACTGTTAACTACTTTTTATGTCATCATATTGTATAAGTGAGATTAGGTTGAGATTAATTTTAAGAAAAATAATATTTTATAATATAATAGTTTTTCGGTACAATTTTAAAATTTTTTTAAGTGAACACATTTTTTCAATTAAAAAAAAAAACACGAAGATTTAAAATAAAATTTATATCAAGTAATAAGTATACGGATGCATTTCTATATTTATTTATTCTCCTACGCATATGTAAAAATGCATATTTAAATATTAATCATCTTATAATGCTAAAAAATAGCCCGTAAATTTGGTAATAATAGATTATTCTAAATTAAATTTTATAAATAATAACGAAATTTGTTATTTTATACATGAAATTTGTTGCATAAAATATTATTTTTTTTAAATAATAACGCGTTAATAAAAAAAAAAAAAAAAAAAAAAAAAAAAAATTTAATCTTTAAATTTGTTACAAATCTAAGTATTCCATTTAATTTTAATTGATGTTATAAAAATGTATTTCATAATTTTAACGATATTATAACTAATGTATATTTTAAATTTTCAAAACTAATATAAATGTTTATAACTTTATAAACATTTTATCTATAGTTAAAAAAAAAAAAAAAAAAAAAAAAAAAAAACTAAATTCGTAGTAATATTATTTATATATTAATCAATCTTACAAAGATAGGAACATTCAATTTCTATTACGACTTACAAAAACATTTTAACGAATAAATTGTTTAAACGAAAGTCTAATAAAAATGCTTCATTTACTTAATCTTAAAAAATAATTTGTCTACGTGAAATTTAATACGGCTGATTCGGTAGATTGTGTTCACGGTGAACATAATGATCGAGCACTATTGAAAAATTCAATAGCTACAAATCATGGTTAGAAGTGACGTAGAACACTGGCCATTACAAAGCAACAATTGCACATAGTAAAAATTCTGTGGTACATAGAGAGCTGATTGTTCTTGGATGAAAGCATCGAGGCAATTTGGCAACTAAATAATTGTCCACGCATTTACTACCCCTCAAGGCCCATGGCATTCATTTGTCGCTAGAGTGGGAATTATTCTCGAGTTGTTATTAAATTATACATTTTAACTGCGATTGAATATATTACAAACTTTTATTTAAAGTTTACTATGCAATGATTTTTTTTTTTTTTTTTCATCAAAATCAAATAGTAAATTAAAAAAATTATATGAAAAAGAATTATTTTTCTGAGTTACAATAATTGTAAAATAAAGATTATTATTTTGTATATTGTAAACATATCGAAACTTAATTCACAATAACATTAAAAATGATTACATCTAAAAGATTGTTTTTAAAAATAACTATCTTTACTAATAAATATTAAGAGGATAAACAAAATAATTTGCGCCGTCATATTGAGATTTTCAAAATAAAAAAATTGATACCTTTGATCAAGAATATTACAATGAACTTTCTTACAATTTAATACATTTTTTTTTATATTTATAAAAAGAAAAAAAAAAAATTTGAAAAAAAATGTTTACGTGAGCCTTAACCTTTTATTTATATGATATATATATATATTTATTTGCATAAAATATTTATTCTATTCGTCTAAGCAAATCGTTTCAATTGTAATAGCAGCTTCTCTGAATCCATAAGTTTAGCTTCTTCGAAGAATTTCTTTATTGATATTCAATAATCTCGTAAGTCTAAAAAACTCGTTGCTTTTTAGCATTCCTATTAATTAAATGAATTACTCGTAATATTTATTAATTATGATATATGTATAGAAATTTCAATTGGTAAGAAAGGTAGATTTTAAATTGCTGTTTTATCGTGTATTTACAAAGTAATATAACAATTATACTATGATAGATGTATTTTAAAAGATACGAAATAAATATAAAACTGAAATGCAGAAAAATTTTACAATAATTTTAAAAGCTTATTTATAATTAGAAATAATTTAAAATAATTAAACCTATATTTGTACAACTATTACGTAAATATCAGGATAGTATTGGTATAATATTATTTTAAAGTATAAAAGAATGTTAATAATAAAAAATAATTGTACAAAAAGGAAAAAAAAAAATGATCAGATGAGAATTTGTTATTCAACATGATCATTTGATTTATTAGAAAGCATCATCCACCAAACTAAACCAATAAAGCTAATCGCTAAACCAACAGTTATCAATGTCCAGTAAATGCCTTTAAGAATTTTCATCGGATAAATCAGAGAACCTTTCATTAAATTAGTATATTTATCATTAAGTTCAATGCCCTGAAAGCATAAATTTTTTTAATAAAATATATCACGAAGTGTTTTTAAAATTAATCTTAAATTATATAATTTACCTCATCAATCCATACAATAGGCATTAACGTGTCGCTTAAATTTTTCGTTAGGTGTACATTTTTTATATATCTATAAAATATATTAAACTGAACTCGTTTACTTCCACGCAATACTGTACCGCTGTTCTGTAAAAAAAATTAAATAAAATTTTTTATAAATATTTGTTTTATAAATATTTGTTTTTAACTTGAAACTTTAATTAGTTAAAGTTTGTCGTTGTAGATGGCAGAAGTGATCGGAAACAGAAATGAATTTTATTAAACCAACACAGACAGTAATACAGAAATCTGTTTAATCTTTTAATCTTAATCTTGAATTTTTTTTAATTTCAAACTTTTTATTTTAATGTGTGCAAATTTATTTTTGAAAAATAACTTTTTTATACCTTTTAATCGATAAAAAATATAATATGATATAATATAACGTTTAATTTAATTCATCTGAAAGTATTTTCTTTATAAAAACACAATTAATTCAATTTAATTCAATAATAAATATTTAATATTAAATGGATATTTTGAAGTTTATTGTGCTAGGATAGCTGTAATATTTCTGCCAATAATTATTTAAATTTTAAAAAATAATAAAACGTTTCGTTAATACTTACTGGCTCTAAATCGATAAAATTTTCATGGAGCGATTCATTAGGATTGAGTCCATCGACAGTACTTTTATACTTTTCATGGCCCAAGTAAAAATGAGGCAATGTTAATATAACTGGCGATTCTGAAAATCAAATAAAATTTTAATAAGATTTATTTAAAATGATCTGATGTTTTTGTCTTTTAAATAATCTAGTTAAATTCTTAACGTTTTTTATTTTAATTTCAATAAATTGTTAAAAGTTGGATAAAAATTTCATTGTAATAACGATAAAAATAATAAATAAATTAAACAAATTTTTTACGCGGAAAAATTTTCATGACACTTGATATGTGAATATAATCAACTTGATAAGTGTTTAATGTGAATTCACCTTGTGGAAAATGCCTTATCTATTGAATATTTATTGTTAAAAAATTATTTTAAAATTATTATATTTACTTTCAAAATTCACTTTATCCGCACATTTTATCACGCTAATAATTTAATCATTATTATTATTATTATTAGGACTTTTCATATAATTATAAATCTATGCTGGCATAACTTTTCTTTATTTAATTGTCTAAATGAAAATTTTTTTTTTTTTTTCTGCTTTTTAATAATATTTAAAGGTAGAAAATTAACAGTTAAAAAAGTTTATGAATTCAAATAAATAAATGTTATTTTGTAAAAATTCAAGATATAAATCAACAATTTTTTATTAAAATTTACTTATTTTTAAATTTTATGTTTATTAATCTTATAATTAATTAAATATTTTATAAGTTTCAGAATCGAATTACGTCAATGATATTTTAAAATTTTTCCTTGATAAATAATCATTGTAAAATTTATAAAAAAAAAATATAAATAATAAACTCAAATCATCTCATCTTCAGATTACTAATTATTTATTTATAGGAAAATTTTTTATCGATTCTAATTCTACGATTAATGAAAATTTTTTTCTATTATATCAGTAATCAGACTTTCAAAAATTTTAAATAATACATGCAACTATGTCCATTTACATTATAAAATATCAATGAAGTTAAAAGTTCTTATAATACGAACAACAAATTTTCTAATTGTATTATTATATATTCATTAATGTAATATTATATATTAATTATGTATATATTTACTTATACATTTCCATAATTCCATAGCGCCGTCTAGAAGGCATTTATTTTCGGTTATTCCCTTAAGTTTTTTCGAACAGAAACATGTATTTGCAGAATTGTTTGCCCCGGAAGCTAGCATTTCATATCCTGCGACATATCTAAGTCCAGGAAGATCTTTATAAATTATTTCACCATAATAATTTAAATTAAGTGACCTAATAATAAACAACTTATCTTATTATCGAATAATAAAGCGCATTATTAGCTGAATGAAAAGTAAAATGTTAAAATTAAAATTTGATACCTGCAAATGTCAGATTGGAAAATTTTAAGTGTTGATAATTTAGTTTTGTATGGTGAAAAAATTGTTGTATCAGTCCCGTAAATGTTATTACAAGTACCATTCGATGACCAAACATTCAATGTAGATGAGTTTTGCCAAGCAATGATATTGCCCAAAAAATTAATGTTTTTCGTTCCACTATTAATCGTATAATATCCATCGTGTGTGTTATTTTTCTAGAAAATAAATTTATATCTTACAGCATGTTATTTTTAATCTTATTTAATATAAAAAAAAAAAAAAAATTTCAATTGAAACTATTAAATATTTTACGCGTATTAAAATGCTGCTATTTTCTATATTAAATATTCATACAAACAAAGTCTTATACATACGTAACTAAGTAAAGAAAACTTGAAGCGACCATCTTCGAGTTCGGTCAATTGTTTTGGTGCATTAAATTTTATTAACTTGCAAATAAATGAGATCTTTGAATTATTGCACGGTATATAAATACCGTCAAATAAAAACTTATTAACGGTAGTTGTTAAAAAGAGATTCTTCGGTTTGTTAAATAATATATCGATGTAGTCATTCAATTTATTAACATTAACTTTTAGTGATTCTGCAACTGTAATTACAACCTAAAAATTTTAACGCCTTTATTATTAAATTAATATCGCAAATAGTGATATTAATTATCATTTAAGTGAAAATAGTAAGTAAATTAAAAAGTAGTAATTTATAAGTTATTGAATTCTTCTATATATATATATATATATATATATATATTTAAAATTCATTTGACACTACTCGGCCAATTGGAAGCCTTGCAATACGATGATGACTTAATCACTCTTAAAAAAGTGGTTCTTGTGTGAATCGGTAGAGAAGGAAATCGAACCTTAAATCTTTTGGATTAAGAGTCCAACCTTCCGAGCCATCGCATAAGAATGATTTATCTTACTATAAGTTATAATTCTTTCCTGTTCAAAAAATCAAGCCTAAAAATTAGCCTTAAATTAAAACTCAATTGTTTCAACCGGATAGAATTATAATTTACAGTAAAGTAAAAGTTATTCGCTAGTTGAAAGATATTTTATTAAAAAAAAAATTGTTATAACTAATTCTCTAAATTAAACTCAGACTTAATGAAGACGGCAAATATGTCATCGAAATTTTAACGATTAACATTACTTAATGATTAATTAATCAGATACTTAAACATTTTTGTATTAAAAGAATAATACATTTAAAATTAAATATGTTTTTGCAAATATGTTTACCAGAATATTTGATTGACAAATAACTGAAAATAATTTAAACAAAATAAATAAATCTTAAGAAATAAATTTGCAATAAACTGCGCTTAATAAACTTTCTAAAATTAATATTTTTCCAAATCATAAATTATTTATAATCGTGATTAATATTTACCATTAATGGTAAATTAGCAACTGTAATGATGTCACTCGGCTGATTTGGTTTCGATGCCTCTTCGTTAAATATAAAAATTTGATTTTGATAATATGACAAAGTGTCATTATCTTTACGAATGTCATATTTGTGCCTCATTTGGCTGGAAAAATAGACGATTATTTGATACGGAAATTTTTTCAATATTTCAATAATTACGTTACACAGATCTTACTTACTCATAAACATACGGGCCAACTTCTTGCACTATAGGCTTAGCTCCAAGTTGTACTTCTTCAGGATTAGTAACATTAAAGAAATATACTTTAAAATATAGAGGAACTGGAATGTCTTCCCATCGTTTATAAGAATCTGATCCATTAACTAATTTTACAGTCTAAAACAATTGAATTAGTTTTCATTGAAAAGAAAAAGAAAAAAAAATTTATCATTATTAGAAAAATTATATTTCAAATAAAATTTTATAACATATAATTATTAAAAAAACTCCAAAGCAATATAAAATATTTTGTGGTTTTGGTTTTGATTTTGTATAAATTGTATAATTTATAAAAAATCACAATCTTTTCGAAAAATTACAATTCTGAAAAATAATAACATACGGTTTCTATTTTGTCAGTATTATCGTTCTATCTTTTACTAGGTCTACTCAAAGGTCTTTTATATATCATCCATTGATTTCCATCTCAAGTTCTTTATTTTCGCTTTAAATCTATGATTTTTTATATCGTTATAGATCTGTGCGCGTTCCCATTCACTTACTGTAGTACTGGTTCAGGCAGCAAAAAACCGATATAACTTTTAATTATTAAAAGTAAGCTTTTACTTAATTTTATTTTGTTTGTGTTTTTTTTTTTTTTTTTTTGTTTTTTCTTTGTTTTTAAAAATTGTCACTTGCCTAATTATATTTACACCTTCATTCATCGATCCAACCACACCTTTTTTTTAACATTAACAAATGGTTGGAAAATACGAGTCTCTGCTTAACCGAAATCACTCTTTTATATATGTATAACAAAAAAGTTATTCCCTAAAATATTATCATAGTATATATTGAATATACGAGAATCTGTAATTTACTGAAACTTAAGCACTTTTTATTAATCGAATCGCATTTGAAAGTTAAACATTTTTTTCGTCTAAATCATTGATTTTAATATGCTAATAATAAGCATTATTTCATCCGATAATATTGTTTTTAAGAAATTTTTTAGAACCTATTGTAAATTTTATAGATTTCGAAGATAAAGAATATTTGAAGGAAAATGATTACAGCGCTTTAATCTCTCTGATAGAATAATACTTTGACGAATATATATATATATATAATTTTATAATATCTATATGAGATTTATTTTATATTCTTTTTCAATATTAATACTTAAGGGGTTACCCCCAGTTGTAGCTCAACAAAAAAGGCCTTTTTCATAAATTTTTTTAAAGAAAACTACAAAACTTTTTTAAACAATTATTATATCATCTTAAAGAATACATCTTGAAGAACTTTCAGTAATTTTTTTATTGCAAAATATTACATTGTTAAGTGGCAAATAGCCGCCAATGAAATAGTGTTTTTATTTATACGGTTTGCGCTGACCAACATTGCGGCAAAGTGGATCATTTGAAACAAAAAATGTGGATAGATTTAGTTAAATATAAGTATAAACTAGTCTTTAATCAAAGGATTTAAAAAAATATTCGTTTTTCACAAAATGGCGGACAGTCAAAGTTAATGGTTTGATTTTAACGAAAAATTAAACGATTAAAAACTACATTTTTATGTATTAAATAAGCCTGCAAAATTTCAAGAAGATCGGTTTATTAGTGTTTGAGTAATCTTGATCTCCGACTTCAGAAATGCCATTTCGAGAAAAACGCGTTTAAAGTTTTAATTGCCGGTTGTTTACACAACGGATTCTTCTCTTTCAACACTCATATCTCAGTCAATTTTATTCGGATCGACTTGAAATTTCCAGGTCATATTCTCAGATACTTATACTTCAAAAAAATGCAATTAACAAAAAATCGATTTTTTCAAAGTCGCAAGTGGGGGTAACCCGTTAAAGTACTTCAATAATGAATGATGATTACATTCAAACAATTATATAAATAAATATTATTCATTAGAAGACATAAATAATTTAATGCTGAACATAAGACGCGAATATAATATAAATATATATTTTTACATTTTATGTGTTTTAATTGTTTAGAAATATCTGGTCAAAAAATTTTTCTTTCAATTATAATGTTAGCTTTTAATTATTATCAATAATAAAAAAAAAAAGGAATTTAAATAATGAAGATGAATATATATATATATATATTTAATACTTATACATTTTTAATAATAATTTGTACGTGATACCTATATTTTTTTAAAGTTAAAATTAATTTAAATGAATTTTTAATCTCTTATCTAAAATATCTTAAGTATTGCAATGAAATTTTAATGAAAACCAAAATTAATATAATGAGCTAAGGTTTTTGTAATAGATTTTCTGAGAATTACGACAAATATTTATTTGTATTTATATTGTAAATAAAATATCCGTTAATATTATCAACACTCTAAATATATTGACATATTTAAATGTAACATTTTTAGTTATATGTGGTCATTGAAAAAAGTTCAAATTTTTAAAATCAAGTATTAATGAAATAAAACAAAGCTACTAAAAATAAAATTACTTACATTATCTATTTTGTTATCCACTATTTTTGGAAATGTATGAAAGCCTAATATTAATCCAATAATTGCAATCACAAAACCAAAAGTAACACATAAACTTCGACGCCAGGTTTGACACATAATGATGAGCTTTGCAGTACAAAATATTCAATAACACAATTATTTACTTTTTTTTTTTATTAAAAAACAAATAAGTTTGAATAATGAATAATAGCTTTAGCTTAAAAATTTTGACGACCCAATCGCAACTTCAGGGCAAGTCTGTGTTACTAGATTTTAAAGTTGAATAAAAGAAGTCGATTTACTGTTTAGCTTATCTCAATTATATATTGTTCTATTATCTTTAAAGATTATTTTACATTCTAAATAAACAATCTGATAATCATTAGAGATCATCAAATTGGGTTCACAACACATACAATTAGTATTATCATAAATATTCAAGAAATATGTTGTTAAGTATTGTACTAGAATGTTAATAAATTGCTGAAATTTAATAAAATTAGCATTCAAATTTTTTTTTTTCTCGCTAATTTTTGTCTCAGTTTTTAATTAATAATTTTAAAAATACTCCATTGATTACGTGTCTTTATTCGTAATTAAACACTTTTGAAAATATTAAATTATTTTTTAATTAACCCTTTATTACTGATAACGTTTATTACAAAAGAACCTGCATTCCTGTTAATG
This sequence comes from Chalcis sispes, assembly GCA_949987625.1. Lineage (NCBI taxonomy): Eukaryota > Metazoa > Arthropoda > Insecta > Hymenoptera > Chalcididae > Chalcis > Chalcis sispes. The sequence goes on from OX465097.1 coordinate 17,933,519, forward strand.
AAACTAGCTGTGAGTCATAGTCTTTAGATCTTTGGACTTAATGCGTACTCCAAAAATTTTGTTACACGCGGGACCGACTAATCCGTCCTGTACGGGCCCGCTCGCGCATCGCGAAACAAAAATGACTTTTGTCAGGCATAATTAATAACATTTACAAGTGGATGCTCCTGTACCATCGAGTATTTAATTAACAAAATATATTAAGGAAAAATGTTATTATTCAATGTAGTTGTTAAATTGCAGTTGTTGCTTTGGCTTCGAAATCCACATCGGCAATCTCTACTTATATGGATTAAAAGTGGCAAAATAGGAAATTATTGAATCGACTCCAACGATTTCCAACAAATTTCTTTTATTCTATGCTCTCTGTAATGTGCAACTTACGCACAATAACTTGTACAGTTTACTATTTTCTCAGATTCACAATATATGTATACTAGTCACTTCCACGCAGTTCCGCGCAATTTATTCAAAAAGTGAAAATCGACTGGTAAAATTCAATTGGTAAAATTCGACTGGATATCCCAGGCTAACCAATAACAATTACAAAGACTTTTTACGTTATAACTCGTATGACTTATTAATGATAATTCGAGATCGCAACTGAAAGACGACTGCTTGGAGAACCCGCAATTCTCTTAACTCGATTTTTGCTTGTTAGACATCGGCATAAGTCTCTGTAGAAAAAATGCAACTTCGATAGATTTACTTCCGTTAGTTTAACAATTTTTATAAATATTTCTCTAATTGTGTGCGTGCCAAGAAGAGTCGGATTACTCGGCTCTTTATACACGCATTGAAAAAAGCTATTTTCCACATCTCCTGGATTTTTTTCCGCAAGAACTTGCATCATTGTTGCAAGCTTTATAAATTTTATATAGGGACAAATACACCGTTATATAGAGACGTTCTATGGAATAGAATGCGCAACTTCATCACGACTTACAGTATGCATTTAACATTTACATATCGTATACCCGTACTTGTTTTTATTGGTAAAAAAGAAAATATGGTTTCTTGTATATCTGTTATTAATACAATTGATTAAAAATTTATTCATAATTATGAATCTATTTAAATTGTTTAATGAATTTATTTATAATTGAAAGATTATAATTTAATTAATTTTAATTTTAAACTTTTAATTTTTTCGTCGCGTAACAAATTTCAATGGGTATTAAATACTAAACCTTCTGAAAATACAATCCCTTGAGACTAGAATTGTATTTTAGACCATACTCTCTGTGCCATTAATTTAAATATCGAGATTTTACAGTTGTGTAATCAAAGATCTTGAATGGTTGGAGAATGTGTCAGGTAAACCGATGCTCTCAATTATGCGTAGATAAACTTTTCAGAATCGGAGAAGTTTTCCAGAATTATTCTGTAGTTAGTAAGAGATACCTATTCAATAGCTCATTTATGAAAGGACTATCATGGTAGCTTACACAACAAACTACCCTCTTAATAGAAGAAAAAATACGAGTCTTCGTTATAAAATTCCAAAATAAATATGCACTGTCAACAGTAGAGACATATATAAAAATAAATTCGTTGGTCTTGCTAACGATATTTCGCTGACAGAGCAATGAAAATTTATGAAACGTTTATTAGATATTATAGCACAAAATAAAATTATAGCCTCGTATAGTAGTAATAGTCTATCGACCAACCAAAACAAGACAAAATTTTAGTCTTCAACTCGAAAATACAACTAAGACTCTCAAATAAAAATTAATATATTTTTATTAAATTATTGTTATTTAAAATATAGGTTAAAACTTGTAACACTCGTTCTTCGTCAGGGATTAAAGATATAATTCACCGAAATAATAATAATAATCAAATAATATAATTAATTGTTTCATATACTCGTATCTCGCTTGCGCATTAATTTATCTATTGCATTAAAAAATTATTTTACATTCTAAATGAAAAAGTCGTAGTAATCACAAATCGTTAATTTTATAAAATTACATTGTGTATCAATAAATATTATAACGAGTCGCCAAAAAAAAATTAGAATTTTATTTATAAAAAATTAAATTGTTTTTTTTTTTTTTTTATCAGTTTATTATTACTGATTATTATTACTGATATAAATGAAGAGTTACTTTAGAAGCATTGTTTTAATATAAAACACGCGCTCACCGATGTTATCTTGTGAATTTTTCTCCGACTTTTACAACACCTATTTTCATGATAACGATTAGGTAGCTGATCAATCTATCTTCCAAAGAAATGTCAAACACTTTTCGCGTGATCGCGCCGAAAAATGAAAACCATTGATCAAAGGACGATTAAGGCTGAAAAGAAAGATAACGTCGTCGTGAGGTTTTTTCATTTTTGGAAAGAAAATTAGAATTGCCCTAGTATTGGTTATTGATTGGACTATTATCTTTAAAAATTAGTTTACATTGAAAATCATTAAAATTTTTCTTATAAATCATAAATTTTTTAATTTCTATTGTTAACATACTCTTTCTATAATTAACACGTTTCCTGCCGCGTGAGGCCGTATGCGCCCCACGCTGAACTTTCCCTTCAAGCCATTTGGTATTATCATTGTAAAATGAAGAATTTTTTAAAAATTCATTATGCAGTCAATTATGGGCATCTTAATACTATAATAAATTTTTAAAAAATTCTTCATTTTACAATGATAATACCAAATCGCTTGAACGGAAAGTTCAGCGTGGGTCGCATACAATCATTTAAAATGTTTATTCTAAATTTAAATTTCACTTTTAATTATTAAAATACTGCCTTTTATTCTTATCTTTTGTAATAATACATTTAAAGTGATTCGTAAAGATAGATTTACGTAACATGTTAAGAATTATTAGTTATTTTTATGATTCTGAGCAATTGAATTTCCGAAAATATTATCAACAATGACAAGTTAAATTATATCATATTTATGTAGAAACGCGTACGTACGTTCTAAGTTTATTTAAGTTTTAAAAAAACATAAAATTAAAATAAATATTTATCAAAAAAAAAAAAAAAAAAAAAAAAAAAAAAAAAAAAAAAAAAAAACGTTCGAGAAATAAATAATGATTTTTTCATTTTTAAATTACATTAAATATGTACACTACATAAAGAAACAATTTAAATGTATCAAAAAATATACCGATACGAATATTATAAACGTAATCTTACTTAAGAAATGTGTTAACGAGAATTTGTTTGTTAATATTTTTAAAAGCATAAAATTGTTACTTTTTTAACGAAATAAAAAATGATCAGCTTTGAATAAAATTTTTCGCCAAATATTTAAATATTATTTCAAAATAATCGCAACTGTTTATCGGCTTGTTAAAGCTATCGCGCTGAATTTTATACTTTGAATATATAAATTAAATAAGATAAGGCACCATGAGAGAATTTCTTACAACACATACAGCTGACAACCAAACTAACAACTAAAAGTGACGGAACTTTTAGTGTCGGACCCCCCCGCAACATCATCGCAATATAATGTATTAAATACTCGGCTCAGTCATTTCGTACCCGTAGAAGCGGTTGGAGCTAACTAAATCCACCGCCAATCTAATTCAAGAGCAGGGGAGGTGTGTCCTGCGCTTACGTAAGTTTAGCACTTTATAAAATTAGTTTTCTCTTTAACATACTGTGCGAATACTTGGGCTGCTAGGTTATTAGAAATGTAAATAGTCTCATCCACAACATATGTTTCATACTAATTTTTATTGTATATTTTATTTTAAAATGCTATAAGATGAACTTTTGAGACATGGATTAAACAATTATACTTTGTTAATGAAAAAACTTTTAATTGTAAAATATAGTTTTATAAATCTTAATGTCGATAAAAATTAAATAAAAAAGGTTTTGTATCGAAGAAAAAAAAATTATAGTTATCTATAAATTTTTTTTCCATATGGTTTATAATGCTTCGTTTAACAATTTGTTTTTTCGGCAATTTTCTAAACTAATCAAAACTGAAGATCGTTTGATAATTTAAAATCAAAGTTTGGTCATTATTTCTTCACAATTTTAGATATTTCGTTATTTAAAATTATTTTGTAAATTATGCAATATAAAAATTATAAAGTCCACCAAAATGAATAATATATAAATTTATATTGTATTAGCATTATATAGATCTTAGATATTAGTATCTTATATTGTTTATCGTTGAAAAAAATTAAACTTTACTAAGAATGAATTACTTCATAAATTTTATTTATCAATAAAATATAATGAAGAAATAATTTTATCATCTCTCTGCAGATTAAGAAAATATATCGAAATAAGAATGGAAAGTAACATGTTTAATAATTAACAGCTAATTACGTTAATTAGGTCCTTTGATAAAGAATAATTTTTGTACACTATGAATGAATTAGAATCATTTAAACTGTAAAATAAATAAATGAAAACATGTGTCATTATTTAGCTATAAAGATTAATTAAAAATTAGAACAATATTTTTCATTTAATACCGAGATACAATTAACTTTTACGTAAAAATAATTAAAAAATTAATGTGAAACGAAACGTGACGTTTAAATTTTGATTATGCAACTTATCGATATAAAAATCTTCAGTTTACGAAACCGTTTTTGTTTTTTTCACTTCTCATTATAATATCAATGCCCGCCTTATCTTGCCCCGCAACGGTATGGATGACGAAAGTCGAAGAAGAGACCGCGGGCAGTGTATCTCATTTGTAAAAAGAGATTTTATAAAAGTAATACGTTTATTTATTGAAAGAAAGTAAATAAAAAAATTGAATTATTTATTTTTCCTTTTGTTTTTATTTTTGCACAGGTTAAAAGTAAATTTGGCGAATTAGCGTTACAGATTTTACAATGACGACCAAAGGCCAAACATTCGACTCGAACTGCATGACGCTGACGCGTTTCGTGCTAGCGGAACAGCGGAAAGTGCCGTGCGCCACTGGCGATCTGACGCAACTCTTGAACAGCATTCAGACGGCCGTGAAAGCGGTCAGTTCGGCCGTAAGGAAAGCCGGCATCGCTAACATGTGAGTGTGCTTGTATGCGTCTGACGACGACGCGATAGAAGCCGGTGACAGACAAGTCTCCATGCCTTTACACTTTTTACTTTTCTACTTCTATTTTAATGCGGTGAGATCGCGAGGTCGCTGAACTCTTATGACGCGTAATAAAAACGCCGGCTTTCGATAAACACCAAAACATTTTCTTCGAAATAAGAGGAAAAATAAATCGCTCTCTTTATTATCAACCGTTAATTAATTCTTCGTATGGTCCTTTATACTTAATTAAAATGAAGATGTAAATTTCATATAAAATCAATGCTCGATTAAAAAATGTTTCGTTAAATTACTATAGTCATAAATATATATTTAAATACACGTTATTGTGTTATCAATCTTTTGTGTTATCAATCATTTTGAACTTTGATCGCGTAGTGATCGATTGAAATTGGGAATTTCGTAGTATCGTTTCAGACCTAAAATTTTAATTTAAAGCATTTCATATCGCTTTGATAAAAATTGGGAAAGTTTTTTAATATTTCGAGGCACTTGTTATTAACAAAACAACTTTGTATATTTAGTTATCACTAGTAGCGTTAAAATTATTTAATACAACTACGGGGAAAAAGTGAAATTTCCAATCTGCGCTTATTAAAATAATTATCTAAAATATTTTTCAATATTTTTCAACCTACTTTTCACAAATATATTTTTATATTTATTTATTTTTTTATAATATTACTTTTTCGTTAAATTTTATTTTTGTCAAAGAACATTGAGTATTTTTTATTTACATTATTAAACGTTCACACGTGCACTCGATTAATTTACATTTTTAAGATATATTATTACTAGTAAAAGAAAAAATAAGTTTGAACATTTAATTGTTTATACGTTATTAATGAGAAAAACTTCATCGATTAAAGTTGCTTCGCATAATTAAATAGTAAAATTAAAAGAAAAGTTAATAATATCTAAAAAAATTATTTCATAACGATAAAATATAAATTGCCGAAAATTTTCATGTTTTAGACACTAAAAATCTTTAATTATTGTTGAAACAAAATTTAAGTTAAGCAATTATATCTATACAATTTATAAATTAAATAATAACCCGCAAAAAATATGAAAATATTTTAGTTTTGAGTAAAGTTAATACTTAATTATCTATTTCACGCAATAAAAGTTGATATTTTATTCACGTTTTCATAATAAATATTTCTATAAATCATATAAATTTGTATATTTTGACATACTTTGAACAAACATATATACATATATATTTTAGTTATTAAGTATCTTTTGCCTCAAAAAAAAACTATAAATTCAATTCATAGAACTCTATATTCTTATTTTGTCACTAAATTTATAAAATAATAAATAAACCTCTTTATAAAAATAAAATCTTAATTTAACAATAAACTGATGAAGATTTTTCAAATTTCTGGTATTTCTTAATTGAATTTAAAACTTAATTGTCATAGAAGTATAAGTTACGTAATTAATTTTTTTCATAATAAGTTTTAAAAACAACAAATGTCCAAGATACAATCTAGAAGAGCAATCAATAATGTAACAGGTCAAGAAAGCGACACAAATTACCACATTAGCATTACACATGTTCTTATATAGTATACACAACTTTTGATAGTTTCGGGATTGTGAGAATCACTTAAAATTAATCAATAATTCGAATATATTTTTAATTTACCAATAAAGATAAAAAAATTATTAAAGGACTTGCAAGAAAAATTTTTTCGGCGTACAGTAACCGAGCCATCTTAAATATTATCATGTATATCGGTAACCAAGCAGGAGAAACGTTATCGTCTCTTATCATAATACCATGACGAATTTAATTTTTTCAATAAAGAAAATCTAATATAAGTATTGATAAAATAATGTTTTAGCCTCGAAAAATTTCCTTCAATCTCAAGAGTTTGGATAAAAATAAAAATTCGAAACGACAAAAAGTCCATTGATGACAAAATTTTATTTCACTTTTGCAAAAATAATAAAACAGAGATTTATTTAATTAAATTAAAAAAATAATTCCAGTTTTAATTATCAAGGCAATATCGATGAAAACTTATTCAAAGTATTTTTAATTTTATTTAACTAATTTTAATTTATTGAAAAAAGAAAAAAAAAAATTATTTTTGAAAGAAATTTTTGATAATCAACGTCTATTAATCATAAAAGTTGTAATAAAATTTTAATTTATATGGTAATAGAAAATTATTTAGAATTTCGTTTGGATAATAGAGTAAATGTTATTGTTATTAACTCCCGTTATATTTTTCGCGGTATAAAGGTTCATAAATCTCTAGCTTTGAACCGTACAAATTGAAAGTTATCTACGCCTATTTCAGAAAAATCATTTTATGCTTATTAATTTAATTAAAAAAAAAAAAAAAAAAAAGAAAAAAAAAAAATGTATTAAAATTGAGATTGTAGATTTTATGTGGTGGTAGTCAAAATATTTTTTACAAACGTTTTAAATGCATGTAGTTCTTATCGAGTTAACTCGTAAATTCTCGTCGCGCATAAATTAATTTTTTAATTGATTAACTGAATCGAGATAAAATCAAGGTTAAATCTTACCCTACCTCAAGTTCTTTCATAATGCAAGAAACCTTATCCACTATTGATTCGGTGACAAATAAACAGATAAACAAGCAGACGGTAAAAGAAAATCTCTCTTTTTCCTCATTAATGTTTTTGAAAATATTATAAATGTCCAAATATAAGCAGATATCTTTGCTCAGATATAAAATCCATGATTCAATCTAATTTGTACAATGATTTTATAAGCATTTATTATCGTAATAAAAAAAATAGGTACGGAATTGCGGGTTCAACGAACGTCCAAGGCGAAGAAGTTAAAAAATTAGATGTACTGAGCAACGAACTTTTCATCAATATGCTGACATCCTCATTCACAACGTGTTTACTCGTCTCCGAAGAAAATCCAACGGCCATTGAGGTAAAGACGGAACACGCGGGCAAATACATCGTGTGCTTTGATCCACTCGACGGCTCGTCAAACATCGACTGTCTCGTATCCATTGGTTCGATCTTTGGTATATACAAAAAATCCGAGGATTCTAAATCGCCGAAAGAAGCGGATGCATTGCAACCGGGTAAAAATTTGATTGCCGCTGGTTACACTTTGTACGGCTCGGCTACAATGATGGTATTATCCATTGGTCGCGGTGTCAACGGCTTCACTTACGATCCTGCCATCGGGGAATTTATTCTCACCGAAAAAGATATGAAGATACCATCAAGAGGAAAAATATATAGGTGATTATATCTTTTCTAATATATTTTTTATTCCAAATAATGTCAAGCAAAGTATACCAAATTATTACATAAAGTACAATTTATATTTACTATTTTTATAAATTATTTATGTCGGAAAACAATTTTAATAACAATATATCAATATTTATCATTAAAGTTTATTGAATTTAAAATAAATATATAAATAAATAATAACTTCAATATACCATAAATAATACTTTAAAAAGTGATTTTTACGAAATTATTCGAAATAAAATATAACTAATGAAAAATTTCAATTGATTTAGTATAAACGAAGGAAACGAACGTACCTGGAGTAAAGCCATTAAAGAATACGTTGATTCGAAAAAAAATCCATCGTCTGGTAAGCCATATGGAGCTAGATACGTTGGTTCTATGGTAGCCGATGTCCATCGAACAATTAAGTACGGAGGAATCTTCATGTATCCAGCAACCAAAGATAATCCTAATGGCAAAGTAATTTCATCATTAAAATCTATATACGAAAGATAATAGATTATTTAAGAATGTTAAAATTTCTAAAGAATTAAAATTTTACAGCTTCGTTTGCTTTACGAATGCATTCCCATGGCTTACATTGTCAAAGAAGCCGGGGGATTGGCATCTAACGGAGAGATTAATATTTTGGACGTCGTACCTACGAACATTCACCAAAGATCGCCCATTTACTTGGGTTCAACCGAAGACGTCGAAGATGTACTCAACTGCATCAAAACGCACAAATAAATTGTTATTTTACGAATATTATTTATTTCTATGACATTTTTTAATTAAATTAATTAAACATATGTAAAGTATTTTTGTAATTTAAAACAAATACTCATGTTTTTCATAAAATGTTAATTTTTAATAAAAATTTTGTTAATTGTTTATACTTAATTGAATTCTATAAGTACATAATAGAAGATAATTTTTATAATATTACATTAAAATACTCCAACTAATTGTATTTATTTTCAAAATGAAAGATTTTTTGATTCTTACCGAGAATCTTTATTTTTTTTTTCAACACAGCAGCCTCTTTTTATATGTTTGGCATTGTCTTTCTCGTTCAAGTCTTTCAATTTTTTTTTTTTTTTTTTGTATTTTTTCACGTCTTTGGTTTAAAAAATAAAAAATCTTCCGAGGATTTTACCCGATCCTCGACGATCGGCCAACGTGTACTCGTGTTGCATCGGTAATTCGATATTTTATTTATAAGTTTATAAATTTAAAAACGAAAAAAATAGTTAATCAATTGATAAACTTTGAGTCCTATTGAGCCCGCAAGAAGTAACGGTTAAACTTTCATACATAGTAATTTATTGAATCAAATTTGTTAAAATTGCATTATTTAAGGACGTTCGTTTTGACTGAATTAATCTGTTTGAAAATCGCGCGTATAATTATTATAATTTAAGAGTATCACGAATAATAATTAAGGCTCTATAAGCTCATATTGACGATGAGAACAATAGTCGCCATCGCGGACCACGATGCCGGTTCGTCTCTCGTCACGTTCAAGCTCGCATTCTCACCGAAGCTTACTAAAGCTTGGGATGCCTTAGTGTTTGTGAGAGCACAATCGTTTTAATGAACGGCATGCTAATTAAATGCTTTCAATGCATAAACTAATTGAGATTTTGTCCATACAACACTCCTAATATTAGGTAAATAATAGTCGGCATTATTTCATTTTATTTAAAATACTTACCGTTAAAGACAATGTGTCGAGAAATAATCTAATTCGTTTTAACCGAATTCATAAAATTTATTCGGTCTATAATTTAATCATAGCGTCTGTGAAATAGCGAGTTACGTATGAAAATCGTAAATTACGATTAGAGACAAACATTCTTAGTGTAAAAGCATTCCAAGTGAGGTATAAAATATATTTGAAAAATTATATAAAATTAAAAATTAAACAAGATTGTTCTCAAACTTAATAACCAATGGTAGTTATATAGATTAAACGAATATATGACCTAAGAATCATTTCAAATAAAGTACATTTTTACAAGCACTCGTGCAAATTTTTTATGCAATTGATGCTTTCTAAAGTTGCTATAGATGCTTTAACTATTAAGTTTGGCTCTCGAAACTAAATGACTTTTGTACAAATGTTTCTAACTTGAAGTAAACGTATTTGAAGTAGTGGATCCAATATTATTCTCTTGTTAGATTTTATTTTATTAATAAAGTTTTTTTATTTTACTTATGAAGCTTACTGATTCACATTACTATCCATGTAGTATTTTTAGTCATTTTTAATCTGTTATTTTATAATAATTATATACCGATTTTTTCTTTTACATACAATACAAATAAGAAATAAAAAAAGAAATCTAAAGTTTCATTTGCTTAATAATATTTTTTTAAATTTAAAAATATAGTTACTGCAAAATAATTGACAATTTATAAAATTATTAGAATTTTATTAACTTGTAAATACTAAATTCCTTTCACTCATTTATTTACGTTACGTTAAATGACGGAAAACAATAAAAAATAAGCATCTGTTACAATAAAATATTTAATATTTATTAACATGATAAGCAATTTTGTATTAAAAACTAAAGGAAAAAAGAATTTACTAACAATAATATAAACAAAATATCATAAATATTATTGCGATTTTGAAATAATTACAATTTTTATCAGTGAAGAAATTGTTTATTTTACAATTAAGGTTTAATTTAGAAATAATATGATTTTTATTATTTTATTTGAGTTCTTGTGTAACCTTTTTGCATTTTTATTCTTTAGTTATTTCAAATATTATTTCCATTAAACATTTAATTTGAAAACATTTAATTTGAAAAATTAAACAAGATCTATATATAAAATGAATAATGAAGAATTAATATTTATGTATATATTAACATACAAATAACAGTTAGTTGAAATTAAATAAAAAATTAGATTACAATCCATGTTGTTATTATAAAATAAAGCACCCGATGAGCTATTCACAATGAGAAAATAATAATAATTACTAATGAAAATTCGTAATATAACAATATATTACCTTAACTCAAAAAACGTTTCAATTTTCTTTATTCAAAATTTTTCACCTTTGGTTTTTCATTATTTCTACCTAACTTACTTTTGTCATTAATGAAATTATAATGAAACGCCAACAAGGTGTCAATTGCGATTTGTTTACAATACTTTTGCCTTGTAGCTATTTCCTTGAAAAATTTCGTCTTATATAATGTCTATCTATATCTTTTGAACAATTTAATTTACATCATTGATTAATGTAAACTTTGAAACTTATTTCTATTGTCATGAAAAAAAAAAAAAAAAAAAAATTCTCACTTATCATTCAATATTTTTCCTTTTCAAATAAAGTGCAGCTTTGAATAATATTTATTATTTACAATTCAGATAGGTATATTGTAAGAACTCTTTCTTGTTAACATACAGTTCAGAAATTGGTAACTAGTAATAAACAGTTCGTTTTATTTCAACACAAATGAGCAATACGATTCGTTATGTCAAAGGAACATTTTTTCAAAGTACGTTACGTTATAATCCAATTTTTAAAGTATTATTATTTATAGTATTATTAAATATTTTAAATAAATAGATAAACTTGTTATTTTTTTTTTTTTTTTTTTTTTTTTTTGAGGCACGTAATAATGTCGTAGTTATCATGAAAGTTTAACTTATAATAAAAAAATCAACTAAATTTAACAACAGCCAATAAAAATATAAAGTTTGTCAACATTTATCTGCGTATTCATATTTTATTTTTTATACTTTTATAATTTTTTAATTAACCCATTATAAACCCATTATAGTCAGCGCAATCAAGATAAAGTAAAAGATTCAATAAAAGCTTTATTTGTGGTCAATATTGGGTTAGTAAAAGTCGTAAAATTAAAATTTATGAATTATAAAAAATGCTGTTTCAAGTTTGCTCTGTTATATTACTTGGTGCTATCGTAAGAACGGATGTAATATACACGCCTATTGTACAAACCGAAAATGGACCTGTTAGAGGCGAAATTTTAAAAACAGTTAGAAAACAATATAAATACGCTTCATTTAAAGGAATTCCATTTGCCGAACCCCCAATTGGTTACCTAAGATTTAAGGTGAGAGAGGAGAATTGTTATTAATTTTCATCGCAATAAAAAAATATACACATAATATTTAAGTATACTTTTTTAGCCTCCAATTGAAAAGAAAAATTGGACGGATATATTAAATGTTATCGAAGAAGGAAACGTTTGCATCCAGTATCAATCATTAAACTCAACGTTAATTGGTTCCGAGGATTGCTTATTTTTAAATGTTTTTACTCCGCACGTAATTATCAATTTTTTATTGATTCAATGTGATTAATTAAATGCCTAAGCTCACTATGAAATTCTCAAAAGTTTATTTTATTCAAATACAACAATTTTAATATTTCGATTAATTTTATTTTGAAAAACTTGACGACAGTATTAAATTAAATGTAAATTTAAAATATTATATAAAGAAATTTCAACGATGATCGGTGAGTGTCGTACTTCTCACCATTCGTGAATTATTACAAAGCACCATCAATTATTAACTTGTATTTTTTTTTTTTTCTTTTTAATATATAATAAAATTCAATATAAATATTTTTGAAATAATAAAGTTGAAAAGCGATTCAATTTGTTTATTAACAACAAATTAAAATTTATTACTTTTTTTTTTTTTTTTTCACGTATCGACAGACAAATTTAACCGATTTAAAAAAACATGATTTGAAAGCAGTAATGGTGTGGATATACGGTGGAGCATTTACAGAAGGATATTCAAATACCGTTGTATTTGGGCCTGATTACTTACTCGAAGATGACGTAATTGTAGTATCGATGAATTATCGACTTGGACCATTTGGTTTGTAAAAGTTTTATTTTTTTTTTTTTTTTCGTCGCTTTTCAACAACACCTATCCTTAATACTTTACAAAATTTTTCCATCAGGATTCCTTAATTTATATCATGAAAATGCTACCGGTAATGCTGGCCTGAAAGATCAAACTTTGGCTTTGAAATGGGTTAATAAAAATATTGAAAAATTTGGCGGCGATCCTAAAAAAGTAACGATATTTGGCCAAAGCGCTGGAGCAGTATCCGTCGACTTTCACGTTCTATCAGAAATGTCAACTGGTAATCGCTCTTTTTTTTCTTTTTTTTTTTAATTTTAAATATTTAACAAATAATAAGTGAGAATTTAAAAAAAAAAAAAAAAGAAAAAAAATATTTGTCTATCGTGTAGGTTTATTTAATAATTCAATATCTATGAGTGGATCATCCCTTTGCTTATATTGGTCTCTACAGTCAAGCAACGAAGCGGAAAAAAATGCTTTCTCTCTGGGTAAAAAGTTAGGAATTAAAACTACGAGCAAAGATAAATTATTGCAAGTTCTTTATGAAGCTCCAGCAGAAGAAATAATTCTCAAAGCCAGTAAAATGTCTATGGTAAGTTACTTTTCATCAAAGTATAATCGAAATTTTTCATTTTAACTTACGAAATGTTGTGTGTAAAGTAAAAAAAAAAAAAAAAAAAAAACTTACTCTGCAAAAGTGAATAATACAATATATTATTACATTATTTTTTTCTTAATTTAATTTAATAGCATGATGGCTAGATTTTGAAATTAAAAAAAAAAATAATCATAAAAACTCTTCGTTTTTAGTTTCCATTTCGTCCTACGATCGAAGATCCGTCAATTGCAAAAAATCAAGAAAAATTTTTAACGCAATGTTCTGTTTATAAATATAAATCTGGTCAATATAATAAAGGACCACATATGATGGGTTTCACGTCATCCGAAGCCATATCACTTGTCGAGAGTAAGAAATACAAATTTATTTAAAAAATTATTAGGTATAATTTTGAATTCTTTTTATCATCGCGCGAATTTTCGAACCTACGCCTTTGGATCGTGATACAGATATCGTTTTAATAACAAATTTACGACGCGAAAAAATTGCTAAATGCATTAAATTAATGTAAAAATTGACATTTCATAACATCACAGAGTTAAAATTTCACTTGTGATGGTCATCGGTGGCTATTCCGATTCAAACGAAAAGGCGACCGCTTACCCTATGCAGATTTTGTGGTAGCAAGAGTTAAATAAATCGATAAACTATATTTTAATAAATGCATTACATAGTGCAATTTAATTTTAGAAATTTATATTACTTATTTAAATAATAATCATCATAAATATATGCAGGTGGAATTGTAAATTTAGCATTACGTGGTCTAAATATGACTAATATTATGATACCTTCAAATAATTTGGTAACTCAACAATTATCTCGTTTAAAAGAGCTTGCAAAATTAAAAGGAAAGATTTTTAAAAATTTAATAATGGTAAATTATTTATCTTAAATTTTTACAATTAAGATAAAATTTTATCTGTAAGTTATATTTTATAGTTTATATAATCAGGTTTTGTTTAAAAAATTATTACTTTTTTTTTTTTTTTTTTTCACATAAATAAACATGTTTGTTTAAAATTTTATTTATATTTCAGTTTGCATCAGATTTCTTTTTTATAACTGGTATTGATTCGAAACAAAAATTATTGTACAAACATAATCAACACTCTATTTATTATTATCGCTTTTCTTTTGAAATGCCTTCGGTTGCGAAACTTTTTTATAAATTTAATAAGTACAATATTACTGGTAAAAGATTACTAATATTTTAAATGATATATTGAAAATAATCATTAAACCGCGACAAAAAAAAAAAAACAAATTAATCAGTCTTTCGATTACACTTTTAGGCGTAGGTCATACGGAGGATTTGGCTTACTTATTTTATATTCATTCAAATGAATTGCCTATAAATAATCCTGAATATCAAATGACAGTCAATAGATATGTTCGATTGATGACGAATTTTGCAAAATATAGGTGATTATGAAGACATTTATTTTACTTTTGCGCTAATAATATATAAAATACCTTTATAAAGAAATAAAAACGTAACGTAAATTATTGATCTTGTTATTATTAAAATAATAATCATTAGATTTTCAAATTTTTTTTTATCTTTTAAAAACGATTGTTTGCTAGTTTACTGGCATACTGGCCAAAATCTCTTGAACAGAAGTAAAAAATTTATTTTATCTTTTTTAAGAATATACAATGTATGAGTAAAACAATACAGTAAAGTATAAGTATGCATTGTGAGTTGCGCTTAGTGATATTATTCACTCTTTCAACGTTTTAAATTTCCGTTTTAATGAATCAATTTTATATTTATCAGTTAACATTTATTTAGTTTTCTATTAAAATTTCTTATGGAAATTTAAGAAATCATATTTAATATGGCTTTCTTTTCTTCCCGTGTAAAAATGATTGTATGTATTCCATGTATGTATATAAACCATATACAATACATGTAAATCGATACATATGGTAAATCTGACTATCCCACACCTATCGTATAGTGATTACATGTAAGATACATGAGTGATACATGAATGATTAAATAAAAAATGTTTTAAAAATATTAATATAATATTAATATGACATTGTGACAATAATTATTATTAATGACGCAATAATAATAAATACTCGGCCATTGTTTAGTACATAATAATTACGAGTGAAAAAGCAATAAAATTTATGCCATTTTATATTAAAATTATAACTTTCTTACGATGCATACTTTAGATCAATAAATTAGATCATAAAAACGATAATTGTTTAATTGTATTATTTGAAAATTAAAAAATTCTTTTTTTGGGTGGATATCTAAATTTTTCTTTTTCAAAAAGATCGGAAATAGATATTGATAATTGATCTTATGTAAAATTTTATAAAGTTACTATATACTCACTTATTAGTAGCACTATTAATTCAATTTTCTAATTTGCTAGTATCTTTGCAATCAGAAATGTTAAAAATACTTGAAAACATTTTTATACCGATTTATACATTTTTTTATTTGAACATCTATATTTGAATTAAATTGGTAAAAATATCACCCAGTATTTATATACTATCCACTAACAAACATTGTAATTTCACGCGGAATAATATACCTTTGGATGTAATTGAAAATTTAATATATCAGCAGATATTTGATAAACGAATGATCGATGCTGAAGAGAAAATTTTGCATCTCAAAAGATTAAATAAAATTGCAATAAGTTTTATGCGAAATTTTATTTGTGAAATTTAATTAAAAGATTTAACAATGAAAACTTTGTCTCTATTTTTATATTATAATTTTGCATATCCAATTACAGTTTATTATATTATAATTTCTATTACATAAAAGTAAATTTGAAATTATCGTTAAATAATTAAAAAATTATTTTTAAATTTTTCAGCAATCCAACGCCAATTGGAACAAATGATCCCGTGTTAAAAATAAATTGGCCCGATTCGGGTAAATCTGGATTACTCCTAGAAATTGATCGAAAATTGAGTGTAAGACCACGTCCGTTAAGTAAAAATGTTAAATTTTTGGAATTTATTGGACTTGGAGATTCTCCTACAGTAAATCATTGCCCTAATAAATAGTTAAAAATTTTCTTCAATTATGTATGGTAATAAAATTTATTAAATATTAAAAGCGTATAATTTTATTGAAGAAAATTAAATTTTTTATTCAATATGTAATAAATTTAATATAGAAAGAAAAGTAGCACTTTAAAACAAGAGAATTTTTTTTTTTTTAATTTTCTTTTTAATTGGTCGATGTAAATCACCAAACGTAATTAAGAAACATTTAATATGTAAATAAGTATATGTCAGTCGGTACATATTTGCGGGCGTGAATGTGTGTGTTATTTTCTCAAACAATAAGTGTATATATTTAAAAATATTAAAATATAAAAATTCTTCCATAAATATTCATTTTTGCAAAATTCTGTTATTATATCTAATTGTAATTTATAGCATCAATAACAAAATTTATATAAAACAGATTGCTAGAAATGATCTCCATTTATTCAAAACTTTAACAAATTTTAACATAAAGTACATAAAATTAATTCCAAGTGCTATATCGCTAAAACCATGTACGAAAAAAGTAGAAATTAGTTGTTTACAAATAATAATACAATTTTTAAACATTCATATAAAGTTGTTTTAAAACATTTTTTTAGGTAGAAGTTATCACAAACATTATTTTTTATGATTCGAGACTTACGAACAATAATTTATATTAAAAACATCTATTGCTCAATTTGAAAACACAATTGTAAAATAAAATAGATCAAAAAAAAAAAAAAAATAAATAATAATAATAATAATAAAAGTATAAATAGTAGAAAAATAATAAGAGTTTATAAGTATTGATTATATAAAATTTTCTCAAATTCATAACGCTCATTTCAGACTTATTGCGAAAATTTTATAGTTCATTTTTTGTATTTCAGTTTCACTTCGTACATGGACATCTAATTTCAATGAATAAAAATCCACGTGTTTCATTAAAATTAATGATCTAAAATTCGTAAATTTCCAGATACTATCTTATTTTCTAATATTGTGCCTGACGGAAGATCTATTCTTTCTCCTTGATTAGCAATAACAATCACAGTTCCTTTTAAAGCAACTTGCCGACCAAATGTAACATCACCGGAAACCGTTAAATGATCTAATTCTAAAATATCAGGAATTGTAGGAAACCTAGTTAAGAATTCCTTAACCTGTAAAAACAAATTAATATTTATATTTTAAAATTTTCTAAATATTCTTAATTTTTTAACGGCATTTTTCAATTTACCTTTGAAAAGTGATTGTCTCCTAATTTGACCAGTGGAGTTGTAGGGAACATACGTTTCGGAGACATAATTAAAGAACCATTTTTTAATGTATAAAGATTACTCATAACAAGTAATAAATCTGACGTTTTCTTTACTGGCAAAAATCTGCTTCGTGGAACATGAATACCTAATATGAAAGAATAAATTTAACTTTTATGAATTATTCAATGAATGTTACTTATTTCAAAATAATCATTTATTTTGCTATAGTTTACACGTCGTAGTTCATCATGTGAATGAATTTTTATGAATTCTTTTTTTTTTTTTTTTTTTTTTATGAATGTTTATGAAAGAGATCTATGAAATTTAATAGAATTTTTGATTATAAAAATACTAACCGTAGCTCCCGTTAAAGATCTTCATAGCAGCTCCAACTGCAGTTTCAAGTTGTACTATATTTACACCATTATCAAAAGTTTTATTATTGACAATTATTTCTAAATCAAGTGGCCCTTCTTTCAACACTCTATCAATAGCTAAAAATAACAGTTGACAATTAATTTTTAATCATCCGTTGGTTTAATTTTAACAAATTTTCTCAAATTAAACAGCTGTTAGAGTAATCGAAAAAAAAACGTCATATCTTTTTATCAAATGAAAAGAAATATTTCTGCAATATACTTTTATTTTGAGTTACTTAGCGTTGCAGTAATTTTTCACAATCTAGTGAACAAAACTTCGGCGCACAATGCTGACGGATCAGTTAAACGACTGTTAATTTGCTTAGAAACGACATAATTTTCCATAATTCATAAATATTAATATAATTTACGTGACTATTTTTACCTTCAAGTTTTATCCATAAATTGTTAGTATTAAAATATTTGAAAACTTTAACAGATTTGAAATCTTCAACGTGTTCTTTTGGAACTTGGGCAATTTCAAGTAACCGAAGCTTGTCTTGGTATTGAATCAATGTGCCACCCTATAATTGACATCAGAATGTTTAGTTATTGCAAATTTTTTTGAAATTTAATTTTTAATAAATTAACGTATCTTACTTTAACGTCCGCTCTAGTTTTATCAGTGACTTCCATGAGAAACTCTATTTTTCCAGCATTTTCTGGTCCAACGAGTAACCTTAGTACCTTCAGATCAACAGTGGCACCTAAATTATCGATGTTAGATATAAAGCAATATTGCCGACCCTAAAAGTAGATTACAGATTTATTTATTAACTTTATTAATTTTTAAATTAATAAAAATAAAAGAGTATAACTTGGTACATACTTGACTCAAAAGAAGTTTTAATAAACCAGAATTTCGGAAACTTTCGTAAAAATCTCCGTGACCAGGAGGATACCATCTATGTTAAAATAAAAAATTATCAATTCGTATGTAAATAAATGTATATATTTATCGTTTTTTAGAATTAAAACACTTTTAATTTATTACTACTAGATATTTACGCTTCAATATCGTCGTGTATGCGGCTGTGTTTGGCAACCGGCAAGAGAGATTCTTTGCTAATTCGAGGATAGCAACTTTGATTAAACGTATAAATTTCAATATCGATCCCTTTATATTTTTTGATTATTCTCTGCGTGTCCTCGTCAGTATTGAAAGAATTCATCAAAACTAGAGGCACATTTGAACCATAAGCTTTGTTTAAATTCTGAAATCATAAAATTTTAATTATCATCAGTTATAAAATATTTTTATACCATATCTATTTACATAAAATTTTCACCAATTGCCAATTAAAAAATTTTAATACAAATTAATTACAGTAGTTATAAATTTATCTTAAAATAAATTTTCATTCACTTACAATTACTTAAAACGATTGAAATGTAATAAATTTATTATCACGTTCACGATGTTCGGATGAAGAATTTTTTTCAAGATATGCTTCAATCGAAGTAGTTTACTTTGGTGAAAAAAATTACCTCTATTTGTTGTACAGTCAAGTCTAAAAATGTAAGCCCGTTGCGAACGGTAATGACCGACTTTGGGCCATGACAACCCATACTCGTTCCAAGACCACCATTCAACTTTATAACGACTAATTTACTCAACAAATGTTTTATCTCCTCCGGTCCAGGCTCTGGAAGTGTTTCATAATCTTTAATCTGAAAATAAACGAACCTATTAGTGTACGCGACAAGACGTTTTAAAAGCAAATCACATTGAAACAGTAAGGTCGTGGTTATTTTTTATATAAAGATTATTTTAAAGGAAAATAATAATATCGACTTACCGCGCCTTCTGGTAATCTTTGAATTTGATCCCAATCCAGCGAGGGTCCGCCTTCCTCGAGGAACCTTTCGAAAAGTCTTTTAAAACCATCGTATTGATTTTGCAAAGCCTCTTTTTGTTCTTCTGGAGCATCGGTTGCGATTTTGCTAAGTTCGGTGTCAAGATCGATCAGTGCATCGCGTTTCGTTCTTTCCTTAAAAGCTTGTGTGTCCGATAAGCTGCGTTGGTGACCACGTGTCTGAAATTAATAGTTTATTTTAATTCCAAAATTAATGAATTTTTTTTTTTTTATTTAAATTCTATTTTGAAAGCAGAAAGTTATAAATAAAGTAAATCTTTATAATTAAAATATATATTTATATATTGTAAGTTTTATTAAAATATATATATATGTATATAAAGAAAGAATTTTAATAAAAATGAAAATATTAAAATATTTAAAGGAAAATTATTACAAATAAAATTTAATTATATCAAAATTTATTTACTAGAATAACAAATTTCAGATTAAATGATTAATTTAATAGATGTATCAACACTAGTAGTTTTTAAATTTAATTAAGGAATTTAAAAAAAATTTCTTGCAAAATTAATATTTTGCTTATAAATTACTGCTTATACGGTATGACTTTTATTACTACTTAAAAAACTTATTTCAAATACATTCCAATTCCAATAAATGCAGCAAACAAACCGAAAGTCAAAAATCGTTTATTCAGTTACTTTAAAAATTTTAATGAAATATTCCTTATTAGCTCTTTAAAAATAATTAAAAGATTTTTACTTATATAAAACCATTTAAATTAACAAAGAACTATACTAAAATAAAAAAAAAAAAATTATCATATAAGTAAAGCAAATTTAGAAAAACCATTCAATGGCTTAATCTTCATTTATAAATCAACTAATATTTTAAATTAAAATGCCTGCAATAAAACGAACACTTTAATAATCGATCAATGCAACTCTTTTACTTATCATAAAAATAATTATTTTTGAAAAAAACACAAAACAAATTTGAATTAAATGACTTTAAGCAAGGACACTTGTCACTTTTAAATCACTCGCGGTCTTTTAAAATTCAACTTATTAACTGTTGGAGTAAGGCTCTTCGACATTTTACAACAAGAATATAACTAGTTACGATTGTAAAATAAAATTCTTTTAAAGCTTACGTAATAAATAATCACTTAATTAATCACTGTTAACAATCAATTAATTTAAAATAATAATAATTATAATAATAATAATAATAATAATAATAATAATTTAACGTAAATAAATGTCACGTACTTTCCACCAATCATTCATTTTAGTTTGAAAATATTTCTTTGCTCGGTACAAAGTTATGTTTCCTACTAGTACTCCGACACGTCGCAGCTGAATGCCTGTTGTAATTTGTCAGCGTGGAAGATTTCAAATTATTATAACCACGCTTGTGTTGCATGATATAGCTTGATAAGCGTGATGTTATAATTTTAAATCAAAGCATACTTTTGTCGCATCTTAGAAAAAGATAAGATAATAGTATGAATGTTGACATACATTAGTTGCGTCGTTATAATTATCGAATGAAATTTTTAAATGGATAATAACGCATTCTTCATGCACGTATTATTGCTAAACCTCAGTCGTATATAGATATAGTTCTATATATAGTATATTCTTGTATAGCATAAGAATACTGTGTTTTTATTTTAAAAGAGTGCCTGTCATTCTTAACTTGATAATTTAAATGAATTTTTATATTTATCCTATAATTATCAATTAATATTTTCAAGGTCAATGTAATCATTAATTTTGATTATTCGCAACATTATTAATTTACTGTAATTATTTATAAATTTAACAATTTTATCTAATAAACAAAGTATGTGCATTAGAAAATAAAGTATTTTTTTTTTTTTTTTAAAAAGAAAATCAAAACTATAACAAAATATGAATACCTATAATATACATCAAATAAAATATTCAATTAAAACTTTTTATGAAAAATTCATTAATCAACAAAATTCACTCATAGATTATTTATTACAAATATGCCTTTTATATATTGTTTGACTTATACGAACATTTTCAAACTTAAAATTTTTCTACGGTTTAAAATAGCTAAGGATCTTGGCAATACACGTATACAAGTGGCCTTGTTCATGATTACGCATTAACAGACTTACATGCATATAGAAAAACGTAACCGTATAGAAATACAAGGTTCTATTAATCTTGCTTTATTTTATTGATCATAAAGATGATATAAGTTATTATTCAAATTTCAACTGAAAAATGTTCCAAGTTGCACTCGTCGCTTGTCATTCTACTAGCTATATCTTGAATTACCGATCTCAAGAATAATAATTGACATGTTTTAAATTACAATCAATAATGCTACTCTTTTAATATTACTGTAATATACCGCTGTACTTATAGGATAAGACAATTTACGATATTGAAATTCTTAGAACAACAACGTACTATTCATTAAAAGATAAACCATTGTCCTCGCAGTACAGTTCGTTGATGAAACGTTTTTGTAGCGTATGTTTTGAAACTTTATAACATTTCAAAATGAGTAGCGATACCGTTTTAAAAACGTTTCAGAAATTCAAGTATATACGCCTTTTAGGAATTTTAATTTTAAATTTAACGTTGAAGTAGATATATTCAACTAATTATTGTAATTTTATTTTATAAATTTTTGAGACGGTAAACTTAAACTTTTTTATAATTACAACTATTTGTAACCGTACGTAGTAAATAAATTAAATTTAAAAGTAATATTTATATACACTTATATACACATTAATGTATTATTCGTAAATATACGTGGGTCGGTTCCAATAACAAGTTAGAATCAATTGTAGTTAAGATGATTAGTAGTAGTAGAAAACAATGTCACATCATAATATGTTATTGATTATATTGGCAAAAGTATCAACTGTTTATACAGTATAGTTATAATTAGTTAAATACCTTACAATGATTAAAATTTGAAAATTTTAATAATCTCGAAATTATATTCAACAGCTAATAATAAAATAAAAATAAAAATTTACATCAACGTAAGAATACAAAATTTGTTATCTATGTCGATATCTATTTCCGATGTATGAATCAGCTCTTGAGCCATATCATATCTTTGCAACGTATATTATTTATATTACTTAATGAAAAAGAAAATTTTAATCTCAAAAAGTTCTCATTAATATAAAGCATTTATTAAAATTTTTTGACGGTATATAACTTTAGTAAATACAGGATTTAATAACAATAGTACATTTTAAATATAATTAAGCTTTTATCTATAATTATGTTAATCTTATAAAAGTAATTTTTTGATTAAAAAATGCATTGAATTTGACTCAAATTCTAATCTCGCTAAAATAATTAATAGAGCATTTAAACATAAAATTATCTTGATAAGTATTGAATAAAAAATATAACTGATAAAAAACTGATAAGGAGAAAACTCGCACTCCATTCAGCTTGTACGAAAATAATCTGGAAGTACGATCGATATGCGAGAACGTTAATTGTTCGGTCAATTTACGATTAGTTAAAAGTCGACGTGTGCGTTCGTGTCATCGGTCAAAGCGTGCGCGCGCTATTCGCGTCATGTAGGCATACATATATGCGTGTCACTGCTCGGGCATTATAGGATCGTCGGCTCGCGAAATAAACAATATAAGTCTCCGAAAACGTGCGAAAAGCAAGACTCACGTTAATTTTGTTCATAAGGTATTCCATCATTGCAGATTGTTATGTAGATTTCGGCAACCGAAGGGCCAGTCGAGCCGGTATATCCTCCGCACTCTACACTCGCCGGACGTAATAAGTAGACGCCGTCGGAGAATAAAAAGGTGTGTGTGTGTGTATGTATGTGTGTGTGTGTATGTGTGTGTGTGTATGTGTGTATGTGTGAGCGAGTGTTTTTATGTGAGAATGCGTGCGTGTGAGCGTATTGGTAAGATGAGGGCGAGGAGGGAGAAAGCGAAACGAGGCGCGCGACTGACGCGCGGCACGAAAAATCGAGATCGGCGAGTGCTCCGCTTCGCGACTGATCCTATGGGGACCTGTTCTTATGGATAAAAAACGAAGAGGGGATGACGACCGTAAGAGCCGGCGAACGATGCGTGCGCGGCTTTACATTGGTCGACGTATAAGAGAGATTCCTGGACGCCGCCTGGCTTTCTACCGCTTCTTCGGCCGTTGCGAAGTACCGACGAGAGAGTAATTTGTTTGAAGACGTTATATGAGAAACGTACCTATATAGAAATTAACCGAACGAGCAATTTTTAAGTGATAAAACGACAAAATTTTTATCAAACGAAATATTATAATTTCTTTATTGATAATTAATATTACACAAATTAAAAAATTTCATGCTATTTAAAATGGATAGAAACCTAAAACTATCTAATACTATATATAGCAACTGATATTCAATAGAAAAATCTAATAATAAATAAACTAACGTTTTAAAAATGCTCTTTTACAGTTCAACATCAAATCTTGTAAGATGTCTTATTTGTTGTATTGTTTTTATATAATATTGAAATTTACCAATTTATTTTAGAAAAAAAAAAAAAAAAAAAGATTTATCTCGAGATAATTCCAAACGAAAAAAATCGTTTGCAATTAATCTGAAAATTATTATCGTAACGACCAAATAAGACATTTTTCCAAACGATAGTTTATAACAAGAAATTCTACGCAAGAATATTCTTTCTTCGTTTAAAAAAATTAATGATAGAATTAAAGATACTTCCATGTGTTATTCAATAAAGTAAAGCTATTTACTTACAAGGTCAGATTTTTACTTGCTGGTTAATACTCTTTTCGTTTTATTTTGCGTTCAACAAATAGTTGGTTGCGAATTACTACTGAAACACAATCTTTGGTATCTTCAGACAATCCACAAGAAAGAATTGATATTTTTCTATTTCATTCGTATGTTAATATATTCAACTTATTTAACACGAGCGTGTTATTTATTTAAATATCTTACAGTGGATATTTGTTCGATTCTTTTTATTTTAAATTTTTTTATACATTTTTTATAATTTATTTATAGATATTCTTGGATAAATTTAATAATTTGATAACTCATTAATTATAAAATTCTAAATATACGTTCCAATAATCATAAATACTACTCTTTAATTATTGTTAAAACGTAATTAATATTTCAACGATAATATAAATAAGTAATTAATATTTTCATTCCACAAACCATTTATCAGTTTAGATGAAGATAATTTTATCCCTTCATAGAAATCAGCAAAATAATATAATACTGCTCTTATATGAGGAAAATTTTTCACAAAAAAAGGAATATAGCCACCTCCAACATTTTATCAACCGTCAATCGCCAAGGCCACGTACGTTGTCCAAAGTCGACAAAAACCTTGCGACATCGTACGCTTAACTTATAACTCTTTCGCACACATCGCATAAATGAAGCTTTACACACACACACACACACATGCTGAATTTCTAAATTATTTGCACACAACAATACGATAGTGTCAATATGATAACTATTACGGGTGTTCATTTTGATTTCGCTTTAAAATAAACCCATTGAGTAAACGCACAAAAATAGAACTGTTTTCTAAACAATAATATAAAAATAAAGATAATGCTTATAAGGCATTTCTGCATCGATAAAAGACTTACAACTCGTTTTTTTATCATTTTAACGACTCTTTCAACTTACTATTTATCAATTTTTTGAATGTAAAAAATTCTTTTATAATGTTTTTCAATAATTTCGAAATATTTTTTTATTTATAATTTTTTATTTCACGTTTAAATTTTTTTTAAATGGAATGATTAATACCGTTTATCCGTTAAAAAAATACTTTTAAACAATACCTACATTTAAAATAATATAAATATACATTTGAAAAATAAAAACTAGATGACATTAATTGATTTACATATATATAAAATTATAATCAGAAGTTATAAGAACATGTCGTAAACAATTTGTCTTAAATACATGTCTTAAAACAATTTTTCTAATGGAAAATTTTAAAAAGCGATTTATGACCTTTATCTGAAAAGAATTCAACCAAATTATCGAATTAAAAAAAATAATAACAATTAACTATATATATTAAACACATATCTTAAAATAATTTTTGTAATGGAAAATTTTAGAAAGCGATTCATGACCTTTATCTGGAGAGTTAAGATTTTCCTCATATTTACAAAGGAAGTTAAATGTATACTATAGCAACGATAGATTTATATTTCTATATATTATCAATGTTTTTATCGAGAAACTAATTTAAATACTATAGTCGTTAATTAGGTGAGTATATAGAATTATCAAATGTTATAAATAAAAATGTTTTTACTATATGTTTAATATGGCAAGATATCATGCGTTTGAAATATTTTTATCATAAAAAATTAATTTTTATATTTGTTTACTGTAAAGATAACAATATGAAACGTCAATCTTAATAAATATAAAACAGTAGAGAAAAATAAAATTTATCTTTTCAATAATAGTAATTCAGAAAAATATGTAATCAGTTACACATTTTTATAGCTTTAAGTTCACCATTACATTTTCTCCCAAAAAAAAAAAACAAAAAAAAAAAAAAAAACGACATACGAAAATAAAATTAAATTGCATTTTTAATCGTCTTTGTACCAAAATATGGCTATATAAAAATAAATATCTTTCATCAAGTTTACAAAGTATTTTTTATGAGAAAGATACATTGGTACAGCTGAGCACTGTGTCACCAGTCCGTCGGAATGGTCAAGGGGCCGGAAGTGAGTTTCGGCGGTCTGATATTTAACAGAAGTTCCAAAGATAAAAATTTTAGAAATATCTGTTGTTTATTATTACCAATGGAAAATAAGGCAGACTACGTTGGAAAATGTTGGCGGACTGTTTCCTAAAGGAGAAAATGTCGACAGATAACGTGAAGCGGCTTAAAATTTTAAGAAAATAAATCTTAAGAAATTTAAGAAGGATAAATTAAAACTTTTCTTAGTGATTGTTACCTTAAGAAAAAAACTAAAATACGGAATAGCAGACTGGAAATTAAAATGTGAAGTCAAAGCAGACAGTTTAAAAGACCGCCGCTTGAATTATAGGACAATCACAATAGTCTTTCAATATAGGTATGATATTTATTCTTAAACAATGTTTAAAATTAAGAAATATAAATTTTATATTTCTAACTTTTAAAATTAAAAATTTACAAAATGAACATTGGATGGCCTTGATCGGTACACCTATAAGCAATAAAAGATGAAAAAAAACATCGTTAAACAAAGCCTTTTTTTTAAATCCAAAACTTAATTTTAAAGTTTTTATAACTTGTCGCAAATTATTAGAATTTAAATTAGAGATACGTGAGAATCTCTAATAAATCTTAAAGAGAATAATAAATGTTTTAAAATTTTATCATGAAAATTATATTAAATGTCTAAGCAAAAAAGAACGTATGTTAACTAAAAATAATCTCATAAACTATATTTTTTATTTTATAATTTTAAATAATATAATACATTGAAAACATTCTCATTCAATATTCCATGCAATCATTCTTTGATCAAATTTTTGCTCACTCTATAGATAGATAAAACGTATTAATATACGCATAAAAAGTACATGCAGATATCACGTAAACAAAAAAAGCACATAAATAATTTTTTTTTTTTTTTTTTTAATTAAAAGGGATCTAATTATGTGAGGCACGATCGATTATTACTTTTTGAAACAACAATTAAATATAACTAATTGATTCAGCCAAAAATTATTTTTTATGTACAACAAGCAGTAGCAAAATTTGTATTAATAATATTTATTCTTAATAAAAATATTAAATTTGTATTAAAAATATTTATTCTTAATAAAAATATTATTCTTATAATGACTATCAAATTAAAAAAGAATAATAATTAACTAAAAGAAAATAGACTTTTAATGTTACAGCAAATTGTTATTAATTACTTTAATGTTTATAATTTCGCAAACATTTCTTTTTTTTTTTTTTTTACATAAAATTATTAGTATCAAAATACTTATAAAATATAGATGTGTTTAAAAATAATAAAATGGTTCATAGTTTTAAAACAAATATTTAAATTAAGAACTTATGACTTTAAAATAAAAAAATAAATGTTAATTGTGCTAATATTTCAGATGAAAAGGAAGGGTAAGGTGCATAGAAAATAACACAGATAACTTAAAAGTTAAATAAAGTTGTATTATTTTAAATTTATACATTAAATTATTTTATAGATACACATACAGTTTTGTGGCATAATTTTACAAAGAAATTTAAATAACAATTGAATAAATAAAAAATTGATAAAAATTCAAAGCCAAGCACACACATTAAAGATAGTAAACTAATATAAATATGTAAACTTTTTATAATGAAAATAGTATAAAACTGTGAAAATTAATACAAAAACAATAAAAATTAGAAATAAGAGTTAAAATTCATTAAAAATAAGAGTTAAAATTACAATAATTAAATAATTTAAGTTGCATAATACTTGTATGAGATACATATTGAATTGAAAATCTAAATTTAACATAAATATTTTGTTTGACTCTTTTCCAATTGAATATGGAATTAGAATATTTAAAAATGTTATCATGAACATCAATAACAATGAACACAATTTATTTTAAACAGTAGTGGTAAAAGGCATATTTTCTTTGCAATAAACATAATCAAAAAAGCATAAATTTATGGTTTCCTTATCATCATTACACTAAAATTATCTATTCAATTACATGTTGTCATTTCATGACTTTGAATTTACAAAATTTAGATCAAATACATTTATAATAATCACCGACTTTATAATATTCAAATAAATTTATATAGAAATTTAAAATTTTTATTTTACTACTGAATTAATTTTCACAATCTTTAAAGCACTGAATACAAGAAAATACATTTAAATATAATTATAGATTTAAATGTACCTAGTAAATATGCGTGAAAATATTTATATTAAAAAAAAAAATTAAATCTTCATTTTTAAATAAATAGATGTGTGACGCGCGCGTACATTTGTATGCACATGCGCACGCACATGAATTTATACGTACATAACCAAACTACTTACAAACTATCGTATTTAATAAAATTTTATAGAAATAAGAATTACAACTGCTTTGTTTTTTTAAAATGAACTTTTTTTTATTTATTAAATTATACTTATTAATGAAAAATATTTTAATAATAATAATATAATTTTTTTTTAGTAATTGTAAAGATTTGGAGGTTAGTTTTATATATTTTGATTTAAATAAAATACTTTTATTTAACGAATCAAAGTTTTTTCTTTTTTAAATCGATTAATTTTTTTTTTTAGTAAACTTTAAACAACGTTATGCATAGATACATGTAATCACCCTCTTTAACTTTAAAATTTTATGCTTGTTTATAGTAAAGTAATGAAATACAAGCATAAATTTCCAAATATTTAAATATTATTTATTTACATAAATAAGCAAAGAAAAAAATTAAAAAATTTTCAAATTGTATAATACTTTTATAAATTGTTACGTTAAAAAGATACAAGGTGTATGTACATCCCACAATAGAGCATGGATATTATAAATAAATAAATGACAAGTAAAGATAACAATTTATCGATTATTTAAGTACGAGATATTTGATAAAAAATTTTAATATTAAAAATATCAAAAGCATCTGAAAAAATTTATTGATTACAAAAAAAATCCAAAAATTTATAAAGAAAATTTAATCATGAAAAAAATAATCTTTCGTGTAATGCTTGAGAAAACCAGTACTTTTCAACCTTGAAAAGTCTTACCTTCCTGTCGTCAACTTGCAACATTTTCCTTCGAATTAATTAAAAATACTTGAAAGATGAAATGATTTTTTGGATAGAAAATGCGTTGTCAATTTCCAACTATATTGGCTTGAAAATTTTACAGACTGCGATGTCGCTTTCTGGCAAAGCTTAAAACAGCAAAGGTCGGTAGGAGGTCGCTAAAATTATCAACGACACGCTACTACGTTACCTTGAAAAACAACAATTTGTATTTCGAAAGATTTATACTATTATATATTTATAAATATGTATATGTATTTATTGTAATTACTTACAAACTATATATATATATTTATTTATATTTACAGTTTTAACTTTTTTTACCGATTGCTGATTATTTGTACCAAAATTAAGTAGATTTTAATATTATCATGGATTGATAAATTCGTAGATGAAGAAATTTAAAAACCTGTTTTTACGTAGAAAAATACAATTTTTATTATTTAAGAAAATTTATAATTAATTATAGTAATTGGATATTATAATCGACACTGGCTTTCAAAAAAATAATTAATTTTATTTTTTTTTCGATAGCTTAACCTGTGATTCAGCACTTGCATCAAAACTATAAAGATTACTCGCGTGAAGAGAAAAAATCTTACGTTTTCGCAAATTCATATTTAATATAAAATAAAAGGATAATATCATTTATTTATTTTATAATAATTCATTCGCTTTATTTTATTCGCTGTAAACATTACGAAAATTTTCGCATAACGATTTACGAAAATGGCGCTGAATGCCGGAAATAGTCGGAGATACCCGAACCTAGCCAATATTTTTAAATATACATGTTTAAGTTTTTATTGCATTAATCCATTTATTTGTCATTATTATCCATTTATTATCCAAAAATTGTGAATTAGAACTATCGTTTATATATAGTATTTGGTCAATTGAAAATGTAATAATTCACAATTTTTTACCTCGCTGAATTCATCCAATGAAAAAATATAAATGTTACATTTGTTCAAAGCTATATTCTACATACATTTAATATAAATATATATTCTCGTTTATTAATTTATACATAATTTATCATTTTTTGTTTTAATATAAATATTTTCTGTTTTATATTTTACATATGCATTTTTAGAGCCTCAAAATTCGTACGTTAACACCTTGAGCGCTGGTATCACTTTGAGTATCTCCTGAGAAGATTTTCCTCCAATTGCATGCAGTTAGCCTATCCCTACTATTCACAAGTGACGATACATGACTATTATATATATATTTTTTTTTTTTATTCTGTTTTAGATTAGGTTAGAAAGATTAAAAAGAAAACAGTTATAAAATTAGTCAATAAATTATTTTCTATAAACAAATTACAATTTTATTTAAATGAATGAAAAAAAATGACTTCAAGTTATTATTTTGTAATCGTTGGACATGCAGATAACCCACTGTTTGAAGTAGAATTTAGTAATTCCAATAAAGAAGCAAAGGTATAAGCATTCTTAAACATAAATATTGATTTATTTTTAAATATTCAGATAAAAAAATTCAGAATTTTTTAATAATTTAATTAATAACTTATTTTACTTAATTTTTATAAAATTTTTATAAAAAATAAATTAATTTTTAATACATTTAATAATTTGTTTAATACATTTCTTCATTTAAATTTTAAAACATAACACTTAATAAAAGTATTTCAGTAAATGAAAAATATTTATTGCTTTTCCAGAAAGAAGACCATTCCCATTTAAGTCAATTTATAGCCCATGCAGCATTAGATTTAGTGGATGAGCATATATGGAAAACAACTAATACGCATTTAAAAGTTGTGGATAAATTCAATCAGTGGTTTGTAAGTGCTTTTGTTACTGCAACACATATACGCTTTATCATGGTTCATGATAGTAAAAATGATGATGGAATTAAAAATTTTTTTAATGAAATGTACGAAACATACATAAAGGTAACAATTTATTTATATTTAAAAAACTTGATCAAATTTGATTGTTAAATAATAATATTATGATATAAATCAATAATTACAGTATTCAATGAATCCATTTTATAAATTAAATACTCCTATTAAGTCTGTTGGTTTTGAAAAAAAGGCGCAATTTTATGGAAGAAAATATCTAACTTCATGATAAACAACAAATTATATGTTTGTAATACCTTGATGTATATATTTGTCTTATATATACACTATTTATTTTATGTAATAATCTAATGTAAATTAATTCTGGTTATTCAATTTAGATGTATTGCATAGATTAGTTTACAAGTATTAAGTTGTCTTTTACTGTATATATAAAATTATATTAAATAAAATAATTATTAGAAATTTATGAACAATTTGTACACATCATTCAAAATCAATTATTTTACGCTATAAAATAAATCATCATAATTAAAAAAGGGGTATCTTTTGTATAAACTGTCTAAACCAAAAGTATCCAGTAAATCCAGATAGTCCAAACCAAGTTATTATATAGCTAACATGATCATTTCTTAAATTTATTCTGGTTTGTGATCCAATTGGTTCTTTTGCATCAGAATCAGATTTAAGTCTTTCTAATAAGATTGGATGTGTGTTGGCAAATTTAGCCATTTCATCAATATTCCTATAAAAAAAATTATTATTTTTAAAATATTCACTTTTTCAAAATTGAAGGGTTGCAAGTCTAAAGGGTCTAAGTGCCAATTTTATTATTTAGAGATATAACAGAAAAACATTATAAAATAAACAACTCAACAAAATAATTATTTATTTTTACTTAATTTAATTGAACACATATCCAAATTTCAAAACAAAAATGCACTTGGAACCACTTAGATATTATTAGTCTTGGCACTTAGATCGTATTTTCGAAAAAATATTAACTTTGGATTTTTTGGCACTTAGACCCTTTAGACTTACAACCCTTCAATTATAGATATAAATGTAATACTTACCTATAGTGCCACATTCCCTTTTCCGGTTGATTTTTAGGTACAAATTGAGGACGTGCTTCAGTCAATCTATTAATTCCAACCAATTCAACTATTCCCTCCTTTTGTAATTTTTTTCTTTCATTTTCATTTTTATATTTTTTTGGTATCCATCCTCTATTTACAAGAATAACTGTACTACAATTATATAAAATATAATTAAAACATAATTTTAAATTTTTGTTAAAAAATAAAAGATCAAAAAGGTAATGCATACTCTCTATCTTTTATCTTGAAAGGGGTGATAATGTTATATCCTCTATTTAGAGAACCTAACGAAAGTAAATTTGATTTTCCTTCAGATTCTATACGACCATCTGTAATTAAAGCTTTCGGCCCAACAAGAAATTCTTTATCATATAAGAATTCACCTCTTACTTTAATAGGACAATAATTTAAATTTGATAAATCTTCCAAACTAAAATAAAAAAGATTTTAAAATAAAATACAGATTTATAAATTTGTAAAACTTTTGTCAATTGCTTAATTGACTTATATTTTTGCATAATTTTTAGAGTTTTAATAATATTACAAAATAATAAATATTAAGATAAAATATAATAATTTATAATAAAAATAATGCATTCAACTTGAGAATTTTCAGACAAAAATATATTAAATTTGATTGAAAAACCATTGTTGTTTAACAAAAAATTTAAGTTATAATCAAACAAATTAACTTTTCTGGTAATTCAATTGGTTCCCTTGACAGACTATTTTCAAGATCTTTTATTAGATTCAACTTCCATATTCGTCTTCGAATTTGCCAAATTCCAAGTCCAAAACTTATTACTGGTATAGACTAAAATAGTATAAATGTAGACGAATATTATAATGAATGTTGAATCACAAATAAAAAATAAAAAATCATAATACCAGTAAAAAATATCCATATGCTCCAATTTTTTCTGTAGCACCTAACTTCCCTTCATATTCGTCATCTTTTACATGTTTTTTACTTTGTCTTCTTAGTTCATCGAATTCTTTTGGTCTTGTCAATACTGTTCTAATACTTACAACCGAAGATTCTTTAAGCGAAGGAGACACGTGATTTTTTGAAATATTTACAAATTGATTTATTTTAGAAGATTTTATCAAATTTAAACATAACTTATAAGTAGGAAAATTCATTTTTAATCAATATTTTATTTTAATTTTACTTGACAGCTTTATTAAGAAACATTTTAGGTTATACTTAAGCTCCTGTTTAAAACTTATAAGGTTTAGTACAAGTATGAAGTTAAACCAACGTTAAAAGAGGACAACAATAGTAAAGTAGTTGTATCTCTTTTTTAACATGATAGATTAGGTTAGGATCACCGGCTGCTAGCTTACTACACACATTATAGTTGTCGGCTACTGGCTGTAGTATGAAACTAACTATAATATTTAAATCATAATTATATGATTTGCATATTTTTGCATTTACTGTGATGATTATTTAATATTTTATTTAATAACCAACCTTTCTATTTATTAGCTTTTTGATAAGTCAGCGCTAAAAAATTATTTTACAATCGGCATTTTTTTTTAATTATTCAAAAATTAAAGAACGCGTAAATTGTAATTAACATTATCATAATCGACATTTAAATTTTTTGTCAAATAACCTATTATAAAATTAAACAATTTAATTGTCAGCTTTACAGAGCTTGGTATTTCAAACGTGTACTGCTATAGGTATTCCCTTTTTTTATTTTGCAGTATTATAAAGTATTATAAAGTTATATTTTCTCTAATGTTTTGGTGAATCTTTATTTTAGTAAATAAAAATTTATTTTTAGATTATTTTAGAATTCTCAAAGATGAAAATCTTATAACAAAATAATTTATCATTGATCGAGAAGTTATAGCATCACTTTAGAAAGTGATAGCAGTTCACTTAACAATAAATTTGAAACTCTAACTTTTGATGACATAATGATGAATTGAAGACATAATTGTTTTGTTAAGCCAGAAAATGTAATTATATAAAGAAGAGATATAATACATTTAATAATACAATCTCATGTATACTTTCTCTTTTAAAAAATGTGATAAATCCTGTGAGAAATCAAAACTATTTATTTGTAATCCACAATGTGTAGGTGATTTGAAAAGATTTTACTTCTGGTGCTGCTTGAAAGATTGTCAAAAATTATGCAAGCAAATATAATAGACAAAACAAAAAAATTTGATTTATATTAACAACTCTTTGTACGATATTTATTTATATAATTTTTATAAATGTAAGTGATGTAAAAAATACAAAAAATATATTAATATATTTTTATTAATTATAATACGCTTTTATTATCATAGAACATTTCAAAATTTATGAAAATTAAATCCATTGACAAGAATTAAATTTTTTAATAGTAAATTAATTTATTTCAATGACTTTTAAATAATAATTAATTAACATAAAATATATATATATATCAATGAAATAAGAAATACAAACACATAACGTTTCTTTCATTAAATTTATTTTGCAATTTAACAAGTCTTTTTATTTTTTTTTATGATAAAATACTCAAAACCTTTCAAAAATAATTTCATTATATTTTCCATAAAGGATGCAATTTTTATATATGTATATATATATATATGTATAACAAGAAAACTGTTATAAATAAACATTTATAACTATATAATATTTTTTTAATTTATAATATGGTGAAATTCTGCACCTTCAATAGCTCATGTAAAAAATAGTGATTTTTATTTTACACATATGAAAATGTACAAATTATGACTACGCTGATATCTTTTTTTTTATGCAATCTATTATCTCTTATACATCAACTTTACAATTAAACACAATCAATAAAATATCTTCTAGTTGTGTACTTTCTAATGCTAAAATATTTTAACTCGTAAAGGGTAATGCAAACACGTCCGTAAGTGTTATATTTTTATAATATAATATTAAATTCAATTTTTTTTTATAAAATTTCCTTTACTATACTGAACTGATTCATGTGTAGCTTTTAGATAAAACGTTTTTTTTTTACTCTAATTGTATTTCATTTAAAATAAAAATTTAAATTTTTCACAAAATAAAATTTTAACTCGTTCACAACTTTTTCCTTTTCTTATAATGTATAAATTGATAAAAAAAATGCTTATAAACATATTTAAATATACATCAAGCATAAAGACATCATAAAAAATTATTAAAATTTGAGTGTGTATAAATTTTCTCATTGGCGTCTTTCATTTATGCCTTGTTCACCCAAAAATAAAATTTTTTTTAAAGTATGTTTTCGTTGAAAAACTATTAAGTTAAGAACGTCCCTTTAGTTCGCTACAGGGTTCATAAGAAAGGAATGTAAAATTGCATTAATCATAACATCGTTTTGTAAAAACGATTGATCATCGTACGAAAGTAAATCAATTATTATTGATATAAATTTAACATACAAATTAAACTTAATACATGATTCGAAACTATTTGATTAAACTATTTTTCTTACACATACAAATGTCATTAGCTTCTTCAATATCCCCAGGGTGAATAAGGCCCGATATTATTTCATCGTTGACCATATAAATCTTACTTATACTAAGTATCTATTATCTAACAAGTATAAACGCCTTTTTAAGCCTCCTCTTTTACAATTTTAAGCAAATTATAATGAAATCACCATTTTAAATATATTAATTCAAAAAATTTCATTTTTAAAAGTCGTTTTTAATCTCAACATTAATCTTTTCGCAATAAATATTATTTAATGGCATATAAAATTTTCATCCTTCAGCGAATTGAATTTAAATTTCATCAACGCGACGCTCTTATTCATTGAGAACGCAAGTACGGACAAGGGCATCGCAAACGGAGTATGGATCGCAATTGCTGCTTGGTCTTCTGTCCTCGAGGTATCCCTTGTTGGCGTCAGCAACACCTCGAGGAATACGGATGCTTACGTTGCGGTTAGCAACACCAGAGCTGAAGTCGTGAATGCTGCTGGTCTCGCATTTACCGGTCAATCGGCGCTCGTTGTCTTTTCCTTCGCGCGGATCGTAAGCTCGGATGTGAAAGTCGTGCTTCTTGCTCAGCTTTTCGATAGCCTTTTTGATTTCGACGATGCCGTTTTCCGCGCGCATCGTCTTCGTCGAGAAGTTGCAGTGGGCACCGGCGCCGTTCCACTGGCCTTCCATTGGTTTCGGGTCGAGAGTTACAATTACACCGTATTCTTCGGCGATACGGTAAAGGATGAACCTTGAGATCCAGAGATCGTCACCGGCGGTGATACCGTAGCTTGGGCCAACCTAAGCAAAAATAAATTAAAATTAAAATTTTTTAAAAAGTTTTTAAAAATCGTTGTAAGTATAAAAATTAACTATGTAATTATGTGTATTATGATAATATTTTTTTATCTGATAAAAATAAACGACGTTCAATTATTTAAGTAATTATCGATGTATAATCGATCGATCGATCGAAAATGATAAAATAAAATACCTGGTACTCCCATTGGGAAGGCATGACCTCGGCGTTGGTACCGGATATGCCAACACCGGCGTACAAGCAAGCGCGGTAATGTGCCTCGACGATGTCGCGTCCAATTACACGATCGGCGCCCACGCCGCAGTAGTAAGGTCCCTGGGGTCCGGGGAAGCCGTTCTTGGGCCAGCCAAGGGGCCTTCCGTCAAAGTCAAGAAAGGTGTATTCTTGCTCGATACCGAACCACGGTTCCTCGTTCTTGACCAAATCCATGGCTTTCGTAGCGGAAGCGCGCTTGTTGGACTTGGTGGGTGTCATGTCGGAAAGGTACGTGTCGCAAAGGACGAGGACGTTGTTGTTGCGACGGAATGGGTCCTTGTAGATGGCCTGGGGTACCAGGTAGATGTCACTGTTACCGCCTTCGGCCTGGTAGGTCGAACTGCCATCGTATTGCCATCTTGGCAGCTCTGGAAAAAAAAGGAACTGATTTAACAAATATAATAAAGATAATTTATTTTTATTGCCGCATAAAGATTGCGACAAAGTTTATCATTATTTCTTTTCTTTTTTTTTTTTTTCTTTTTTTTTCTTAATCACGGCGAATAACAAAATTCGTCTCTGCATTTAAATATTACCCAATAATTACCTGAAGGCTTCTTTGGGATGAAATCGATCGTCCTGGTTTTACTTCTGATACCCTCGCCTGTACCATCAATCCAGATGTACTTAGCTTGGATCTTATCTTCTGGCTGAGGTAACGCATAATATCTATTCAACAGAGTTTTATCGAGAGCCGCATTGGGAGAGTCTCCGAGCATAGCCTTGGACACGGTGCTAGTTGTACTGTAATTTAAAAAAAAAAAAAAAAAAAAAAAAAAAATGTAAAATTGTAGATTAGCTTGTACTTTTGATATTAAGATTAATATTAATATTACGATTGCAGTTTTATTGTAGTGTGGCTTTAATTTATTTTTAAATTTTTATTTGCTTTATTTTAAATAAAAATTTAAAAAATTTTATAAGATACTTAAAATTTTTACTATCGCAAACTTTGATGAAATTTATAAACATGTTTTGAAAAAATTTCTCTTTCATAATTGATGACTCGGTCGTCATAAAACTCTGATATCATATTTTTTTTAATGTTTCATAACATTAGGTGAATAGAATGAAGTAAACAATACAAGCTCAAATAGATATCATAATCAAATTTATTTTTTACCGAAACGTATATTTTTTCCTGAACAGAGAAAATTAAAATTAAAAATTTTGACAGTTCCATGCGTTGATTGAAACCACTAATAAATACTATTGCCGAAATCAAATTATCTCGGATCTGAAATGCTTTAATAATAATGAAAAATTCATACAGTCGAGTCTGATCACCGGTTGAATAACAAATCAAAATTAAGAGTCGATCGATTCTTCGAATCCAAAGCGATCAACAATATTTTCGACAAGTCAAACGGCAGTGTAACGTTCGAAAAGTCTCACGGACGATAACAAAGATAAGACTACTTTTTACAATGTAACAACGACAAGGAAAACTTTTTTATCGCTTTTGCACGCT
The DNA here is from genome assembly GCA_949987625.1 of Chalcis sispes. NCBI lineage: Eukaryota > Metazoa > Arthropoda > Insecta > Hymenoptera > Chalcididae > Chalcis > Chalcis sispes. The sequence continues at coordinate 17,972,585 of OX465097.1, forward strand.
ATCCGTGAAGCCTTTTTGTTCGTCCCTTTGTGAACCAACAATACTTCCGATACATAATTATTGGAAATAAATTTTATAAAAAATTGCTTTTACATATATATATATATTTTTTCTAATCTAAACATGAATAAGGCTGTTTAATATAATAGTAAAAAATAATTTCAGCTTTTACCTTATAAAATATTACAAATTAAAATTGAAAAATAGTAATAATCTAATGAAATTTTTACATTATTTGCATGAAATAGTGATATCTAACGATTTTGAATATTCAAAACTAAACAAACAAAAACTAAAAACTTTAAACATTTTTGAAACATTTGTCATTATACCTTATAAAAGTTTTTTCATTTATAATCAATAAAACTCAACCGACAATATGAATTTTACATCAAAGTTTGGAAAAACATTTTTTTAACACGATATGTCAACTCTTAATGAAAAATAATCTGCACTGATTTGTTTTATTAATCCTTATGAATAAACATTCGCAAAGATATCAACGATTCGCTCCACCTTCATGTAAAACATTCAAAATACATTTATATCCAGAATAGTTTCCTTCTCGATTTTGAATTTACAGAATAGCTCCGAAAAGAAAACAAAACCGGTCAAAAGTATCCCATATAACTCGTATAAGCGAATACACCCGAACGCTTTCGGTAAGCACACGCGAAGAAGCGTAGAGGAATAAGCTGTATATATATATATATATATATATATTCCGATCGCGCAAAGAACGAGGGAAGAGAATAAGCGCGCGAGAAGTACCACAGCGTGTGCAGCACGTGTCGAGCACGCGATCGATGCGTGCTTGCACGCCAGGGACGTTTGCGTAATTTTGTTCGCCCGTAGCATCCACGTCATTTCTGCGTGAATTTAATTTGAAATTTCTTTTTTCTTATTTTTTTACTTTTTTTTTTTTTTTTTTAAGGATGTCATTTACAGCTTCTTTCTGCTTTCATTTGTCTTTTATTTTATCATTCGAAACCGATTACTTATTTTAAGTATTTTTGTTGATGAAATGTCGCAAGTATACGCTTTGATAAAAATTTACAGGAAAAATTTATAAATAAATCATCTTTTAAAATCTTATTTCCTTTACGCAAAAACACGCTGGCGCTGAATGTATATATTTTGCGGTTCTTTAAAAATAAAAAGTAATTATTATGAGTGATTTCATTATTATGGTAACGAAATATTCTTTATTAGTAAAACTTTTTTGCTCGTTTAAGTGGCATTTTTAAGCTGCGTAAAAAAGAATTTTTTGCTTAGTTTAACGTAAAATTATTTAAAATAAATATTAAAATAATTTTATTTAAAATTTTTATTATTTTCGAGTTAATCAATGATTAATTAATTAAAAAACATACAAAAATTTGAAAAAAATTTCACAAGACAAGAGGATGTTAGGAAAAAATATCAGAAAAGGTAAATATTAGTGTCGGTTTAGTGTCGACTCGGCTTACAAAGCAGCACACCACTTTCTTTTAAATAACCAATAACTCAATTCCATCGCGATTATTAGCGAAAAGCGAGAAACAATCGTAAAGTAGAGAAAAGAAAAAAAAGCCTATATAATCGTATACTTAAGTGAGATCGAAACTTCAATTTGAAGCAAAAAAAAAAAAAAAAAAAAAAAAAAAAATGAATTGGTGAGAAATTTCACGTTTAAAATTTCCAGTCCGATCGGAGCTCATCTGTTACTACTTTATAGAAACCGAAAAAGCGCATTCGTGTGTACATAGCTGAATTAGTAATCGAAAAATATCACGTTTATACATGCACTCACATGTTTAGCTTCTAATTTAGTTCGTGTCGTATAATTTATGACGCAGCTTACGAGCGCCATGTTTACTTTGTATAATAATCATTTTACCGAGCCTCTTACGCGTCGCGTAATTGTCGCTATTGCCGATATCCGAGACATTTGATCCTCTGCGGTTTGATTGATATACCGAGTCAGGAAGTGACTTTATCTTTAATTAGCATATTATATTATTTCTACTCAATTTGATTGCCGGATCGATTTTAACTAAGAAATTATTTTGTTGTATAGTTAAGCTGCAGCGATGTTTTTTATTGTGCAAAGATAAATTTAAATATATTTTAGTATAGATTCAATGATTCCATCACATTCAAAATTTAATTTGATAATTAAACAGATAAGAATCTGATTTAAATGCAAAAAATATAAGTTACTACAGTCTATTTAAATTTATTACGCATCTTAAGACAAAAAGAAAAGCAATAAATTTAAAACGGTTGGTAATTTTTACATTCATAAGTAAACCGTATATTTTAAAATGTCAGAGAATTTAGATTGAATTAAAAAAAAAAATTTAATCTTATGCAAAATAAATTTGCAATTTATTACTTACTTATTTTGTTTACATGTTTTAAAGAAATGAATTATTTACTATATTTATAAACTTATTTTAATGCTAATATCAATTTTTAATATATTATTATTTTTAATGTATAAGCACTGCTGATTCTATTCGATACTTCCTGTGTATATTCGATTTGTGGTCCAGTGGATAAATAAAGTAGGTCGACTATTTAAAAATTCGATTGCTTGCGTTTTGTGTCAATAAAAGTGTTCCTCATTACAATGACGATAAAATTCAATTGAAATATTTTTTAGATGCAATGTTTATTAAATTTTAACTCTTAATTATATGGATAACTGAAAAAATACGTAATTTATCGTAAATTTTTTCAAATTTATAGTCTAACATGTATCTATATGTATAAAAAAAAAAAAAAAAAAGTATTTGAAAGTGTTATATTTTACGGTAAACAGAGTGGAATATTTTTATACGTTATTTTATTAATTTTTGGTTAATTAATCCACAAACATTATAACAAAAAAGATAGCGTTCTATGAATGAAAGCGATGAGAAACGTAAGGCTGAGAACAAAAAGTGGGTCGAGCGGCGAAGACGCGAGCAAATTCTATTCGGACCATCTGAAAATGGAAGCGACGAAGAAAACTGAAAACGAAACTGAACTTTGCGAGATACAATTTAAATAGAAGCTCGTAGAATTTCGAAGCATCACCGGTAATACGAACGATTTTACTTTGCGACTAGCTTATTTTCAGAGTTTAAAATTTACTGCGTTTAAGGAAAAAATAGGTCGGAAGAACGGTATGTACGGGGGTCAAGTTCGACATGCTCGCGAAATTCAAAACGAACGTTGTACTATATAACAGCGTAAAATTGTAACTTTAAATGATATAAATATAAATGAAACGGTGTATTGTAGCAATTTTTTTTATTTTTATTTATTTATTTATTTTTTTTTTAATTAGTTTTTATCGCACCCTTATTGTACTTTAAACGACAGCAATAATAGATAAATTTTATTTTTTTTACAAAAACAAGTAGAAAATTGATATTTTATGCCTGAAGCCATTTTCATTACAAAAGAGCATACATTCATCGCATCTCCTTCAAACATTTATCATCCGTTTCCACATATTAAATATATAATCATCAAGTATTTTGCCGACGGAAAGTTCAATAGAAATTTTTCACTAACTAGTGTATAGATTAACAAGCGAGTTCTAAACAGTCAACTTGTACATATTACAGATGAGTCCTAAGATACGCACAACAAAATTACGCAATGGGTAATCGAGCGTACGCTTACCGCGTACGATGAAAATGGATCGAGCGAGTTTGCGAAAAAAAGTAGGTCCCTTCGCGCAAAACCGTCCGGTTAAGAATATTGGCGATGAAGATTATGCAAACGATAAATTAATCGCTCACAATGGCTTTCGTGCCTCAGGTGACAATCTGACAAAGTTTTTCTTGGTTTCGAGATTTAAATATTTTACGAGCAAACGATTGTCATATGTGCATGAAATATACTAAAATGAAAATATCGAGTTATTAAATATCTACTTTAGTAATACGGCTATTAATATCAGTTTAATACATATACAATACTTGGCCGATTTAAAAATCAATGAATGTTTAAAAACGTTATTACCGAAAAAAGCTACGGTTTAACATTTAGCTTCAAATAAATTATTTAGAGTTTCTATTGTAACCGAGACTAAAATTTTGTTACACAAGAATCAATTACAATAGCATTAAAAGTTAAAACTTTTGTGACTTTATTGCGATTTTCTTTCATTTAATTGAAAGTATTAAAAATTAATATTTTTATTTTTTAATAAAAAATAATATACATATATATATTCAATTAGAAATCGAAACCTCTTGTTATAGATTGTATATTTCTATCTATATACGATCGAATCTTCAAAACTAATCGAATTTGACGCGAATGTGAAATGTTAATTATCAGTAAGCTGTATGTGTAAGTATAATCATGTGGTACCGGATATTATCTCGTCACGTAACTAACGTAAACTTAACTCTTATCCGTAATGTTTGTTTGACACCATTGCTTTCCAGCTGAGTACCGAAATCACGCAAACATTCAGACAAAAAACTAATGCGATTCATAATCAATATTTTGTTAATATGACAAATATATTTTTGGATAAAATTCTACGCTTTCTTGACTTTTTCTCAACGCGAATTATGAAACCTACCCTTGGCTCCCACAGCGAACGTTACAAATTTACCGATAAAGAATGTTAAAGATGATAAATTATAATAGGTTATTAAGGAGGAATACATAAATAATTCAATTGTTTCCTTATTGTTTTATGTTTTTTAATCAGTCGAGCGTCCATTTAAAAAATTTGTTATTTTTTTTTTTTTTTCAAACTTGATAATTTGCGGATTTAAATCGTTTCTTTAACAAGCGTACATGGAAAAAAAGCTTTAGTATATACTGTTACATGTTAAATAAAATTTTAATATCGATAATTCGCAGAAATATTGCATTTAATGTTGAAGTTGTTAATTAATAATTATAAAGATTGAAAGATAATGTGAGCATATTTTTTAAAAAATATTTATTGAAAATAAAAGTCGTTGTCCAACCTGACTCGGGTTGTATCTACTTGACTCGCTAAAAAAAAATATGCTGTTATTTTGCGAATTTTCATTACATTATATTTTCGATCGAATCAAAACGTAGATAAAAAACATTTGAATGATGGTTAAACAGCTTTAATTATTTATATTTATATACATTTAAAAAATATATTTTATCTCAAAGAAAACTTTTTTATATTATAAAGCAATAAGTTTATACACAATGAGACAGAATCGCTAAAAATTTTGTTTAAAGATGCAATCTTTATTTTTCAATGATAATATACTAACTACTTAACTTGTAATGATCTCAGATAGAATTTGATCAAGATAAAAAAAGAGTAAACAAATTACTTTAAGTTGTGTATTTTTCAAAATAAGATCAAACAAATAATCATTGCTTTTAAGTGAATTTTTATAAAAGGATAGTCTCTTCGCTAATTCTTCACTAATTAAAGTACATTTAAAAATGCAAGAAAATAGAAAACATAAGATTTTTCTCATGCACTCGAGTTAACCCGTGTACAGCTGGACTGACACTCGAGTTTTTATGATAAAACGGATGACGCATTTTGAAGCACGCGCGATTCTTAAGAGTCTGCTGATAAGGGGAAACTGGTCGATCTACTTATTTTCAAGCCAAGAGAATTGCAATACTTTTTTCCATCGTCGAATGAATTTTTTTATAAAAATTATTTTTTATTCTTGACGGGAGACTTTTTCTTACGTAATATACATTACATGTAAACATCGTGAAGAGATAAAAATCAAACGTCTTATACGTACACTTGAAAATATAAATTTACCAAGTTCGTCAACATTACGATAATTAAATAAATGAAATTGTCTAAGATCATTGGACTATTTTTTATTCGATAGTAATGCTTAAATAATACTGCTTGGCAGTAAGTTACAAAACTAAAGAAACTCTAGAGAAAACTTTGAAAAATATAATTAGTTTCTAGTTGCTAATTTATTGAGGTGGATGGTAAATAATAATTTTACGAAAAATAATCTAATAATCATATTGAATACTTGTAAAATGTATAAAAAATAAATCAATGCAGGCAGTGAACGATAATAACTATTTATTAATACTGACAATATTCATTGTTAAGGTGTTTATACTTTTTTTGTTTGCCTATACTATATGCATAATTAAATCATGTATAGAAGAAAGAAAAAAAAATTTTCTTTCATTAAAATTTAATACAAGATAGAGATAAAGTTATGAAATTGAATAGTTTAAAGTAAAAATTTTTAAAAAACGTTTGAGATGGCGTATAAAGACAAGAAGATAAATAGAGTGTGAAGGGAAACCGGTTGTGAGTTTACTTTCACCCGATGTTTTTCACTTTATCATTCCTCGGTACCTACCGCCATAACAGTAAACAAAAACGAGCATTAACTCGTACTATTTTTCAAGATCCACATTCATATCAATAAACGCCATTACTTTATTTTGTGTCTTCTATCTTATCCAGTGAAAAATAATGCTCGCTTACGCGCGCGCTCTTTGTAGCCCTCATGCGAGCATTAATATCTATGTTAAAAAAATATTAATTAACGTTCATATTATAATAAATTATGATCTATCACTTATTCTAGTGTTTATAGATTGTTTTCAATTTTCTAAATATAACGCGTACTTAATTTTTTTTTATTAAGCCTATTCATAATGTTTCATTAAAAAAAAAAAAAACATTTTTTTTTTATTTTGGAATTCACATATTGATAGCATATGCAATAGTATGTAAACTATTTTTAGATTATTTGATTCTCAAATATATTTATTTCATACTGTAAATTAATAAGTATTATATAATATACGTTATAGGCCTTCGTTATTAGGAATGATGGACAACGTGATATTTTATTAAATATTTAAAAAAAAAAAAGAAAATCATAAAAATAACGTAGCGTAACATAAAAATAATAATCTAATATTAAATTTTGAATATATCAATTATTAAATTATTCCGAAAAATTTTTAGAAAGTTTTTACATTCATATTTATTCATAAAAATGGAAATTCAAAATCAACGATTTATCTTTTTAATAATTTCGCAATACGATGAACGATAAATTTTTTAAAACTTTCATATTTATTTCACAAGCTAACGAAAAAATTTTTTCTTCAAACTGTTTCCTCATACAATTTATCCTTATGAGAGAGTCAATCTAGCGTATATTTATACAATTTATGCGTACATCATTTTTACACATCATAACATTCGTCATGAACCAAAACCAATTGTCTTTTAATTCATTCGAATTGTTCCTCTCCCCGATGTGAGAGAGAAAGATAGATAGATAAGAAAGAGAGAGAGGAAGAAAAGGCAGCCGAACGAAATCCACAGTGCGCGAGGCATTTAAAAAAACGAAACACGTATGGCCATACACGAAGTCATCGTAAATAATACTAATTCGATTACTAAACACAAGGGTCTCGTTAAAGGCCAATTGGAAACAATAGTTTTGGTGCATCCGAATAAACTCGCGGCGCCAAGGTTCCCACTCGCGAGAGCGCACGTACGTCTTCTTTGCCAAGGGTCATTGAACGGCGACATCGTTGTGCGCATCTCGTGCTCGCTGATTACGCCGTCGAAGAGTCTCTCTCTCTCTCTCTCTCTTCTTAGCTTCTGCTTTTCTCGATGAGACGTTGTCATATGTATAACGTTTTACAACTATCCTCTCTTAAGCGCTACAGGAATCAATCGCGACTGACTCGATCGATCGGCGTAATAAGGATTCGCTTTGAATTTTACTTTCGGTGAATATACTAAGGTTTGTTTCGATGGAGATTTTTCTTTTGTTTTTATTTAAAGTTTTCGTCATAATAAATAAAAATAACTTGTTTTTCAATATTATATGTCCAATCTTTTATCTATTAAATTAGATTACTTTAAAATTATTTTTAAGTATCGTTTCTCTTCGTGACTTTTTTATTTTACTGTATTTATCATCTTTATTCGATAATTTTAAAAATTATTCTATTTAATTATTTCATATTTATTTTAATACAAAGAGTACTATTTGTAAAGATGCTCTATTTGTTTTTCAAAAGTTACTTTTTATTCTTTAGAAATAAAAGAAAAAGTTCCTTAAACTTGTACAAAAACTTGTTGAGATGCGTTATTTAATATTTAATTGTATATTTAATTAATTATTTTATTTATTAGCTAATATAATAGTGACGAAAAATAAAAAAAATGTAAATAATATATGTTATTTATTCAATTAATTGAAAAATAAAATGATTCTAAAAGTACTTATTTATTGGCAAAAATAAAATATGATTATAATATTTTTCTAATCAACTTCAAAGGTAAACATCAATTATCAATAAAGAATGTGTAAAATTTTATTTATGCAAATTGTGTTTACTCGTATATCATTTCACATATATATATATATATATATATATATATATATAAATATATATATAACGACGTTTTACGTCATTAATTTTTCAAAATAATTTATTTATAAACATATTTAAAAATAAAAGAAAATAAGTTAAAAAAATTATTGGTTAAAAAGATTGTGAAGCGTTAAAGAACTTGAACTTCGTAAAAATTTTAATCCAACGGATCGCGTAATATCGCAAAATAGAATCATTAAAACTTTTTAAATATACGTTCGTACATAAAGACCTCGCATAAATTCACGAGAATACATATACATATATACGCACAAACGAGTCAACATCTCGGAATAATAAATTAATCTTATTAAAAGCGAGCGACACGCGCCGCACTAGGTGGACTCAGAGGAAGGCCAAATCGACTCGCTCGTACAAACAAGAGCCGCGAGAAATTTAAATCTCGTGACCGTCATTGTTGTTGTTTGTTTTTTTTTTTCCGCACGCGTTTCCCGCGTGAAACGCAGCTGCAACGAGATATACTTATATCTGTAACGTGTATACACCGCTCTTGAAGCTGTTGAACCGCGTTATATTGTTCCTCGTATTTTTGGGTACGAGCGTTGGCGTGTTTCTTTTTTATCTCTACCTCCGTTGAAAATCACTAGCCGTGATATCACCCGAAGTGTATATATATATATATATATATATATATATATATATATATATATATAATACAAACGCACTTTGTGGCCTGATTTTTTGTTTACTGTACGCCCTCGTCGTTTTTTCTCGGCGACTGGGAACGTGCGCTGAAAAATTTCCTTTGTCAACGGTTATATATATATACATTTATTCGTTTATAATATAATGCCTTTGTTTTTATCGATTATACTGTATTTTACCGTGAGTTTGTTTCAATAAAACATAGAAGCAGATTTTTAATTTTTTTAATAGAAATACGATAGAACTAATCGCGGCTAATAATAGAAACACGTCTTTATGTTGAGTTTTAAAATATATTTAAAAACTTATTTTCAATTTAGAATCAGAAGAATAATAAAATTCAATTTAAAAAAGTGTATTTAATGAATTTAAATAGACACTAAAAGTATCTCTTCAGAAAATAATGCATAGTTATATAAATATATTAAGTATGTTTAAGGAAAATACAATATTCTGATTTGGAGATCGGCTTAAGTCACTGTTTAAATAAAATTTATAATAATAAGTCCTAGGATTTCCCAACGAATCAATATTTTTATTGGCACACGTGTAAATCGTCAATAGTGTCGCGTTAATAATAAAAATAATGAATAATATTTTTAATCATTGGCGTAATTTTCCAACCAATAGTCATAAAAAAAAAAACATATATCTTAAAAGCAAATCAAAGATAAAAGAGTAAAAACAAATGAAAGGAAATAATTTTTAATCTTTCATCGCAAGCAAAAAAAAGATGGAAGAATCGTTGTAGATGCGTAAATATTTGGCTATAGCTGATGTTTGACCTTCTGCTTGACCGATTTATTAGTGACTCGTTAAAGGCCTCGCGGAACTTTTTCAAATCATATTCGCACAAGGTCGCCGTGAATTTAAATCTAAGCGATCTCTGATGACGATGTCTCGTCGTATGAGAGTCGTCGCTTACTGGAGCGATATCCAGCAACGCTGGCGTCTATATTCTCGTTTCGCGTTACATTTTTTTTTTTTTTTTTTTTTTTTTTCTCTTACGCCGAGTTCATCAACACTTGCGACTTCTCTTTCTCTCTTTTTCCGTACTTTGTTGCGCTGCGCCGTTCAATTGCTTGTCAGCTGTTTTGCCTTTTTGCGCTGCATGTTTTAGCAGCTGATAAATGCCTTTGTACGACGATCTATGTATGTATTTAATATACATATAATTTAATAAACGTCGATAATTAATTTAGAAATGTATAACGATCGTGTTTCTGTTTTGAGAATATACATTATTTATGATGGTTAAAAATTTAATAGCTCGTTATTTTTTAAAAACTGATTTTTTTTTATTCGCAATATATATATATATATATATATATATATATATATATATATATATATATATATATATATATATTGAAACATTTTTATCTGCCATTTTAATTAAAATTTTAATTACGAGCATTGATATTTATCCAAAGTTACATTAAAATTACTCAAGCGCTATTTCTAAAACTGCTCATTGAAGATTATACACAATATTATATAAAATATTACGAAATAATGCACGGACGAAAGTTTTTGACAGTTCTGTTACGCAAGAGAGAAAAATAAAAATTTCTAATAATGAAAGTCTACGAGAGGTATGAAATTTTATCAATCGCTTATCGAGTTTATTACCAAATAAGGCGACATCGTTGACGAGTAAACACGATTAAATTAAACATTCATTTTTATAAAAATATCACAAAAAAATTTTTTAATAATTTTATGTACGAGCGATCGAAAAATATTGAGTGCCGTTGATTTAATCTTTATAAATAAGCGTGTAAATCAAATAACAAAATTTATCCATTATTCTTGAAATGAAAAAAAAAAAAAAGTATAATACAATAAGACAAAATTCTTAACTCCATTGATTTTCAAATAAAATAATTTACTGTTTTAATTAAAATTAAAAAATTTCAACATTTATACTTTTGAAATTAATAAAAGTTACTTTTATTTAATTAAAATAGCTATTAAAAATACAATTAGTTATTTCATTTTCGTATACGTCAATCAAATAATTTATCAATGATGCATACGTGTATAATAAAACATTTAATCGTTCATTTAATTCGACGGGAAATCAAATAAATATCGACAACACAACCACACGATGTAAATTTTATTTCCACCATTTATGCGTCCGGAAATTCGACGAGCGCAAATAAATAGTTGGGCGAAACATGTATAACCGATATACGCCGCATTACGGAGACGGCATACGTGCGCGCGCGCGTGTATACGAAATGGCAACAAACGGAAAAATTCGAGGCCTCTATAAATAGTGGGACGCCGGCCAGGTTTATTGCCCCAATGGTCATCGCGAGCGCGTGTGAAAGGTGGAACGAGGGAATAATCATTACACGGCGTCTATCTCCCCGATCTATTTCATAATCAAAATTCTCCTGTTCTTGTTTACTGCCTGTATACCTATATCTCTTTATGTTGTTCTCTTAACTCTCTCTCTCTCTCTCTCTATCTCTCTCGCGCGCGCGCTTTGTTGCATTTTGCTCCGATGTATATGTAAAGAGACGAGAGCCACGCGTCATCTTTTCCTCTCTTCTTCGTGTTTTTTCTTCTTCTTTCTTTTCTTTTTTTGGACAGCTGACAACCGAGCGCAGCTAGTGGAATTTTTACTTTGTCTACTAAAGTGTAAGCGCTTACTTTATCAAGAAAGTCAAATTCGATATTATTGAAGCTTATTTTATCCGCTTATTAAACGATATTGATGCCTCATGAGATTGAAAAATGGTTATGATTATTATTATTATTATTTTTTTTTTTTTAATTTGTTAATAAATCATATTGTTTTTAATAGATAATCTATACATTTATTACTTACGTCAATCAAGATAATGTCGACTATATTTTTAATAAATTTAGAAAGCATTCTTATAAATTCAGAACAATGATTTATTTATTTATTTATCGTCGCTTATTTTTATATAATAAATTTAATAATTTTATCTCAAGTAAACAACTATTTTTAATGCTATTCTTTAAATCAAAGTATTATATTTCAATTGCATTTAGAAAATGTATCATTTGCTTTATTAAAAAGAAAAAGAAAAAACACGTTCTCAAAATAAATGTGTGTTATTGAAAATAAGAGTATGATTATTTTTTTTTTTTATTAAAAAAATATTAAAAATACCACGTGCAAACATTTAATTATCGATGGTAGTTATTTTATCGTTTGTTTAAAAAATTACAAAAAGTTTTCAGAATAATAATTTATGCTACTACTATCTTATTTATAGCAAATACGTTTTTACTCATGATGGTAATAACCTTTATCTTTTCATTAGCGCTCGTATTATTTTTAACCGATAAACCAAAAGAAAATGACATAAATAGACAACAATGGCGATCCTTATTATTAAAGACATATATATCTCTTAAATTTTATCAATTCAGTCAAAAGCATTTTATTTTACGAATTAATTAAAACGTTAATGAAATCTAATCACTATATACTCAATTTATTTGAATGCAATAAGAAGGCTAAATTAAACACAAAAAGTTGATAAATCTACCACAAACTATTATTTTAGCCTCAATTGTAAAAATACAATTATGCAATTTTTAAAAATTGATGATGTTTATGATTGATACTTTAGATTACAGATAAGATGACTCCAAATTAATTATTGATAATATCAATTAAAAAGATTAAATGAAGCGATCTTATCGTAAAGTATTGCGTCATCATTAAGTTTATCTGTGAATACCTTGGCCCACAATTGTTAAAAAACACTTGTTTTTCGATGCATAGCTATGATGACACAATTGTAAAAATGTAATTACAAAATCATAATTTAAATATTTTTACAACAAAAATTAAATGTTTAAAAGAATAAAAGATAATTAATATTGGTATAGTTGTTTAATAAATTAACGATTCAAATGCACATAAAATAATATTACTATATTCATGCACATAATAAATATAACAAAAAGAATAACTTGAAAAAAATTTATCTTATCATAAAAATTCACATTATTTAAAGTTATTTTCGTCAATTTTGTTGTTTATACAAATTACATTTCAGTTATTTTGAAAATTACAAAAAAATATTTTAAAAATAAAAATTAATTTTTCTTTCTTTTTTTTTTTTTCGATATTATTCAAAGTATATTAATATAGCCGATTAAAATTTACTTTAATGAATGTTTACAATAATTTTTTTTTTATATAAACACTATCATAATTTATCAACAATATTTCTTTTAATACTTGTTAATTAAATACTTATTCCTATAAAACAATAGTGAGAATAATATATGAAGCGAAATTTTATTTTAAATATATAATTTATGATTTTATTTTTATAAAATTTTAAAAATTTGTTGTATTATAACTCATCATCTTAAAATAAAAGATGATACCTTACATATAAAGAAATTTCATGTGAATAAATTAACATACAATAATTAACTTGAAAAATATTATCTTTTAAAAACTTTTTAAATTATAACAATGTTCTTGTCTTTAAAGCATAAAAATATTAATATAATAAATTTATTGTTAAAGATGTATTATATAAATTAAATAACGTATGCAAGTATAAAAATACAATATTGCCGCAATTTGGGTGAGAGATAACGCAAGACGTACGCGCGTGAGCGAGCTTCGAGTAAAGTTTTGACGAGTAACATGTGTGAAAGGAAAAGTGAATGTTTTTGTGTATCAAATTTTATAAATTTCTCTTACGTATTTTCATTCAAGGTTTACCGTATTATTATCGCTTTGTGTTATTCACAGATTTCATTCGAAATGATGAAATTTCGCCGCTCGATAGAACGATATATTTTAACATTAAATAATTATGTTTTATTTTACATTTAACAGTAACGTTTTTTTTTTTTTTTTTTTTTTTTTTCAATGCTCGCAATTTTCTAATTTTGCAATGCGAGCGTAACATTGTTTAATTTACCGACATGTTTATAAAATTGTTGGCAAAAACTAGTGAATTATTTTATTTCTTGCGCTTTCGTATACCTTTATTTTTAATACTTTTTTATATGCATTCATTTTTCGTTTTTGTCCCTGAGCCATTTTAACTCATGTTAATAAAGAAATTTGAATACTTTATTCGTGGAACAAAATAATATTTCATATCTCATTCGAGCAATAATTTTATTAAAAATTTATTTTTATTTATAAAAATTCAAAAAAAATATAATAGCTACCTTCACAGCCATTCCTATCGCGAAACAAACATTTCAACGCCATTACGTCGAACAATGTCACAAAACAGTTCGTTTTCAGAAATACAGTTTATCTAACGTTACGGAATTTATTATTATTATTATTTGATAAAATTATGTATTTTTCCAATACATTATTTTAACCGTTTATTTTTTTTAAGTTTAAAAAGAACCATCTTTTCATTAAATTTAAGCACACGAAAGTAAATCTAACGTAAGATTAAAATTATCACAAATGAAATATGCAAGCATAAATAAAATAAGCAATAAAAATAACAACTAACCTGAAACATCTTCCAAACTTTACCCATTGCGTGGTACGACCAGCTGCGGTCTTCTGCTTAAGGCTGACCTCGCAGACTTTGATCAGCACCTTGAGACTCATGATGGTACGATTGAGAATTGTTTGCAGTAGTAAAGGGTTCGAGTATACTCAGACCGCCGCGAGTGTTGGATCGCGAATGAAAAAGAACAAGAATTATAGAACAGAATATAAAGAAAGCGAAAAGGCACGCCGTACACCCAAGGATGGATCAGCGCTTCTGAATCAGAGTGGGCTCGCTACGAATTCTTTTATATCGGCTCCGATAACGAAATATCGCTCGTCTCTCTCTCTCTCTCTCTCTCGTTTTTTCTCTTTCTTTCCAGATGCGTTCCTCGGGCGAGGGCTGTGTCCCCCTCCCCTTCTGTATGCGTGTGCGTAAACGTTAAGTTTTACTCGTGCGCGCGTACGTGTGTAAGCGTGTAAGAGAGATACACGGATGTGCGGCTGCGTGAGAAGTGTGTAAAAACGAAACGTTCGTCCGCTACGGCGGGCCGAAACGCAATGTTCGGTAGTACGAACGTACACGCGGGCCACGGCAACGCTTAAAAGACAAGACTTATGTACATATATATCGAGGCGCCACGACGACTTTCTCGGCCTGCGGCGGCGGCGACGACGACTTACAGCGCTCGCTCTTGAAGAAAGGAGAGAAATGTATATAGTGTGTATATGTAATAATGGGACAAAGAGAGAGAGAGAGAGAGAGAGAGAGAGAGAGAGAGAGAGAAAGAGAGAGAGGGGGAAAGAAAGACGGAATCTTACCGACGGTAGAAACGTAAAAGCGATGGAAAGCGGCTATAGGAAAAGTTGTACTCGCGTAAGGGTTCCGTACTTAACAGCCGAGAGGAGGACAGGAGATGAAAGAGAAAGATATGACGAGTTTATTCATTGTTGTTTACTATTCTTTGCTTTGAGTAATGATGATAAAATAAATAATCAGGTGACGTAAAATTTAGAGAAATTTTTCAAAGCGAATGTCATTAACTTGTGATGTCAATGTGTAACGTTCTTAAATCAATTTTCCAAACGTTGTTGTATTTATTTGGTATTGGTTTGGTAATGCTGATATGTCGCTATCGTCTTATAATAGTATTATTCGATTGCCATCGCAATAAAATAAATATAAAATTAAATAATTTAAGAATCTAATTTACAACAGAAAAATTATTGTTAAATTACAATTAATTTTTGTACAATTTATGTTTGTACAATAATTTTAATAAAATTATTTTAATTTTTTGTATCCACGAGTCTATAGTATCAAAATTTATTATTTATTTGAATAAAATTAAAGATTTAATTTAAAATTTTGTAAACATAATCAAAGATCATCGTCTAAACTTTTTATGTAGACTTGTTATTTTTCTAATTTGAAGCTCAAAAATATTTTATTTTTATAAATAAAGAAAACAAATAATATTTTTTAAAATTTTTATCCACAAGCGTGTAAAGCAGTTTTAAGGAAACAGCAAAAAATACACTAAAACGTTAAAAATTCAGCGCGAACGAGAAAATGCTGAGAAAATAAAGCGTAGAGATAAATCAATTAAATTTCGGATATATATATATATATATATATATATATATATATACATGAGAAAAAAATAGCCGCAAGCATAAAGTACATATATAAAGTTTATTTATCCGATCACCCGAGATGTCAATGCCTGGTTGTATTACGTATTGTGGCCGCTGCACAAGTCCGATGTGTACTGCATCAATCGACGTACGTATATGTACGTACGTACGTATATATACGACCGCGCGTTATGCATAAGTGCATAAGTGTGCACTGGTACGCGAGGTCAACGATCGACTATTTTGTAATGCGGACGTAGGTCGCGCTTATTATTTATCTTTAACCGGTACGAAATTTACTTTTTTCTTTTTGATATTTTATTATTATTATTAATAAGTATTAATTTTAATGAACGCGTTGGCTTTTTTAAATTAAATAATACAATGTTATTTCAACGCTGATGATTTT
This sequence comes from Chalcis sispes, assembly GCA_949987625.1. Classification (NCBI taxonomy): domain Eukaryota; kingdom Metazoa; phylum Arthropoda; class Insecta; order Hymenoptera; family Chalcididae; genus Chalcis; species Chalcis sispes. The sequence goes on from OX465097.1 coordinate 17,989,159, forward strand.
TGGGTTTCGTTTGAATCGTTTTCAGGTTGAATTTAAAAATCTGCAGCGTTTGATATTGTATTTTGAACTTATAATTATTTCAATGATTTATAAATAGTGCTGTTATTCACGGTCACGTTTATTTTTATTTAAAGTGATTCAAAGATTTAAAAAAAATTTTATAAAATTATTAGTTTTATAAATATTAAAGACATTTTTGTAATAATAAAATATGTTTATTGTAACAAATTAATACAAATATTAAAAGTGGTAATTATATTATCAATTTTCAAAAATATCATTGATGATTTATATCTTTTTTAATCTACCATCTTGGTACGACACTCTTCAAAATTACTTTGATTCTTATCGAGCGCCAAAAATTGTACTAAACTTTTTCATTAAATATTTTCAAAATAATAATGAAAATCTCGAATACATGTAAGAAATAAATTCGAGCGTGTAGATAAAATACTTTGCTTATTCTTAATTCTCCACGTGCAACAAAAATAATAAAGAAGAAGGTATCGTCGTTGTTTTTTTCGCGATCGTCGTACGGTAGGAACTTGATTTTTTCGTTAAATGAATTTATTATAGCGTGGATCTGGCGTAAACAAATATATTATCTTAAACTCAAGTGCCTTTCTCCATCTTATTTTTAATTGTCGCTGCTATCGATGGAGAAGGAAAAAATATAGGAATTCCAGCAGTACACAATATCTAAAAAATATTTTTTTTTTTTTTTTTTTTTTTTTTTTTTTGTTAACTCGTTTCGAGTAGATTTTCGGCTATTGACTTTTTTTATTGCGTAATATTTTAGCTAAAAACTGTTACCTAATATATATACAATAAGTTTTTATTTACATAAATGGTATGAAAATTTATATAATAATTTTGATGTACATACAATAAAATAAAAAAAAAACTTTTCATTCTTTTCATAAAGTATTTATAGTATAACTTATAATTGAATAGATTATGTTATGTGTAAATTTCATTACTTTCAATGTTGCATAGCATTAAATGGAAAAAAAAATTAGACTAAGACAAAGTTTAACAAATCTATTTTTTGACGATAAAATAGATAGTATCTAAAATGATGTATTTTTAAAAGATAACTAAAACATTGAGAAGAAAACATTATAAAAAAGTGTTATCGATAAAAATACTTTATATTTGTTTTTGATCCAAGGCCTTATTTAGATTAATGCTTAATTTTGGTTTTAAATGATAAAATTTTTAAACTCAATCTTTTTAAATCAAATTTAAACTTTTATATCAATATTTATTTATGATTTTAATTGCAATTTATTTTTTTAAATAATTTAATATGAAGCATCATTCGATAAGGCGAATAAACTTAAAAACTAAAGTGTTATTAATGAAAATTTTGATAAATAAAGATTAATTTTTTAAATGACAATTTTAAAATTACTATTTATATCGTTATGCAAATTAGTTAGAGCGTATTAAGTAAATAACCAAAGACTAAACTTTCATTATGTTACTACTTTGATTCATCCAAGAAGTTTACATATATTCCTTATAATAAATAAATTACAAGTATTTATCTTACTAAAAAAGAAATACATAAATTTAATAATAATAAAAATGAAATCAATTTTGCATTTAAAATTTATTGTCCAGTAAATAAATTAATATTTATATTCTTGATGTAAATAGTTGTTTTATCGGTTCATAGCTTTGTATAATAATTATCGCTATTATTAAAACAATAAATTAATTTATGTTCATTTGAATTGAGATTTTTTATCGTAAATCATAATGTCAACAATAAATAAAACAAATAAATGTTTAATCAGCCGAATAAAATAACATTAAAGTATTAAACAAATATTATAAAGAATATATATGTATATATATATATATGTTTTTTTTTTAAATAGTACGTTTTACTATCAGCAATATTGAAAACTTAATTTTTGGATATAAAAAAAATTTCTTTCTTTCTTTTTTTTTTATTTTTTTTTTTTATTTTCAATTATTAGAAAATAACGTGGAAAAATTTCTACGTCAAATTATTACTGTTTTTAAATTTTAATAATGATGCATTTTTTTTTTTTTAGTAAATTTTAGTATGATAACGCATCAATTTAATCTTTAAAAACTAATATTGTCCGATTAAACAGCACATTATCTGTTTATTTATTTATTTTAAACGCGATGCTTTTAGAATTAGCGACATTTGATTAATTTTCTTTTCATTCATCAATCATCCTCTTTATGTCTTAATAAAATAGTCTCTGTATGCAAGCTTACATCGTAGCTGAACACGGACCTTGAACATGAGAAATACTCGTTTTTCTTCGTTTCTCCAGCTACGCGTTTTCTGTGTTTCTGTCGCGCTTGCATATTTTTGCGACTACAAGCTTTGCTTTGTTTACTTATAATGAATCAGCCGCGTTACCGTTGCACTGATAATCGACGTTATCGCGCAGCTCATATTTATTATACATAATAATCTATGTTTATATAAACGAGATGTGTTAAATTACGAGATGCGTTAAGAGTTTGAGCAAATTAACAATTTGCTTTTACTATTATTTTTAAATATGCACACTTATGAATGCTTTTAAATCAAAGAATTAAAATTTAAAGAACACCATTGTAAAAAGGATTTGATAATACGAATAGTTTAAAAATGATTTAAAAATAAAAAAAAAACATTAACATATTTAATAAATAAATAAAACAGACTACTAATTTAATTGGATTTAAATATATTTAAACAATTAAGAAATGAAAATTGGGAATTCGAATGGAATAATGAAATAATTAGAAGATCGTTTTTTATTATTCATCGATTTATTCTGCAACGTAACAAGTGCGATTACCAATAACATGAGAAATTTTTATCATATCATATCTGAAAATTATCAGATTGTCTTCGAATTCTTCCTTTACTCAAAGAAGATAGATAAAAAATGGTTAAAATATTATAGAATAATAAATTATTATTATCATCATTTTACGTATACATCTTTTAAAATATTCTTTCTTATATACTTATGAAATCATCAAACGCAGCAATACATCTTAACACGTCCACTTATAGAAAATATGTGCGATCTTTTTTACAAGCTATGAAAATATACAATTTATATATAATATTACATGTTACATTCGTCAGTTTAAAATTTATACTCGTATCGTACAATATATTATATGATAAATTATCTTTATAGCAAAAATAATATGTGCTTTCAAATGCACTGATACATATGATATAGATATTTAATATTATTTGTTCCGTAAATCTTAAAATAATTTAACACCATTAAATTACCCTCAATTTCGCTATTATTATCACAAAGACAAAAATTCGAATATCCTAAACGTAAAGTTAACCTTACTTTCTTTCATCATTCGTAATTTTCGACATTCGGTAAAAGCATTTATTTGATTTTTTTATTGTTATTTGTTAAAATTATACACACATACATATATAATTATGACAATGTGTGTTTTTTGAGAGTTATTAAAGAGTGCAGAACATAACAACATGTATTTTCATTTCGCTGCATCGTAAATATTCCATTAATTCCATTTCAAAATATATAGCAAGGAATGTATTTCTAGATAACGCAACGTCGATTTAGAATATAGTTACTTGAAATTATTTTTTATTATTATAATTAGCGACGTTGGACATTATTATAAATTTATATGTATATACATTACGATTGAACTATTGTTAATGAATTGTATTATCGGTTTCGTGCTCGAACTAGCGAGTACTTTCATACCGAAGGTAGTGAAAATGGAGATGAGGAAGGAGGTATAAATATAGCCATCGTAATATCTCGAGCAAACCGTTAGAATCGAATATCAATATTTCCTTTATCCAAAAATACAGGATCGCAGCAACGCCGTTTACTTCCTAAATACTCCATCTCTATCAGGTCCCGAAACTCGTATTCCAGATCATCGCCCACTCAATCCCCACAATCGCCACCGCGTAAGCTCTTCGATTAAATAATTTATTCGTTGAGAATGCAAGTGCGCACCAGCGCGTTGCAAACGGAGTAAGGATCGCAATTGCTGCTTGGTCTCCTGTCCTCGAGGTATCCCTTCTTCTCATCGGCAACGCTACGTGGAATGCGAATACTGACGGTACGATTTGCCACTCCGGAACTGAAGTCGTTGATGTTGCTGGTCTCGCATTTACCGGTCAATCGGCGCTCGTTGTCCTTACCCTCCCTTGGATCGTATGCTTGGATGTGCTTCTGGTGCCGCTTGCTCATACGCTCGATCGCTTTCTCGATCTCGACGATGCCGTTTTCCGCGCGCATCGTATTCGTCGAGAAGTTGCAGTGGGCACCGGCGCCGTTCCAGTGGCCTTCCATGGGTTTCGGGTCGAGGGTCACGACTACGCCGTATTCTTCGGCGATACGGTGGAGGATGAATCTGGAGATCCAGAGGTCGTCTCCGGCATTGATACCCACACTCGGCCCGATCTAGAGTATTAAAGTTACGTGTTCTTTTTTTTTCATTTACGTTTTTTTATTTTGACAAATGTTTGCCAAGAAAAGTAATTACGTTGAGATATATATATATATTCTTTATTCAAAGTTAAATTAATCATTTTTGGTAGAAAGAAAAATTAACGAATTAAAAAAGTTTATTACTGAACAGGAGAAATATAAAAGTAATTAAAATAAAACTGATATTTTAAATGAATAAAATTTTTTCTCGTGCGCGAAAAGCTATTTTGTAAAGTTAAATTTATACGCTTTTGAAAGATGCATTATAAATAATATATCCTATATTAATAATTTATCTTAAAGCTATAATATTACTATTTATATACCAATAAAACAAAAACATCCAGATATAAAAACAAAATTCTAAATGTGAAGACAAACGTCATCGATCAAAATAAAATCCTTACCTGATATTCCCACTGGGAGGGCATGACCTCGGCATTGGTACCGCAAATTGGCACACCGGCGTACAAGCAGGCGCGATAGTGAGCCTCGACGATTTCTCGAGCGGTGACGCGATCGGCGCCCACGCCGCAGTAGTAAGGTCCCTGGGGTCCGGGGAAGCCGTTCTTGGGCCAGCCAAGAGGCCTACCGTCGACGTCCAGGAAGGTGTATTCTTGCTCGATACCGAACCACGGTTCCTCGTTCTTAACCATCGAGTTGTTCATGGCTTCCTTGCACTTCAAACGCTTGTTTGTCGCGGTCGGCGTGTGATCGAAATTGTAGGTCTCGCAGAGCACGAGGATGTTGTTGTTGCGACGAAATGGATCCTGGTAGATCGCCACCGGGATCAAGAAGATCTCGCTATTTTCCCCGTGAGCTTGGTATGTTGAACTACCGTCGTACGTCCAAATTGGTAGATCTGTAATTTAAAAAAAAAAAAAAAAAAAAAAAAAAAAAAAAAAAAAAAAAAAAAAAAAAAAAAAAAAAAACCATACAAACACGATTATTAAAATAGCGACTGTTTATTTTCTTCGAGAGAAGTCGCGAATACTGATTTGACGGTACAGTATTTTAAAAAAAATTTATTTTTTAATGTACTAATGATCGATTCATTGTTAATAGAGAAACATGATTGTCATTCATATATTCATATAAAATAATTTCAAATTCAAAACAAGTGTGTTCAACTGCATTTTCCTCTATAAATAATCCTTATTATATGATACATAACAAAGGTCGTTTAGATATTTAAAATTTAATAGCATACCTGATGGTTTATTTGGTATTCTGTTTATAGTTCGTGTTTTACTTCTGATACCCTCGCCTGTACCATCGATCCAGATGTACTCTGCCTGAATTTTATCATCCGGCTGAGGTAGATCCATATACTTCTGCAATAGCGTTTTGTCAAGAGCCGCGTTGGGCGAATCTTTTAACATTTTTCGCGACATGATGCTGCTGCTTGTGGTGTTACTGCAACGATAAGAAATTTTTAAAATTATTTTATATCTTCTATATAGGCATGTAATAAAATTATAACGGGGCCGAGTTTGTGTATATGAAATTTTCTTTTAAAAAACTCAATGTGATACATTACTGATACGGTCATTTGTCTATCTGAACACGTATCGCATGAAAACTACGAGATAGATTTTGACGAAACTTGGTACATTATTAGCCTGATCCTCGGCTCGGCAACATATAAGCTAAGTTTCACCAAAATCGACTTATGAAAAGAAAAGGTATCCTAATTTAAAGTTTTCCAAACGTTCGAAGTTGTGACGTTTGTTGTGTGTGTGTGTGTGTGTGTGTGTGTGTGTATGTGTGTGTGTGTGTGTACATGGATAAAACCACAAGGTACAGTGGTATTTTAATATAAAGTTTTGATAATAATAACATAAAATAAAAATACAATCCTTTAATATCTCTAAAGATCGTATTAAGAAAATAAAAAAAAAGAAATAATCATCTGACGATTGTCTATTGGATTTCTATAACAATTAAGTTATCAATATTAATGCGCTTAATTGAATTTTTTCAGACAAAGTAAATAAATATCCAATAAATCGATATAATATTTAAAAGGATATCGAAAATAAAATGAACCGCCATAATATATAAACAGTTTTTTTTTTTTTTTTTTCCGGTAAAAACATTCTCAAGCATTTACTGCGAAATTTATTACGACGTAAAATAACCATTATAACGAGAAAACATTAATGTTAATTGTCTCGATAAAATTAAGACTGTGATAAAATTTTGAAAAATATCAATGTATTCAACGTTATCCAACGTCGTATTAAATTTTCATACTCTCCATTAACGTGTATCGTAATCCTAGATCTGATCCTAATAAATATTCGTACGCACGACAAGGATTCATCGATAAAATGATCTTAAAGCGCCTATAGGAAAACCGCAACATGTATCTTTATGCAGTGCAAGGTCGCGCAATGCATCAACTCACGTCGGCCTTGAACAACTTAAAGCTCGACCGTTGGAAGACGCGAAAAAATAATACGTTTTCATTTTCTTCCCGATTACGAGATGGATTTCTCGCTTTGAGTCAGAAAGAAAAATTAGAAACAGCATTTTATTGAAAAGAATACCTTTAAAAAATATCTTTAGTAAATTTTCTTTGTCCACAAATTAAGAAACTCTAGCTCTACATTATTTTCAATAATAAAAGTGTTTAATTTTATATTGAAGATTTAGATATCCAAGTATAATATTTTCTTAATAAGACTTTTTACAATTCACAATAATTAAAATATTATTATTATTTTTTATTAAATTTGTTTTTCCAATCATTTTTACATTTTTTTAATAATTATAATAATGGAATAATATAATATTAGTGCGTTTCTAAATTTAATTAAAATATTTATATTATACATATATAACGATTGATAAAAATAAATCATTGCATAAAATAAACTGACAACCAACCTGACAATGAAAGATAATGTTAAATAAAACTATGAAAGTTTGCAATATAATCAGTTATCTCTAATCTTTCGAGAGATTAAGAAAAAGTTTAATTGCTCAATGAACGTTGAAAATGATAATTTAATTACGTTTTTATTTATACGTTAAGTATTATTAATGTAAAATAAAATTTTAATGTCGACTTAAAATGTTGACAACTCGAATCAACAAATTGAAAGCTCGTTCACATCAAGAGATTAATTTTAACTATTTCTTAATAAAATTTGAAATGGTGTTGTTAATGATTTACTTTATTTAAAAATTCATTTAATATTTCTATTAAAATTGTACATTAATTTCAATATATAAATCAAATCACATACTAATTTTATTACCACATAAACATAAAAATTTTTAATTTCATTTTGTAGAAATAATTGAATTAAATAAACCTTTCATTTCTCTAACAATAAATTAATTAAAATAAACTGAAAAATTCTTAATATAAGAAACCGATAAGCTTATTTGTAACGGGTAAGAATAATTATTATTCACAGCTGCCATTATAAATTATTATCTTAATTGATCAATGAATAAATAAAGTCACTACATAACCGTATTCTTCTCGTTGGGGGAGGGGGCCATTTTCTTAACCGATAAGCTTCGCGAACTTTTTTCTTTTCTTGTAAAAATGAAAGTGTTACAACAGAATTTAATGTTTGATATAATGCAAGAAATAATGTTTATTTCTCTTATCGCGTTTAAAAACCCCAGATTATGCAGTTCTAAGACTATTCAATTTTTTATTTTAAATATTTATAAAAATAAAAAATAAAAAATAAAAAAAAAATAAAAAATACTATTGTACATATTATTTATTACAATTTATATAAAAAGAATATATCTATCTATTTTCTTATTAAATATAAACGATGATATAATATTTTAATTTTTTTTAATTTAAATAAATTTTAGTATTTTCGTACAAAAATATATAGTATTAAATGATGTAACAATTATTATCTACGTCTTAAAAATAAGTATTAAAATAATTTGAATTTTAAAAACTGAATCCGTTTAGGAAAATACTTCAAATTTTTTATCAATTTATTTTAATTGTTGAATAATGATTGAACAAAATAATATTCTGAAACTTACAAAAATTTTTGGAGCAGCTTTTCAGACTCCAAAGATTATTTGAGACTGATATAATGAACAGTTAATGCATTGCTGCTAAATACAAAATTAAAGCATCTAAAAGTATGAAAAAATTCAAAAGTTATCTCAAATCGTGAATGTGAAAGAAACAAATCTAAATATTTACACTTTTCATTATAAAGGTAAACGTAAACATTGAAATGTACTCGCTAAAATTGACCGTAAAGAAATGCTTTTTCGCCGCGTTTTTCTTTACAATTACTTCAATTATCGCGATACTCGATAATCACTTGATGGAATTTTTAATACATCTTCGTGATTAATTCAAATTTACTCGTCGGACAAATTGCCAAACATTTCATTGTTGCAGATTACGCGAATAAAGCCGAACGAGCTCTCGAGCGCGGTAAGTAAATCGTGAAAATCCACGTCACGTGAAAATATGCCGAAAATGACAAAAAAAGAAAAAAAAATATATCGACGTCCCGGGCATCAATCGGTGATTTTCCGAGAGAGCAAGAATGGAAACCATGTCGACGAGCGACGCCAGACCCTCGGGGCCAAATTGAAAAGAAGCCACAAGGTGCCACGAAGGATTGAGCATCGGTGAGCTTTAACGCCGGATGTATTACACGCGTGTTATATTACATCGATCGATGGAAAGTAAAAAATTTACACGATATGAAACTTTTTTTTTTATTATTTTTTTTTTTTTTTTTTTTTTTTTTTTTTTTAACAAGTATAAAAAGTTTATGTATATTATAGATCATATGTCTGTTGATGTTATCCGAATGTTTGTACTGTATTCACGTGTTAAAAAATTCATTAATATTTGTACATATTATTTTAAAAATAAATTTGTCTCGACTTTTATCATTTTTTTTTATTTAATTTGCTTGGATGTGATTTTGAACGTTACATGGACCATTTATTTTCAAAGTGGTGTAAGTCTGTTTTTTTTTTTTTTTTTTTTTTTTTTTCAAAAATGAAATGTCACATTATTTGCGACAAATTTTTAATAAACTTTTTATATAACAAATTTTCAAGAAAAAAATCGAATTGCATCACCTTCGAAATAAACGATTCGTATACAAAAATAATTACGTAACTTTTACTGCGAAATGAGAAAAGTGTAATACAAAATTGACAGTAAGTAAACATTTAATTTGATAGCATCTCTACTTTTTCATTTTTATCGTTATGAATTTTTTTTTTTTTTTTTTTTTTGGGCACTGTAAAAAAAAAAATACTGTTAGACATTTTGCAAAATTTTATTTTACGAGAGTTTATAATATAAATTGTGATAGGATTAACGAAAATATTTTGTACTTATTTAAAACACTTATGACTATGAATTTTTTTTTTTACATATTGATAGTTCGAAGGTCAACAAAATTTTATAAAACATTGTCAAATATTTTTGTACCGATGTCTAAAGTAAAGATCGTAATACTTTTAAATAATAATAATGTAAACTTCTTATTATGCGTTGATTACGATCGTGTAAAATGCATTTTAAGATAACTTAATTAATCGTCATAGTTTAAAAAGTACAATTTTATCGAATATTTAAAATAAACTTTTGTAATAATAAGAGTTATAAAATAATGCTGTAATTTTAAAACTTAACTCCCAACGAAAGCAGGCACAATATTCATTGCTGAATAATGAGAAAAATATTGGCACAATGCATTGTCATCGATTGATAAATTTGATCGTAAAACAAATGGCAAAAATAAAAAGTCAAGCGTCGTATAGTACAGATGCAGCCCTTCTTATTGACTAGCTGCCAATATAATTGACATATAAATCGATAATCAAAAATAGACTCACAGCTAAAGCTCGAAGTAAGTTTCTATGCACGTGCGATATGCATCAACGTTCGATTTGCGCTTTTAATTTTGTTTTTTTTTTTATCTTCCACTAGTCCGTATAAGTTAATAATAACAATAAATACCGATGCCGTGGCGTTCCCAAACAAAAATTATACATCCACGTCGCTCAATTTCTTGCGTCTATTTTCAAACGTTACACATACACGTAGTTTTCCGCCGTAACCGAACCAGAAAATTGGCTGAAATTTGAGAAAGCTTGAGAAAAACGTAAACCGTCAAAGCTCTTCCCCTCCGTTTTTCGTTTCTTTCTTTCTTTTTTTTTTTTTTTTTTTTTTTTTTTTTTTTTTTTTTTTTTTTTTTTTTTTATCGTCTCTCGCTTTGTACCTCGTTTTTCTCGTTCGACGCCGACGACGACGACGACGACGACAATCATTATGACCTTGCTATCTCGCGTGCAGGCACGCGACTATTGACGCTGAGAGGGCCTCTTCTATTAATTGCGCGCTCAGAATTTTCGTTATTGTAAATTACTCGTGCAGACTACGTGCGCGGGGCGCACCTCTCGAGCTCCATGTGTAAATTATCAGAGCCGCTTGGAATATTGATATACTAAGTTAAAAATTGTTACACCACATTTTGAAGCTTTTTAATTTTTTAAACGTCGTAACAATGTTGCTAAAGTTATTCCAACATTGTTGAATTAAAGAAAGTATCCCTGTTTTTTTTTTTTTTTTTTTTTTTTTTTTTTGATCTTTAGTTTTACCCTTAAAACAATGAATCTAATTTTGGCATTAAATTATTATTATCAATTTTAATTTCTGCATAAATCGATGTATTTTCATTGAATTTTAGAAAAAACTTAAAAACTAAATGTGTTGATAAAAACATATGTTTTTTTAAAAATAAAAATAACAATGAAATACTTCCTTAATTAAATATTCGAATGACAGATTGACTCAATGTCGATGTGTAATTTGTATTTGTTATACGTCGTGGGAAAGACAATTGTTAGCATTCAAGTCGGCATTCGGTAAGAAGGTTAACAAAGAAGGTTTTTAAATATTACTCTCTGCAATTAGAGGAAAATTTTTTTAATATCTCTATTCTATTTAATACGCTTAGACAGTAAAACTGTTACCAAGTTACAAAAGAAATCTGATTTATATTACAAAAAAAAAAATAACAATAATTGTGAAAACGCTCATCTTTTACAAGGAAGTACATAATAGGCGTCGATAATTCTGTGTTATACTAAAATCTATACCGATAAAATAGCTTTTGCATTTGAGTATAGCATTCATATGAGTTCAATATTGAATATTGATCGGACTAATTTTTACATTAAAATTAAAAAAGATTTTTTGAACATTAATATTTTGGTGACTATTGGAGAAAAAAAAAAAAAAAAAAAAAAAAATAGATTTATTGATAATTAATTTTGTTCAATTTTTCAATTTAATAATAAAGGTGACAATAAATTTTTTAAATAATAATTATTACTTATAACGCATGTATTCAAGTTTTCAAAAATATGTCTCGATTATTTAAAATCTAATTAATTAATGAGATATCAATGATCAAAGAGAAATTTGTACAACTTTTCTTTAAACAACTCAAGTCCGTTAAAAAAATCAAATAAAAATTATTCTGTGAGTGAGATATTTCGAAAATTTTTCAATAAACTTCAAGGGTGCTTTCAAATCGAAATAAAATTTTACAAAGTTTAATTAAAAAAAAACAAAAAAAAATATGCAGAGAGAGAGAGAGAAAGAGAGACTTCTAAAGTAGGAGCTGCATACTTTAAAATCTCTTGTTTTATTTATCTACACGATTATTTTTGACGCAGTCAGAAAATTTCAAGACCAAAAAATTAAACAAGATTTTTGTTTCATTAATATTTTTAGATAATGTACGAGTATCTTAACTACACGAAGAAAATTTCTTGTAAATTATTACATTGCCGTTCACGTTAAACAAAAGTATGAGATAACCTGTCATTTAAATTATTTTAATATATTTTAATGCATCGACAATTATTTTAGTTGTGCCTAATATTGTTTCACATTTGCTGTATGCCATTTTTACTATATTTTCTCTGAAAATTTTTATGGAAAATTCTCTCCGTGTACTGATGCGCAAAATACATCTTATTGTGATTCGTTAGCGATATTATCAGTATTCTTATATAATTAATAATCTCCCTAAATTATTTTGTAAGGTTGTGAGATAAACTTGATGCGATTTATCAAATTTTTAAAACATTCATGTAAAACTTATTTGTTCGAGTATTAAAAATTGTTTTTTATACATTTTTTTATAATAAGTATCATTGTTTACATTTGGTTTTTTTTTTTTTTTTTTTTTTTTTTTTTTTTTTTTTTTATTGACATTTGCGAGCATTCGCGGAATTTTTTTCATCTACTTGAATTGATTAATATATTTTTCTAAAAAAATCCTCAATTTGAAATGTCGTACATAATCATACCTCGTTGACGTTGGATTAAATGTATCAAAGGAACGGAGAAAAATAAATCGATCCGATATAAAACTAGATACCTATATTGTGAAACAACGTGTTTAAAATTTATCGTAAAAGAAGAAATGTTTCTAAAGAAAAAAGTTTTATCACGCGCATCGACATATACATACGCGCACTTAAGTCATTTTCACAGAAAAGTAACGAGAAAATTTTTTCAGCTAGTCGCGTCATCGCACACCGGCAGCTGTTGCGCCGTCAACGCTGTTGTGACGTTTATAATTGTATTCGCCGTTCGGTGCAATGCCGACGTGAGAATCAGGAAACGCGCTCGGTAGCGCGAGCCTCGGTGAAACTGACAGAATGTTATTATGCGCGAAACACGATACATAGTTTGACACTAAACGTTCAACGTTAAAAGCCCGTTGTCGTGTTTGTCTAATTGTCATTTGCGCTTAAATATGACTTGCCTGTGGTTAATTTTTTTCTCTCTCTCTCTCTCTTTTTTTTGCGGAGTGCGGAGGTATTTATATTTTAAGCGCACGTGTGGTTTATGTTAATCGGTCTACTCGTTTTTTTTTTTTTTTTTTTTTTCTTATACGCTATAATGAATTATTACAATAACAAAAACGTTTTGCTGAATTATTAAGCAGTGATGTTATAGCGCTATTTACGAATCTCTCGTAGTTCAAAAATAGTTAGTGACTTTTCCCTTTGTTTTCTGCTGTATACCAAGAGTTAAGCGCTTTGATCAATTTACTGTGAAAAAGTGAAAATTAAAATTGCTCGTTAATATTGATCAATATTCATAATGGTTTATGCACATCAATATTAAATGTTCGATTTTCATTTCAAATAAGATTTCCAATTGTTTTTAACGTTACTTAAAATTATAATTTTCGTATCATAACAAAGAAACAATAACGAAGATATTTTTACAATTTTAATACTGTTTAATTATTAAAAATAATAAATATTTGTCTTTATTTTATATTATATTATAAAAAATAAAAGTGTATGCATATTAAATATCGCGTTACAATTTAAATAATATTCATATAATATATTAAAGGAACATTAAATCATACGTAAGATTGTAAGAAGCTCATCAGGATTCGAAAAAAAAAAAAAAAATTATCTATAAAATTAATTATTACAACTCCTTATTACGAGATTAATAATGATTTCTCCTTTTAATTACATGAAAAACGAACTTGAACTAAAATTATCTAGTGTGACGTACTTTCATTTATACTTAATGAATACAATGTTCATAAAATATTTTTAAATAATATCCTATTATGAATTGTGACTAATATTCGTAAAAAATTTTTAGAACTTTATTAAAAATGATTTATGTATATATATATATATATATATATATATATATATATATGTGTGTATCATGCAGTGTTAATTAAAATCATAATTTCTTTTTGTTCTTGCATTAAAAAATTAAATTACAAAATCAGATTGCTTTTTTACTTTTTCAATTATTTTTGAAATTTAAAATAAGCTAGCAACGATGATTCAGTTCTTGATTAAGTACAACTAATGCACTTAACGCATCGTATTCTTATCTGTAGTATAATTTTTATATTTAAAGTTTATCTTTTTAAAGCTTATAGTTAATGTGTTCATGATATTTGTTTCAAGAATTTCAAAATGTTATAATAGTAATAAAGTAATAATTTTCTTTTAAAATTTTTTTTATCCAAATATTTTTTAATTATTTAAATTAATTTTAAATTATTTAATTAATTTTTACAGTTTTTATAATAAATGATATTCGTTGTTAATTTATATTGTCTTGAATTTAAAAGTCATTTTAACAATTTTAAAACGTACTAATTGCATTTTAATAATAACGAATCTTTTAAAAAATATTATTATTTAGAAATAAAATAACGCAATGAAAATGTTTATAACAAATATATTTGAAATATTTTGTAAAGATGCCAATATTATGTGTAATAATGATGTAAACATAAAATTTTTGCAATTGCATAATTTTAATGAAATGATAATAATTACATCAAGATCGAGTTGCTATTGAGTTTTGCGAAATCAATTTTACAAATTATATATTATAGTGGTCTTCTAGTTTTTTTTATACAAAAAAAAAAAACAAAAAAAAAAAAAAAAAATTTCCAATTTTCTTGTATGAGTTTTTAAAGAAGCTTTTATTATTGTAAGAGTTTTAACTTTTCGTTTTAGTGAAGAATAATTATACCTTTAATAATTAAATAAATTAAAATAATACAGTAAAATAGACGCTTAAACAAGTAAAGCGTACAATTATTTTGCAAAATATGAAATGTGAAATGAGAATAAATTTTATTAAATTCAAAATTGATTATAATGTTTAAAATTTATTCTAAGGATTAGATAAAACCGTTTACGTGTAAGCGAATTTTTCACTTTTTTCAACATTAGATAGAACTCATCGTAACGTGATATTACTCTGTAGATTTCATGCATCTTAATGATCAAATTTATATAATAGAACTTGTTTTTTGCTTATTTATAAAATCAACTTTGTTAAAACATAATTTTTTTTTTATTAAAATAACATATTTTCCGAAAAAATTTAAACGTCTTTGCTTACTTTTGTATCTTGCAGAATACGTCAACAAGAAAGAATAAACAGAAAAAATAAAAAATAAAAAATAAACCGCGTCTCATAACTCAAGATATTTCTCCAATTTTTATGCGTCAATTATATTCTCATAGGGTTAGATACTTTTTCGAAAGTAATCATCGTATTTTTCGAGCGAGCAATAATATATAAAAAAAAAAAAAAAAAAAAAAAAAGACAATGGCTCTGAGACACAAAGGAAAAAAAGAATTAAAGCCGGCTGAAAATTTTACGAGTAACTACTACGGTAATTATTTCTTTTATTCGACTGACCTTCAAGTGAAAATCTACCCCTTTTCCAGTCTCGCTCCTCACTCGTTCTCCAGCTTCCAACGGCGCAAGTCGCAAGCTCTTAGTTACCGTGCAAGTGCAAGTAAATACGCTTGAGTGTGAATACTTTCTATCGGTAGGTCGCGAACGATATATAAGCTACTCCGTATAAACACACGCGGCGCAATCGCGGTAAAAAAGAAAAACAACAACGAGTCGAGGACGTCGAGAACGAGAACGACGAGGAAGCCGATGAGAGTAGTTTCTCACCTCGATTGGTAAAGACGTATCGCGATGCACTGGCCAGCTCCTGGCTCGCGTTGCGCTACTTATGCGCGTAGCGCTCCGTTCTAGCCTAGTCGTCAGGATTGCACGTGCGAGAGAGACGGGACGATGATGATTCGCACGCGAGCGAACGGCGCAAGCGTCACCGTCGTCACCGTGCTTTCCGTCGTCGTCGTAATCGTCGTCGTCGTCGTCGTCGTCGTCGTTGTGTGCTACTAGCTAGCTCGCTACCGATGCACCTCGTCGCGCTGCGTTCGCGCGATGTACCATTCGCACAACGACATTGTGCGAGTGTGCGTCCGCTTGCATGCATCACTAAGCAGAGATGGTTATACGCGCTGAAAAATTTAACCAATTCGCTTCGACCTGGACGGATGCGTTCTTCCGACGGGAGATCTCGCACATGGGAATTGGCCCTATCTAGAGGGTAGACATAAACGATCAATTACGCGCTACTCTTTATTACTCGAATTGGTCTTTTTATTAATTTTCTTTATGCTTATTTTTCATCGGCGACCGTAGTGATGTTGTTTTAAAAACATTTAGTACGTTTAATCATCGACAAATCAAATGTAAAATTTACAATATCCATTGTTAATAAAAGTAATGGAAAAGGAAAAAAATGATAAAAAGGAATGATTGAAAAAAAAGAAAATAAATAAGTAAATAACAATAAATAAAAGATAAAAAAAAAGAAAAAACACGACAAATAAAACCAAAAAATTAATAGCCGGAATGAAAAATAACGAAGAGAAAATAGATAATTAAGAAATAGAAAGATAGAAAGTGAGAGGGAGAGAGAGAGAGAGAGAGAGAGAGAGAGAGAGAGAGAGAGAGAGAGTAAGACACTCGCACGCGAATTACCGTGGAAAATGCGAAAAAGACCTTGGCTCGAAATTTTCGAGCTCTTTAACGAGGATCGAGAGAATTGATGAACGCCATCAAGCAAGGATTGTGTGCAGGTCTGCCAGAAATTTCGATTATTACTTTAAAACGAACAACGCGAGTTTACGAAATTGTCTAAAATTATCCTTGTCTCGTAACCAAGCTTTTTTTTCTATCTATTCACTTTGTTACACGATGCGAATCGAATCGAATTTTTTTATTTATTTTTTTCTTTTTCTTTGAAATATTCCATTATTTGAGAATTTAATTTTTACTCGCAACTTATCTTATGCAAGTCTTATTTACATTGAAAAATAAAAATAAAAAAAAAAAAATTGTAACAAATTTAAATTTATTAAATTTACATTACTAAAACTTTGTATGTAGAATGTGATTAGTATTATTATTAAACGGCTAAATTTATACTTAAAAATTATCCTTTTTATCATCTTAAGATATATTAGTTGAAAATATTTTTAAAAACGGCAACGCTACATTTTTTTTTATTCAAGAGCAAATATTGCTTATTTGGTACTTTTAAGTTACAAAATTTACAGATAACCATTTAGTAAAAAAAGTAAGAAATGAAAATTGTAGTGAAAAAAAGAGGTGAAAAAAATCAATGGAAATTTTTGGATTTTTCGAACGAACTAAATGTGTTGTCGAAGTCATTTTATTTTTTAACAAATCATAACATAAATTTTACTGCAATTATTTATTTCTTTTGTTATTACAAAAAAAAAAAAAAAAAAAAATACAAAACAATATTTGCTTAATACAATGTACAAATTAATAATATATGTATATAAAACGATGAGAAGTGATGATAAAATTAATGTTTGATCTGACTTATATCCATTGTATCAGTCTTACGAGTCCTACGCATAATCGCCTTTTCTCGTCGCGTGCAGATATGAACAATGAGCAATGATAAGAGCGGCATGGAGCAAGTCCAAGGTCGACATACATCAATCATTTTCTATTCTTTGAAACAATGATCGTTAAATTGACAAAGCCAACACGTTAACCGATACGTTTACACATAAGTATAGTCCAAGTAAAAATAAAAAAATTTCGAAAGCCTGCATAAATAATAAACCGGCTAATTTTTAGTTATCTAAAGATGTATATGCACAAAAGTGTGAGCTTTTGACATGAATTACATAGGCATGTAAAAGTTTAAGAATCATCATAATCGAGTATAACTGATATATAATTTATTTTCACTGTTGAAAATTTTTTGTTTTAAAATTATTAGATTAAGATTATGTTCATAGATTATATTTTGTTTAAAAAATTTTTTAAATTTTCGTTTTAGCGTAATTTTAATAAAATATTAATTAAATAATTAATTGTTTATTTATTTTTTTATTAACATGAATTAATATGAATTAATAATAATTAATATACATTCAATTTAAGATATCATTTATATGTATAGTAATGGCAAGCAACTTATTTTGAACTATTTTAAAATTCCTCAGTGATAATTATCAACTGATTTTAATCTTTAAGCAATTTTATTATTTTTAAAAACCGTATTATCTACGATAAAAAAAATTGTTATCTCTAAAAGAAAAATTGATGCAAGATTTCTATGAGCAAGAATTTATTGCTACACCGATATAATGTCTCGTTAAAAAAAAATTGAAATTATGTTTTTCTTTTTTAATTTAATATAATTTATTTTTATATATTATTTATTATTTTTATAATCTAATACGAAAATATGTAAAAGAACAAAGAATATCGAACTTTTTTATTTTCTCAAAAGTATGCAATTGATTATAAAAGCAGTAAACTGTGAAACATCAACTATTTTATGTAAAAAAAAATCACTCAAAATAAAAATGTCTACGAATTTACATATTATCAAAATATCATTAGCAGTTACATTACTCATTCAATTACAGACTTCAAAATTTCTACAGTATCGATTAAGTGCAAAAACACTTTTGTATATTCTTTTTTTTCATTTTTAAAAAATTTGCCTAGAAAAAGATATCTTAAAACAATTTTATTTACTCCACCAACCAATATTACATAATAAATTTAGCATACTGCAGAAATTGCGTTATAGTTTGAAAATTTTCCAAAAAAAAAAAAAAAAAAAACAACTAAATTCCATTATTTAGATTTTCTTTTGAATATTGATCTAAGCATTATAAAAATTATTATAAAATAAATGTTTACGTTACTTTTAGGTGACACAATAAAAAATAATTAAAGATTTTGTATATAAACTACTCTTGTAAATTCTATTATTGTTAATGTAAAATTATATTTTATAGAAGCTTTCTTTTTCTACAAAATAATTATTTTTTACATTAATTGATACAAATGCAAATTACACACATATTTTTTAAATGAAAAATTATAATTCGAAAAGCATTTTATTAATTGCAAATAAAAATAATATCAGTCGTGTGATATTGTTCATATAATAATTGATTTGATATTTATTTCTGTATCGTATTTATATTTATAATTAAACATTAGCCAGCGATAAATTAATTAAATTATAAATAAGTTATAACTAAAACTAAATAATTAATAGTTTGACTCAATAAATATTCAATGGTAAATATATTCAGTTTCTTTAATATAAAAATATGAGTATATTCTTTTAGAAAATATATTCTATAGTATGTTTTTATTACGCTCAGTTAAAGCATATCGGATTTGAACGAACCAGAAATAAATTTTTAAAAATTAATATTTTAA
Source organism: Chalcis sispes (assembly GCA_949987625.1). NCBI lineage: Eukaryota > Metazoa > Arthropoda > Insecta > Hymenoptera > Chalcididae > Chalcis > Chalcis sispes. Next base: position 18,008,785 of record OX465097.1, read on the forward strand.
GAAATGACAATTATTGATCAAATTTGTTTTAAGCACTTTTTTTTTTTTTTTTTTTTTTAAGATACCAAAATAAAACGATAGCTATAAAATTATTTTTATTAAATCATTTTAATTTTGCAAAAAAGTGGAAGGATCTGTATGTGCTCTCAAGAATCAATTATTAATATCGATTAAGTTCGACGCTCAAATTTTAAGTCAATATTATAATTAAATATATTATTATATTTTATTCTTTCCATGTAATACTGCTAATTTAAAATAGTGTATATATATATATATACTATAAAAAAGTTCTGATGACAATAAAAGATAAAAATATGTATTTTTTCATTAAAACCCTATGCAGTATTAAATACGAGTACAAGTTTATTTACTTTGTTTATATAATCTTTTCAAATCTTAAATTAAGAAAATCTAAATTTCTCAAACTAATCCTACTTGTTATTTTTAAGTACTTTTACAGACGTTATACCCTTATGTAAACACATTGTACATACAGATAATTTATACTTTTTATTATACGTTTTACAGTAAATACATACAAATTTTTTACAAATTTCAATATTTACAAATTTCGGTAAATATTTATTTAGCAGTACATTATAGTATAAAAACATACACAATAATATAAAAATGACTGAGCTTTCCTTGGTGCATAAAGTGAAGAAATAAAATTATTATTCCACGTGATTTTATTACGTAATTATATTTTACCTAAACATAATTACACATATATACAAAACTTTAAACTTTTTTTTATTTAATCATTTTATTATAAACTATTATTATAATTATTTATACTAAAGTAATAATTAAATAAATATAGTAGTTAATTTGAACTAATCTAAAATAAATTTTTTCATTTGCCATTCATGAGTAAGAATAGCGTTTGTTACCTGGGAACGAAGTCGAATTAGAAAACTAATCACGTATAAAATAACAGTGTGTTCAAGTAGTAAACATGAAATCATTCGTGATACACGCAGATACATTTTATAATTATAAACTCAACATTCTAGATTGTTTTATTATTTTTTAAAGTCATTGCATAACTTAAAGATTGTTTATAATTTTTTTTTTTTTTTGTTTTCCAGTAACGTAAACAATGCGAGCTTTAATTTTCATTGGTCTTATTTGACTTGTAGCAAAACAGTTTTCTTATTTAACGGTTAGCTTAATGCAGCTATTATATAGATGAGCGTGTAGATAATTATTAATAATACTTATGTAATGATATATGCAATGAACTAAGATAAGGAAAAATACTTAAACCTTCAATCATGCAAATGTATGATTAATACATAAACTATTATTGCTCATTTTTGTAAATATATCAAATTTTAGAAATACGTTTATAATAGTAAAAGGATATTGTTAAAAAACCTACTTCCTTTTTTGCATTTCCTAGAAAATTTTAATACATTATATTATCATTGCAATTTTATTAGATTTATTTTGTTCTTTTATTTAAATTAAAAATAACTATTGTCAAAGCATGTATAGAATTAAATAAAATAAATTGACAAAGTGAATTCCAAAATTGTGATGTGATTAGACTACACTTACTAAAATCATTAAAAGATTTAATAGTTGCTATATTAGTAATTTTTTTTTTTTTTTTTTTTTTTTTTTTTAGATCATTATTTTAAAAAATATACTAATAAAAATGATTTATTTATTGCACAAATCTAAGCATAAATTCACCATTTAACAATTTAAATAAAAATATAAAAAAAGCGATCTAAATGCAACATATAATGATATCATAAACTATTGTAAATAAATCATTCTTAATCTATTTGCCAAAAAATATTTATAAACAATAATGAAAATCTACAATACATAATTTAAACAATTTAAAAATAAAATTAATATAAATCTTTATATAAAGAGTTTTAAAAATTTTGACAAAGATTTGTTCCTCTTTAAACCGAAACTACATATTAACTTAACGTTTTAATGTTCGTATAATGATAACTAATTTTCCTTTTAAAAAAATAAGACGAAGCTTTTCCTTACTTACCTGTGAATACATTAATGTTTTGTAAACTAAAATTATCTTTTTCTATCATAGTCAATGAAATAAATGTATTTTTAATTTCTTATAATATTCTACAATATTTTAACATTCTGCTTTCAATGAATAAATAAAATTCATAACATGCAAAAATTGATACATAATATGATGTACGATTAAGAAAACCAATGTAATGCAAAAATTATTCTCATAAACCAACTTTTTAACATTATTAGTCATTTAAAGTTTAAAAGCCGTATTAAGTTTATATTCTAGATTGTGCAATTCATTAGCTCTTGTATTAAGATACATTTTGCACAATTGATTTAGATTTTTTCCATTTTCACGACAGTTACAATTTATCTTAATGCATTAACTTAATAATTATTTAATAATCTTATATTAATAATATCTTAACAACTTATGTTAATAATTTTAAGAAAAATTGTTTTTTTTCTCTCAATTATTTTACCACATATTAAATCGTCTAAATATTATTAAAGAAGTTTTGATAAATTTATTAGATCATTTAAATACAAACTATAGAACCTATTTACGTAAAAAATGAAATATTACACTAATACTGAAATTTTAAAAAATTGTTAATTAATTATGGAAGTGTACCAAAATCACCTTTCAAAAAACAACTTCCAGATTTTTTACGCGACCGATTTTCGTCCTTGGTCTTTTAAAATATCATCATAACGTGTGCACACACAACTGACGCAGTGCATTGCATAAGCAGCAGTAGCAGATTAATTTTCTCTCTCTCTCTCTCTATCGGACCTCGTCCTTGACAAATTGCTTGTAACGTAAATTGCAATTGCACGATATCCGCGAGAGAGCCATGTTCCCCCTTGTGCGTGCTGTGACCAATGATTCAATCGACTCTTCCACGGGTACTGTATGCGCGCATACATGATCGTGATCCCTTCACTCTCACAACCGATAGTACAAGAGAAAAAAATAGAACATTACTTCCGCTCCGCAAACTTAAACGAGCGTTAAAAAAATGAGTCTTAAGTGAAATATTATTATCGCTATATTAACACGTATCATTATTTAAGTTTTTAACGACTCGATGAAGGAAGTATTTTGTTATAATCTTGCTATTTTGAAATTCACTTAATTTTTTAATAACTTTATGATTGCAAAAACAAATTTTGTCAATGAAGAGAAAAATATAAATATCGTATAACTACGAATACCTTGCATTCATTAAAAACTTAATACTTATAAATTACTTTAATTTGTTTAAATCATTTGAAACTGCAATGCAATTAAACTTAAATATTTTAAGTAAAATATTATTTAGTTATTTTAAATTTGTAAAATATAATGCAATTCAATTCTTTAAAAATGTTTATATTTAAAAAAAAATAATTTTTTTAATTAAATATTTGAATTCAATGCACTATTGATAGAAATAAAATAAATTTACTTAATTAATTTACTTCACTTCACATCACATAATTTTAGTATTTGTTATTCAGTATTTTGCAGAAAAACTTTAATTCATAAAAAAATTTTAATTTACAGCTACGTAGTATCTTCCACCTCAAGCTCATTAAGCTAAAAATAAAGTTTTATTTATATTAATAAATTTTAATAAAATATAAATTTTAGTAAAAATAAAAATATTTAATTTACCTCTTGAATTTTTTGAGCTTCTTGTGCAAGGAAATTATCGATAATTTCTTGGAAACGTTCTCTCAATTTCATATTTTCAATGTTTGCAACAGTTTCTTCTTGTTGTCGCCTCTGTTCCTGTAGCTTAGCAATTTCAGTTTGTAATTGCTCACGTCGGGCTTGAATAGAATCTGCAAAAACAATATATAAATAAAGTTTGAATTTATAATACATAATACAATTATTTAAAATTACGTACCTTTGTTCATTATCACATTCTGTGATTCAGAAAAACCATCCGGTATTTCATAATCATCAAAGTTGTCCATTTTTGGCATTTTAATATCTTCAATTTCTGGTTTTACAACCTCTACAGTCACTTCAGATTCAAACATTTCTTTACTAAATTCTGTAACCAATGGGCCACTGTTGGTTGATGGAACATTTGCCGATGGTTCTGAATACCCAACTTGCATAGAATTTGAATCAGAAACTCTACTATCTGCAGATAATCGACTATTTTCATCTAATTCCATAACATTGATATGTGCTTCTTCATCATCATCTTCACTATCGCTAACAGCTTCCCCAAAAATATCATGTTCCGCTTAAAGTAAAAAAAAATATTTTTATTTTTATTGAGCAATCAAGGATTAAAATTTATTTTATTGCATTGTTTTTATTGCATTATGTTTAAGTTTATCTAGACAAACATATTGTTTTTTTTTTTTATTTTTTATAATTTTAAACATTAAAATATGGTTAATAACAATATTGCTCAAAAATATTTTTATTAATTCCATAAATACTTACCAACATCAATACTTTGTGAGGTATCATTTAAGTTTTCTCTTTTGCCTTTAACAGTTCCACTAGATGAAACAATGTTTGGTTTTGATTGATCTTCATCTTCACATATTACTTCCCATCTTACATTCACAGCATCATTATCTACTCTTAATAGTCGTTTAACTTCTTTTTCTATTTCTGGAGCTTCTACATACTTTTTTTTTAATGTTTTTCTAAATCTTCTTCTTCTTACATTTTTTGTCGGTGGAGTTACACCATGAGGCCAGAGAAATTTTTTATCTACTTTCATGGGATCTTTTTTCTTTTGTCGAACAGGTGACTCTTCATCTGTATTTGTTTGATCATCTTCTTCCTTACAAATAAGAAGCTAAAAATACAAAATATTTTATCGTCTAAATTTAACGTTAATAATTTCCTAATTTTTTATACATACTTGACAAATATCTGCAGTTTTATAAAAACTTTTATTATCTATAGTTTTCATTGACTCTACTATTGTTGGCAAATCTACTATCTATTGGTTAAAATAAACATTAATATAGATTGTACATCTAAAATAAATAATTGCAATAAAATTGTATTACTAATAAGTTAAACTCAACTGAATTCATACTTTTGCATGAAGTAACCAATGATCAAATCTAACTTCTCCGTAACGCATATCATTTTCTAATTTAATTGTCAATCTATCTTTAATAGGTAAAGCATTTCGTAAGGTTTCTCTGAGAACTTTTGCAGGTTCCTATAAAATAAAACAATATTCATATAAAACGTACAATTATTTTTTTAGATAGAAAAGAATTATTTTCTAGGAAATTGAACAATACTTACAGGAGGCAAACGCATTATAAATTGACTTTCTAAGTCAACAGGTTCATTTTTACTTTTTAAATCTGCATTATTATTGTGTTTATGCATTTTTTTAAATTGTATTATTAAATTTTACAAAAATATCAAAGAGATTAAAAAACTCTTGTGCATTCAAACCACGACTCAAACGCTGTTGACAAATTGTAGGTAACATTTATAATTACAATCCAAAAAGATCTAGAAAATTTTGGCAACTGGCGACACATAGTGGTGATTCCGTTAAACACTGACAACGTACCAAGGAATAAGTATATGCGACTGTGGTCTGTACTATAGCACTTGAAAATTTTTTTTAATGATTTTGTATACAAATTAACAATGATATGATTATTGTTAATCAATCAAATTAATTTTTATTTTATTAATATCAACTAATTAAACATGTAGAATTCTAAATTTTTTAACAATTATTTAATGTTTTTATGTTTTACTATAGTATAAATTTCCAAATTTATAAAATTATTCAGTTTTAAGACTAAATTATAAACTATCAATAAATTTAAAAATTGTTTACTTATATTTGTTTCATTTTTAAATATGATTAATAAATAATAAATTCCAATGAAAATATATTTCTTTTTAAATATTCAATTTTTAAAATAGTATTTTTTTATAAAAATGAGGAATAAAACGTTAATATTACGAAACGTTTTTGTAAATATTATTCTATATATGGTATTAACATAAATCAATAGAAAATATTTTTTTATCGTAGATTTTATTTTTGAAAATTATAAACAATTATTTTTTTGTAGATTTTACATCTTTAGATTTAGTAGCCTTTTCTTTCTTTGCTTTCTTCTTTAACCTGAAGAATGCATCTGTTCTTAGTGCATTCCTTATTCGTCTTGTTCTGCGAAGCTTAAATCGATCGAAATCACTCAAATTTAATCGCTGAAAATAGTTACAAAAAATATGTGTCATAATAAAATGTCAAAATAAACTATTTCTTAACTATCAATTTTTATAACTACCTTCTTCTTGGCTTCAACTTTTTTAGCCCACATGGTATCTTGCCATTTCTCATCGATTTTTTCAGCTGCCCATGCTTTACGCACAACACGGGTAGAACCAGTGAATGGGAACTTTATACGGAATTTTGTTAAATGGAGATCACTCAACCTCATCTGTCCACGTGGAATATTTGATGCAGGTCCATCAACCAAAACCTGTAATTATATTCAACTTTAAAATATGTTGAAAAACTTATGTGTAAAATATATTTAAATTGTATTGACTTCAGTTAAAAAATTAGCTTCAGTTATGTATCAGCCGGCAATTCCTATCAAGAATATTGGATCATCATATTAAGTAATAAGTTTAGATGTTCTAGTAGTATTTAAAAAATATTATAAATGTAATTTATAATAACATATTTATTTTTTTATAATTTTAAAAATTTTGTAATTTATATTAAAAACTTACTCTGTTTTGATCAATAACATCAACAATGCTGACCAATTTCCCCTGGTGAGGTCCATTGCTGACATAGGCAATGCGCCCTGTTTCCACAAACCTTTGGAAAGGCTGGAATAACAAAAAATATAATGAAATCCGTATACATGAATATAATAAAATAATGAAATATTTATTCCATTATATTTATTAGAATTTACACAATAAAGTCACTGAAGTATACTTATGGCAATATTTAATACTTTTGTATTGAACAAATAAAACAATTTGTTGAAAAAAAAACGTCATTTGAAATTTTTGTATACTCTATCAAAGAAACCAAATCAACAAAAAAATAAAAAATCAACAATAAAAAAATAAAAAAAAAAATAAAATATCAACTAAAATGCCAATAAGCATACCATGTGGTTTTTCTTCGGCGAAGAGGTTAAGATAATCAAGTAAAAATAAAAAAAAAAAAAATTAAATTATTAACTTAAGTTAATCTTTCAATTTAAAACCCTTTATAATAATAATAGATATAAAAATAATTTATATTATTATTAATTTACGTCTTTACAGTGGAAAGTAGAAAAATCAGCCAAGAGCGTGGACGAACAATGCACTTACCATGATCGCCGGAAGTGAAAGATTCGACTGACTGAGAGATTTTGGCGTTTCCCTACGTGAATAGATTGAGGTTCTCAAAATTTTTAAGTAATCAACTTAAATTGTATAAAACAAGAAAAACATTATTAAAATTTTTACAAAATATTTTTAAAATGTTTAAATTAAAAATTTTAAATATAAATAATATTTATTATACATGATAATAATTATTTTTTAAATATAAAAAATTTCTTTGACTAACGTTGTGATTCCGATCAAACTGTATTCTGATTGGTTAGCGTTCTATTATGTTATTTGTATATATATGTGATATTTTCCTTATTTCACTTGATTGTTCCACGTCATTTTCATTACGTCTTTTACGCAGTAAATGTCTTTTGCATTTTCAAGAAACAGAACGAAAACCAAATGAATTTTGGTTAATAAATATTTTTTATTTTTCGACATTATAAGCTGAAAAAATGGATGAAAATTTTTCAAATGAAATGCAACAATTGAATTGTAAGTAATGCCTTTTCTTATGAAATTTTACCTGTTTTCTTTTTCATCCCGTTTCTTTTATTCGCCCTTGAAAATAAGTCATATATAGTTTTATATAAATATGGTAATTTTTTAATTGAGTATAAAGTATAATAAATATAAAATTGTATACTATACCTACAATTATTTATTTGCGAAATTGTGCGATTGAGTTCTTAAATAATATATCATTATAGGTTTGTTAGAAAAACATAAACAATTACAAGAAAGATCAGTATTTAAATTAAATCATCAATCTCAAGAAATACAAAATAATTTAAATCTACACTGTAACATGAATAATTATTATAGAACAAATAATTATATAACTCAAGAAAAACTACCCATTTCAACCATGGGTAAAGTATACGTCAATCCAAATTACACAAAAAGGAAACCTGTAATTCATGTAAATCCCTATATTAATGTAAAGTCTACAATTCATATCAACCCAAAATTAATACAAAATATGACAAATTCTCAAAATCAAGAACAAATTTCAAAATATAATGTACAAAATATTTATCCTCTTACTCAATCAAATGTTCAAACAAAATGTTCTGTACATGTAAATCCAAAATTAATGACAAAATTGATTTCCAAAGTACCTGAAAAAGACCAAACTATAATAGAAGAACATCGTGATTTTAATACATCAAGTATTGCAGTTGTACAAAAAAAATTGGATTCTTCATTGATGAGCAGAGCGGATTCTAAGAATGTGCCTTTAAAAAATATTAGTTCAAATTCTCCTAATTTAAGAAAAAAAAATTCGTCTAATACAACTTTATCTCAAAAAAAGTATCCTAAGAATTATGTTGTTCAATCAAGAACAAAACTTGTAAAATATAGTAATAATCTCAAAAAAAGTCCAAACACCAGTTTAGTAGCCTTATCACAAAGAAAACTTGTGAGAATAAAAAAAAGTCCCAAAATAGTTGCAAGTTCTTCAAACCAAACTAAGTTTATAACTCCAACAAGAAAAAAGCTTTCATGTTCTGAAATAAAGAAAATAAAAATTAATCCAAAAAATATAAACAATGCTAAGAGTCAATTATTAAAAATAAATAATTTCAAATTAATGACAAGTATTGATAAATACAAAATAAACTGGTATAACAGATGCATGTCAAAGTTGTCATCTAAGAAGAAAATAAATGCATCAAAAATAATAATGTGAGTATTAAAGATACCTAAAGTGTTCTTTATATTTATAAATTATATTTATTTAAAAATATTTCAGAAATAATTCAGTTGGCCTAGTTTCTATTGGAGGGATCATGTATAAAACGTCTAGAAATCAATTAGTTCGTAGTAGTCCTAGTGCTTCATCGTCAAAAAGTAAAATTATATATATTTTTATTATAATATTTATATTTTATTTAACTTTTATTTATCCTATAAAAATAAAATTGATTATAGGAAGGCGCAGTTTAACAACAAATAAAAACAATCAATATTACATTGCTAAAAATGGCAAAAAACTTTTAAAATTAGATTCAGTTAAGAAAAAAGTTGATAATTCTTCTTTAAAACTAAATACTTTAACGACGTTTAGTAAAAATTATAAAACTAGTGCTAGGTAATAATTAAAATTTTATTTTTGAATGTTGCACAAACAAAATTTGTTTAAAATTTTTAATTGCAGTAATAAGGTGAAACAAAGAAGCTTAGAAATTTTGCGTAATAAGATGCGCAAAAACAACCAACCTTGTTTATTATTTCAAAGATTCGGCTACTGTTCTAACCAAGTTAATGGCACCTGTTCCAAATTACATGATAAAAAACAAGTCGCCTTGTGTAAAAAGTAAATCTTTTTTAAATTTCTTATTTTCATAGTTACATTAATTTTATTAAAATAAGTTTTATTTCATTTTCAATTACACATAAAAATTATTTATAAAATTATATGTTATTTTATAATATAATTGTTTATTAAAGCAGAGCTTTCTTTTTCTTTAAATATAAACATGTGTAATTGAAAATACTTAATACAAATTTTATTAATAGTCTTTTTCATTGTTCAATGTAATTAATTCTTTCTACAACAATGAAGAGGATATTTGAAAAATTTAATCCTACTATAAAAAAATATTTAAATCACTTCTACATCCAAGTCATAATGATGACAAGGATACATGATTCTTATAATTCTTAGTTTATTATCTGATTCAGTTTTCTCCAAGGCAAGTGTCTATTGGATAACTGTCCACTATCTCATAATGTTGGTCCAGAAAAAATGCCAACATGTAAATACTTCTTAGAAGGCTGCTGCAATCGAGAAAAATGTCCATACTTGCATGTGAAAGTATCATCAAAGAATCCAATTTGTGTGGAATTTTTACGTGGTTATTGTCTACAGGGTAATGAGGTAAGAGTATATAGGTATTTTATGTTACTTTTTTATATATATTTTTCTTATTCGTCAGCAAAATCAAATAAGCATTATATGATGTTTTATTAACATATTGCGTGCCGAAACGGGTTTTCAAGACTTTCCGTTTAGACTGCGTATGCGACCCAAGATTAATTAAGATTAAATAAACTTTTTTTTAATGTACGCCTTACAATTATTCAACAGTACAAAAAAAAAATTAGTAAGAAAAGAGGGAAGCCCCACGCTATAATAAACGCAGTATACGTGAAAACTCATTAGGGATCGCTTATACGCCTTATATTGCACGAAAATATGTTAAAAAGAAAAAATTTATTTAAAGACTTCAGATCTTCCAATTAAAAAAATATAAAAATGTAATACTTTAAATTAAAAAAAATAATAATATTAATTTAGCAAAATTATCGAAAAAATTAATAATTTCATTTTTTTTTTTTTTTTTTTTTTTTTAATTTTTATTCATTGACAATGTTTTAATACTTAACTTTAAAATAATTATCTAAATTTTTTAATGTTTTTAAATTTTCACATATTTAAAAAAGAATTTGTTTTATTTATGAGTATACTGAAAATGATTTAAAAAAAAACATTTATCATCATAGCAAATTTTTTAACAACAATCACTTATATTTAAAAAGTATTCCGTACTATCCAGCTGGCATGCAACAAAATGAAAAATTAAGAATGTGATTAAAGTGCACTATCTTACAATATTAACAAAAACATGACTTCTTTTCTCGCACAGTGCCAGAAACGTCACATATTCGCGTGTCCTGAATTTGATAAAAATGGCAGCTGCAGTAAAGGTAAGTCTTGTCCATATCCTCACAAATCACACTTGACAGAGATAAAAAAGTTCAGAAGAATCGCGCGGCATAAAAGCAACACGCCAAGTGTAAAAGAATCGGATAAAACTTTAAAAGAACTTAAAAATGAGTGTAGAAAACGTTATTATGATGAAATAGATGAAGATTTAAGTAAAAAAAGAACTAATCTGTTAAAGCATGTTAAAATTATAAAAGATGTACATCTGTCACAATTAACAAATAGCAGTGTTATACATGATGATAATTCAAAACAAAGTATAAATAATAAGGCTTCTGTAAACTATGAGGAAAGGCAGGAAGTTTTATGCAATCCATCAAGAAGACCACCTATTGGTCCACTTCCTGCATATATTCCGATTGAATGACAGTGAACAGTTTCTACAAAGACAATCTTTTTTGCATATAAATCAAAAAGTGATAGTTTTTGTAATATAATTATTTTAGATCTTTAATTCTAAGACATTATAAATGACGAACTGTGATATTGTTTTACAAGTAAAATTTAAATTAAAATTTTAAGAAGTTTTGTACTTGATCATAAAAAGTTTATACTTGTAAATGATTTATTTGATTAATTATTAAAAAGTGTATCAATTTTTATATATAATAAGTGTGCCAATTCGTGCTTAAATTAAATTAACATCATATCATGTAAAATAAGAAAAACTTCAAAACACTAACATTATTATATACATATACATATATATTTTTTGTAAATGTTATTTATATAAACAAGTTATGTACGAATAAATTAAAATAAAATATATATATATTTTAAATAAATAAGATTTTTTTTAATATTTACAGTCTTGTTTTTTTATTACAAAATATCCTTATCATTATGACTTAGTATACATTTATACATGAACCCTGCATGAACGAATTAGAACAATATTTATGTTTCATGAATTATAAAATTAAACTTATTTTTTTTTATTGTGATATAAAAGTGTCCAATTGGTTTCATAATTATAAGCCAGAAAAATTGGACAGTGCAGAAGTAAAGAAATATTGTTTGTATCGACCTGTGATGATATTAATAGCCATTGATCTAACCAAATTTGCATGCTGTCAAGAGACATGTTTACTGGGTTGACACCTCTAAAAGATAATGCCTGAAAAATTAAGATGAATTTAATTGATAATAATTAATGTAAATAAAAAGTTAAATTTTATTTTATATAAATATTTTTCAAATATTGCTTTTTAAGTTTATAAATTATGTTTTGTGAGTTCAATTTTTACATGTTTTATATTAAAAATTTTTTTTTGAATTATAATTAAAAATTTTAATTTTTTTCTTAATTTTTAAATTTATCTGCTTCAAATTAGCAAAATAATTATTTTTTATTATTTAATTTTATATAATTTGTATTAGGAGTTTCAATAGAACTAGAAAGTAATGAATTTTTTAAAATATTTTTAATCATGTGTTATAATTATATATTAAAATCCTAAAAATTTTTTATCATTTCAAAAATTTATTAAGATAATTATGAAGTTAATATAAAAGTAAAAATAATAAATAATATTAAATTATTAATGTACCCATCGTATAGCATCGTAAGGCAATTTTGTAACTCCTCCTTCCCGTTGAATTGCAGTATCCATCCTTTTAATCAATAAGCCTCTTTCATAAAGTCGTTTTTTGTTCCTCAAACTAAACCCACTCATTCCATGAATTTTAAGTAATTCTTTCTGAAATAATAAATATTATACATTAACGAATAATAGTTCTAAATAATCAAATAAGAATTGCATAAAATTTAATATTATTATAACTTACAACATGTTTTCTTGTAATATTATTTAAAGAATATGGAGGTCCTGAAAATAATTTATTACAATATATTATATCATCAACTGTTGGATGAGTTCCACTTCCTAAGTGAGCAACAATTTTTTCTAATGTTATCTTTAATTCTGGATCTTTTATATTTTTCACTTGGCTTTGTACACATCGAAACAATGGCTTGTAATGCTTTAAACGTTTTTTATGATCTTTTAACATAAAATTTAACTTATCTTCTATTGACCAATAATGAGATGTTAAAATTACATGAGGAAAATAAAATGCCATTGGAAAAATAATATAATTTGTAAAAGGTATTGCTGATATTAATAAAATTGGAGAAATTTTTATTAAATCTTTTGGCATGGTAAATGTCATTTGTAATTCCTCTCTAGTAATATTGTCGACTCCATAATTTCTAATTTTTTTGCGCACTTGCATATATTTTTTAAGGTCTTGATAAAAGTCCTTTGTTCCAACACTGAAAACTCTATACACATACATTGTTTTTGGAAAGTTTTTTTCCAACACTTTTTCATAATTTTTGACGTAATCAATGTAACGGAAAATCCAGTATTTTTTAAATATTGTAATCCGTGAATTTTTATTGGCATTTTGTAAATTGGTCTTTTCATCGGTATCGCGTTTTTGAACAGTTGTTGAACAAGACCGTGAAGACAGTAGACTTCTTCTACGTAAGATTCGTGTTGTAATTCTAAACATATCACGTAGTATTATACTTAACAATAATTAATTTTTTTTTCCAAGCAAACACTTTTTAAATTGTATCATCCTATTGCATTATAAATATTTTGTTCACTTTTAGGTTATGTTCATTTTCATTGGTCGGTTCATAAAATTCTTTAAAAAGTTTTTAAATCTTTTTATTAATTATGAATATCAATTATCAATTAAATTTGTAAAATACAATGACAACGATTAAACTTAATGACAATCAATGATGAAACTTAACGACAATCAACGTTTAACGCGTTCAACTGATTTCTTCGTACTTGCTCTTTTTACAGAGCAATAAATAGCCTTAAAATATGAGCTAGAACGATTGGCTGACGGTAACCTTGTAATACACGTGCCGCTTCTCGACCAATCACAATATGTGTAAAACCACGTGCACACATTAAATGTCAAAGAAGTAACTAGTCGTCTGCTCTACTTTTGTAAACAAATACTGAATAAAAAGAAAACAACGATTCGCAAACAAAATTTTTGTATTCACGTGATGAATTGTAAACATAAATGGTGAAATCGAAAATATTTACAATTGAAAATAACACGAGCATTCTTATTTCAATTAAATTTGTTACTACTTAAATAAATATTATTAAAATAGATAACATTGTTATTGGAAATTAATGACCAATTATTTATTATTTTGTAATTAAAAATCTATAAGTCAAAAATATTTGCAAGAAACCATTAAAAAGGTTCATAGTAAATAGTATATAAAAATTTGAATGTATGTTGTAAAAATACTACGAAGGGCCAAATATGTTGAAATAGTTAAACTACTTATATAATAATTTTATAGGTACTAAAAATAAGACGATTTAAAAACAATTCATTCGTATATTCCCATAAATAATCATTATCGTAAATTTTTTCATACTTAATTTATTACGATTTATATAATATTATTATGATGACAAAACATAAAATTTTTAATTTCTTAACTTGGTAATTATATACTTTAAATAATTCTATATAATTATGTGTATTCTAGTAACAATTTTTATTTTTATAAAAGATCATAAAGATTTTACAATACTCAGAGAAACAATGCAAATATCATCGTTAAAAATATTTATTTACTCAGTGTAAAAAAGAATGTACGTAGTATACTTTTATTCAGAATTAATACTTTAATAAATCGTAAAATTATGCGACCGCGATATCAATTATCAAGTGGCGTCAACTGTGCTGATTTTGCAGGTTATACAAGTATATATACAAGTTATAAAGAAAAATCTGCAAGTTATGGAAATAACAAATCAAAAATTTAAAATTTAGCATTGAAAATATAAACTTATATTTGAATTTTTCAAAGAATTAAATAAATATTATTGAATTTTAATAACAAATTTTAAGTATAAAAAGATATGATTTTGTTAAAAATTATTTCTATACTAGATTTAAAAATATTCTATCATGGCATTTTATTTTACTAAGATAAATTTATGTAATTAATAAATATAAATCTTTTTTATACACGTATAAGTTACGTAAACTTAAATTTGTATCGCTAGATGGCTTCTAAAGTCATACAATAATCAAGTAAATATTTTTAAAGTTTTTAAACAATTTTTATAAATCATAATTTACTATAAAAATAATTTTCAACTTCCTTCGTAAACATTAACAATGAAAAATAAATATTTTTATCATAGCAAATTATCGATGATTAAAAAATCTATCATATTGAAAGGATCCTGCTTTTCCCGCAAGCGTTCAAGTAAAACTTCACTTAGTATATAAGAGCTTCGAAAGAGTCGATCCATCGAGTGGTCCGATGTTACTCAGGCATTATATTAAAGGCTAATGCACTTTGTGGGTCCCTATATATATAATCTTGAGATTCAGCTTTATATCTAAAACTCCTTGCTGTAGCCTTTTCTTGTCTTGTCCCCTATCTTGATTATTTCTAGGTCCCTAAATGTATCCTTTAAGATTCAATCTCGCGAGTAAAAATCACGCGAGTTTCTGAAACGCCTGCGGTGACGATTTCGACCATTCTTTTGAATTCCTTTTTGACATTTTATTGTTTCTTTTTACATGATATTAAATTGTAATTAAAAAGTTTCTATGTTTATAAGCAATTGATTTACTATTTTTATAATTTATGCTCATTAATAACGTAATTAATCTATAAATTATTGAAAATAGAATAAATGTATAAATTTTATTTTTATTACAATTATTAACAGAATAAATTTCTGATTCTTTTTTTTTTTTTATTACATCATTTGAATTAAACAATAATTTTTTAAAATTTCAATATCATTTTTTAAGCAATTATCGAAATGTGAAGAGTTCTAATATTTTACGTACATATGTATTAATGATTTATCTTCGTGAAGTATTCTGACAATAATTCTTGATTTAGTACAATTTCCGATCGAAAAATACATGCACGTATAATTTAGCAACAAAAAAAAACTTATTTCATTTGACTAGTATATACATAATAATTTTTATACTTTTGTAATAAAATTTTCTATCAGCTTCTTTATAAAAATATAGCAATAATTATTGTTTTAAACGGCCATTTCAAATATCTAGTCGAATTCATTATTTTAGATACATTTAAATTTTAATTATTGAATATGCAAGAGATATATTCTGCGCATGGTGATTTTTATGCTTGTGCTATAAATGTTTTATTTTTTTTAATCGAACCACTGTTGTTTGTTATCTGCGAGTTTTATATAGTAGCAAAATATTTCTATTTCTAATGATGTAAAATTAATTATTATAAGTTCAAAATTGTTGTTTTAACAACGAAAATAATTTTATTGCCAAACTTTGTCTATACCAAATATAGTTGTTTGCAAAGTGGCCGAAGTTAAGCAAGTTTTGGCAGAAGAGAGCAAAAATTAACATTATTTGGCAATAACAGAGGATTTTCAGCAGACTTTTTTACCGATTCAGAAAATATCATTTTGATTTTCCAAATCATCACTTAGATTAGGCAGCAATTAAAAAAATATTATTATTATGACAATTAAAGTTAAATAATTAAATAAATAATCATTTTACTTTTTATTTTTTTAAATTAAATAATGTTTTGCTTAATATAATATATATAGAAACTTACAAGTTTGCTCTTACTTAGAATCCATTTATTGTATGTGCCTCATTTATCTCAATATTTCTTTTTTTTTACAAATAATTAAGGTTACACTAAAACGTAAAAGTATATTAAAATTTAATCGCAATTTAGAATGCTTAAACGTACTTTTAAAAATAAATTATAAAAATGTGGATTTAATTTCAAAGTTATAAAATTAATGAGCATACGTAAATTTTGCATAGTCGAAAATTTTATTTTTTAATTTTCCTTTTTTTTTTACATATGCACATGAGTTTATTATTTAATTTTTACGTTTTACTTTAATTAATACTTTATTAATTATGTAATTACTCGAATGGAATTTATCTTAATACATGTGCAAAATGTAAAAGTGTATATATATTTGTCTTTTTAAGTCATAAAAACTTATTCGAACAATAACGCGTTTAATTTCCTTTTTTTATGAAATTCTGAAATAATGTATTTCGGAAAATATTCCAGAGCTCTGAAGAGGATAAACTAGCCGATATCTCGGAAAATTATGCATCTTTGTTTCTACAGTATTTATAAAGAGGGGGTGGGAGAAAAAGAGAGAAGTAGAGAGAGAGAGAGAGAGAGAGAAAGAAAGAGAAAAATACACTGCAAAAACCATTGTCAAAATTAGATTTAATTTTCAAGCATGCACCTTTGACAGGGCCATAAACCCACGGTTGAATTTTCGATGCGTGTAAGAGTCTTCGTCCTCGTAGAATGGCACAGCGAAAACCTCCCGAGCCGATGCCGATGACAAAGATTTTGAATAATGCTTAAAGCACGAAGGGTATAAGATTTATCCATTTTTAGCATTGGAAGGTTCAAGCGAAAAGGTGGTTCTCCCTGGCAGGTCAGCGAACGGCCATCCCCTTGAACCGTTTTCAGTGCGCGTTCTCAGTGCGTGCGCGGAAATATATATATATATATATATATATATATATATATTCGCACGCGCACTGCGACAGACACCTCGTACTCATATAGTGCATAAACGTGGTTATAATACGTGGTACGCCGTTATAAGACTGCAAAAATTATTGTCTTACCTGATGGCCGAGATTCTGGTTGGTCTTTCAAGTCCCCAAGGCTTTAAATAGGATATCGCATATAATGCGAATGGCCCTGCAGGGTCATCATTATGCATTCTTTTATATTCGTCACCTTCCTAAGCAGGATGAACGAGGAAACAGGCTAGTGGAACAAGATTCGCATTAAAATACAGACACATGCAGACGCTCGATTTACATCTTTACTTGATACATACTATATGCCTTGGATATTTCTTGACGCTTTTTAAAGTTTTTCAGTAAAATTGAATAATAATTTTTGAATAAAATTATTTAAAACGGCATGAATAAGTTATACTGGCTTTGTATATAAGCAATGAATTATATACGCGAATAAAGAGTTTTGAAATTTTTTTATATCGATAATTGTACGGATTAAATGTGAATAATTGAATGAAATATACATACATATGTATAAAGAAATATAATTAATTAAATGTACTCTTCGTTATTGTTTACAAATATATGGTAGAAATGTAAAGTACACTCGCGTATTAGCATAATTATATATACAGATTGTATGTATTCGAATGAGTGTAAAGGAAATAAAATAAATACAATAAGTAAATAGATGTACATAAAAGTAAATATGAAAAGATTATATTGTTGAGAGCGTATTTATATTTATTGAAAATTTTATATAAATTCTTCATTAAAGTCTAATTTTTATATAATACTTAAAATCCTTTGTTTTCGTTCTAAAATCCATTTTAATTTTTTAACTTTTTTTTACTTCTTTCCAAAGCTTCTAAAAACATGTAACATTATGTTATAATTTATGTATAAATATTTTCTTATTATTTATTATTAAAATAATTTGTTCGTGGATTCAATTAAATTTGATTTCAGTTCGATTATATGTAGTAATTCTTCATTGAGTTATTCCAAACTGAAACCATCTAACTTAAAGGATTAATAATACAAAGCATCATATGGATATTTAAATTTCATAGTTACATTTATCATAATAGATTAATTCGTTGTCAATATATGTGTTTTCTATATTTAATAAAGTCAAGTTTAATACAAATTTTTAAAATGTTATTAGGTTCTTAATGAATAACAATAAAAAACAAAATTTTAAACAGTTCATTGGGATTATTAAAAAATTAAATTGCTTAAAACATTAAAAACTATTGCAAAAAAAAAAAAAAGAAAAGACAATGAATACATGTTCACATATACTATTTTATTCAATATACTTATAGAAAATGAAACAAACAAATAATAAAATGATTTATTAATAATATAACAATTCACAACATGTATTGCAAAATTACAGAATTTGTAAAATTAATAACAGTAATAATGTAATACTACGGTTTTTAAAATTCTTATTAAAGCGCATGCGTAAATTTGCGTCGTGCAATTTTGGCGGGAGATTTAACATAAATATAATTAATACATTATTTAATTCAAGTATAATTAATAAGTTTTATAAATTTTATTTTTATATAGAAAATTTTAATTAAAAAAATTCGATTTTAAGCATAAAAATAATAATAAGCGAAGGCAATTTTGAATATTTTAAAATCATATTCGACTTACTTTGTAAACAAAATAAACCTATTTTAATTACATAAATATTGATTTATTTATATAATTGTACAAGTATGGATTAAGAAATAATTAGTTTTAAAAGCAATTTTACTTTTTATTTCAAACTACGTTCACGTGATTATAACTATACTTCAGCAAATATAAATATGAAACATGCTGCCTTTGAAAGGAATTTATCGAATAAAAATATTTGTAACAGCCAAATCATTTAAATTTATTATAAGCATTTGATTATATCATTTTTAAAATTTATAAAAAAGATGATTTTGAAAAAAATTTACATGTAAATGCAGCTTTAAAAGCTTTGGTCTTTTATCAAACTTAATTAACTTAATAATCGTTTCCGTTGTCTTTTCACATATATGTATATATGCAATATATACGTATATTATAAAAAATATTATTAAACTAGATGTGCTTCGTAATGCAGCACTTAAAAAAAAAAGTTCTGTTTTTCCTTGGAAAAGCACATTATGAAAAAAAATAATGAAAACAGTAGAGTTGCATATCTATGTTTTCAATCTGAAGAAGGCAAAAACAAAATAAAAAATTCAAAAAATTAAAAAAATTAAAAAAATAAAAAAAGAGAGAGAGAGTACGAGATAAAGTGAGAGAGATAGAAAGAGAGAGAAAGGCAGAGGTAAAACGAGATAGAGAAAGATAGATAAAGAGAGAGAAATGTATCCGCTAGGCGTCGCTGGTTTTTATAAAACGGACCATAGACACTTTAAAATCCCACAGAGCTGGATTATTGGGCGGCTCGAATAGGATAGGAAAAATCCGTTTCGTCTTTTTTATATTCATATTTAATATCCTTTTTCTTTTGTATCTCTCTTCGTTTATTTAATCGCTGACAAATATTAAGAAGTTTGCACTTTCATGATTTGAGAGAGCTGCTTGCCGTGATTGCTAGTTTTTCCAAAAACCCTGAAGAAAGTGTACGTAACCCCCTCCCTTATCTTTCACCTCACCAAGAAGTTGCAGTACGCGAAGTGGCCGTATACACTGATTCATTCTGTCGCACAGTCGTCGGACGACGATGACCGAGGAATCGTGAACACACGCGCGCTTAGAGAAATCTCACATACGCACGAATGTACCGGGTACAAAACTGCAACTAGCTTGAACGAGAGACGCGCCTGAAATCAAGCCGGCCTTTGATCACCGCGTTGTGCTGTAAAGGAGCGAGAGAGGCGCATTGGATTTTTCTCTCTCCTACACACTTTTGTATGTGTCTCTCTCACTTTTATAATATTCACACGTCTCGCACGTCTTTTGCGTCGAGATCGAGTAACATCTTAGATTTGAAGCTGAACTTTTGGCTTTAAATCAAAAATTTTTGGAACTATCATTTTCAACGACATATTTTTCGGCATCCTGGAGAATCTTGATTTATGATTTGAACTTGAAATTTCTCAACTATTAATATTAGTAAAGTGCGTGCAAGTGCTTCCAAAAAGTTAAACGTTTGCTATTTTTTAAATTTCCAAATCTAATGGATAGCTAGATAACTTTTTGGATCTAAAAGCGTTGAAAAGATTAGAAATTTAAGTTGTTTAAATTGACTTTAAAGAGTTTTGACAGAAGAGTGTAGATGGGTCGTTGGCTTATGTTTTGTGCAACAAACAATAGTTTGTCAAAGTGGCAACATGTTCGTAAAGAATATTCAAGATTCCAGAGAGACTGCCATGAATATTGACTGTCCACTACAGGCCAGTCTTAAAAGATCTAGTAGTGCTCCAATGATCAACGAAATTAGTGCTACTATGTCTATCACATCTCCTTCCACATCTGCTCCACCCAGGTATTAAATGGAAAATTTTTTTACTTTTAAAATCTCAGTTTATACTTTTATAATAAAAATTTTATTTATTCTGCACAGCATACAGCTTAATGAATAAGCATTTTGTATTATTGTTGACTTGATTTTAGGGATGCTGTTACATCATTTAATGTCTTTTCAAATATACCTCGAGCAAGAAGATTTAGTACAAGTGTAAGTATCAGTTATTTCATTTTATCATTTCATCATTTGACAATGTATAAGTGCATATGTATGTAATATATTTTCTGATAAGAGAATTATTGCATATAGTAATATTCATTTAAAAATGGACAATATAATCTGATGGATAATTAATCTTTGTATATTATAAAAAGATTATAATATATATTTAAATATATTTTTAAAAATTATTTTAATTATATTACTGAATTGTAAATGGATTATATCCTTAGATTGTAAATATATTGTAATTAGTATCACTTTATAAAAAAATTTTATTATTTTAATTAATCAGTAATTTGATTCATTTAAGATTTTCTCTAAAATCTAATTCATATTGTTAAGTTTTTTAATTTATTTCTTAATTATTCTTACATATTAATATTTGATAATTAATTTTATAATTTTATAGAGCCCAGGTAATGCAATTGGAGTAGGGATTGGCCCTAGATTGGCACCTCGAGTAAATCAATTAAGGCGAGAAGAATGTATTGATGTAGTAGCTGGTCGTGAGGTAGCTCATGAAAAAGAAATTCATAGTGCAATGCAAATTTCTCAATCTTGGGAAGATTTAACCTTTGAGACAGAAGGATTGACATTTAAAGATTCTTCTACAGAATCTGCTCCATCAAGTTTATTAACAACAGCATCTACATTGTTACCACAACTAAGGGCTGATAAGCAACTAATTCCTAAAAAGATTTTTGATCCTTTGAGTTTAAATTTATCTCCTGGTGGACCTCCATCATGTTCCTCACCTTCGCCTACAAGAACAGGCTTAGGTCAGCGTCAATGTTATTCCCCTAATTTCCATGCAGTAGCTTGGAAAAATGGCTCATTATCTCCAAGCCCTACACGAAAAGCATTTGCAACAAGGTATTTCTTTTGGATGAACAACCATTTCAATATATTCATTTTTTCTTTGAAATATAAAATTTTTTAAAGTGAAAAATTCACATATTCAATACAAAATTTTTAAGTTTATTATTACCACATCCTTGCAAACATAAGATGCTTGATACATTTTACATGTGAATCTAATACAATGTTTTATCCCCCTTTTTTCTAATGCAATATACAATTTTTCTAGCTCTCTAAAAGTTAGAGCAATACACATATATTTTTTAAATTTAAAAATGTTTCTACACATTAGAGCAATACATATATATTTTTTAAATTTTTTAAATTTTGTTTGGAAATTAATGCAGTAACTGTATTTTAACATGTACATCAAATATTAAATAAGTGCAGGCTATAACTCCTAGTACAAAATTTATTTTCAAATTATTTTCTTCAAATTAATTTTCAAATAATTCAAAATTAAATTTTCATACATTAACTTTATAAAATATTAAAATAATAAAAAAAAATTTTTATTTATATTTTTTCAAAAAAATATTTTAATACAATCTACCCATATACATATTAGATGAAATTTGAGATTTTATTTTATATTTAAGGCGAAGTTTGAGTCCTATATCAATTCGTCCTAGTTGTCTTGGAGGTACTGGAGGAGGAATGAAAAGAAAATTTGAACTTGATGAAACTATAGGCATGGATCGTCTTTTACAACCTCCTATTAAACGAGCTTTTAATTTAATAATGTCTAATCCATCCAGGTAAATTTTCATTTTTTTTTGCAACTTATTAGTATAATAAATAAAATGAATTTATTTATACATTTGTATTTTTAATATTTTTACTTATTGTATCCTACTAATAAATTAAAAAAGTAATGATTCAATATCTTATCTGTTATAGAAACTCCCACTAAAAAATATTAAATTACGAAGATATCATTCACGTGATAGGGAAAGCAAGCTGCTTAATTATTTTTTTAATATTTTTAATATTTTCCAATCCTATCGTAATTTTGTAATGATTAATTAACTTATTTCTTAATTATGTTTGCAAATAGATTTAATTGGCTTGAAAAATCAGTTCAACAATTTTTCAATTGTGCAGAAAATCATGAAAATTATAATTATTATTTTTGTGATATATTTTATTATGCTCTGTAAAAAATAGAAAATTTTAAAATATTTATATTTAAAAATTTACTGTTTTATTAAAAACTACAATAGATAGAATATAATAGAGAACTTGAAAAAAATTATCATCAACTTATAAACCTATAAAAAATTTTTTAGCTTATTTATAATCCATTATAGTTATAATATTATAAGTTACATAATTAGCAATAACATGTTTATTATTTAATATTAATAATAATATTAAATTTTTATTAATTTATTTTTAGGGCAGAGACAGTATTAAGTCCTTTTTCATCTATAAATGCAAATAGCACCGGATCTGTAGGAACACCTGAATCTATTTCTAGCGCAGATTCACCAAATTTTTCAAATCAAACGAGCGATGAAAACAGCCGCTCTTCAAGTCGAGCACTTTTACAAAGTGACGACGCTAGCATGTCGGATAACAGTAATGACCCACAGCTGATAAAATCGATGGATGCTGAAGTGCCAAGTAATCAGGAAAATAGTTGTGGCGGTGACAATAGGTGAACAATTATCACGGCGAAGCGTTTACGCTATTCCTTATTCAAAAGCTTTTTTTCTTTCAAGTTAGTCATGAAAACCTTTCCGAAAAAAACACAAGACTGTGTTTTGGAGTTAATAAGCCTCGGTGACATAGAAACACGTACATGTTAATGTTATATAGAACTAGTCGATGTGCGTGAGTGCAAAGGTGCACTGTAATATCTGCGTTTCGAGGTAGCAAAAGTTATGAGATATTTTCAGGCTTCTATAACCTGATCTCAAATTAAAGCTCGACTGATCCTTTGTACCATCTTTATTAAAAAATCTGCACGGCTTTTAAAAATCCCATGCCGAATTCCTACTATTTGTAAAGGAGTTTAAAAAAAAAAAACAAATTTTTTGCATGTAAAATTTGTACATTATTTTGTACATTTAATGTTAAGTTTATTCATTTCATATAGATATTATATAATATTTTACTTAATTTACTGTGAAAATACATAATTTAAAACGAATTAAACAGTCATGATTATACATATTGATTATTGTACATTTTTATCATAGGATCAAAATTTTTTCAATCTTAGATTAAAAAGCAATTTAGCAAACTGATCATTCTACTTTTTTTTTATAGTAAAATTTATTTTACTTAAAATTTCATTATAAATTTTTTAAATTAATAATTATTATATTTTAAAACATGTAATAAAATTGATAGTATATCTTGTATGATAACATTTGCTCAAATAAAATATTAATAAACTATTGTTAATATAATATTAACAAATATATAATATTTTACTATAAGTGATTTTTAAGTCACGATTGTTATGTAAAAAGTACAAGCCTTATTTAAATATTTTTTAAATTCTTTAAATAATTAAATTAACTAATATTATTGTAATTTATAATTTTTCTTATATTATCAAAACATATTAATTATTGCTTTTTTTTATAAAAATAATTGAATGAAATCGGTAATCCATTATATTATTGACATTTTAAAAATATATCATTTATATTTTTATATAAATGAGAAAATAATATAATAGATTTATTATTAATTAATAAAAGTGCAAAAGTTTTTCAAATTGCATGTTCAAAACAGAATTAATTTTTCTTAAGATAACTATCAATTTTTAATTACTGAATATACAATTTAAAATATACAATAATTTCAATATGATCTTTTGTATTCATCAGAAATTCAACAAAATGTTTAAAGGAGTCTGTATATTTTTTATTATAATAGTATGTGCACTAACTTGCCAAATATGTATATTTTCATTTAAATATTCACTATGCATCGGTTATTTTTGTTGCAATAACATTATAAACGTTTATATAATTATTGTCAAAATATTTTTCTCAAGGGCCTTTCATATTACAAAGGATGACAAGACACCAAAGTATAAAAGTGTAAGACGATGCCATAATCTACCATTTTTTTTATTTTATAAGAGCTTACAGTATAAAATGCTATAGAAATTAATAATTTTTCCTTTTTTGCATTAAATAATTCAATGTAAAGTGTTATGCATGGCTATAATTTTTGGAATTTTTTTTTTTTTTATTTTTTTCAAAAAAAAAAAACGTTAATTTTAAAATAATTGAAATATATAAGATTGATAAATTTTAAACTAATGAATGATTAGTAAATATAAAATATTATTAACTTATCTATTAAAAAATCTCCAAAAGACTGTCATTTTAGATGGTAAAATCTACAGAAATTGAATGAAATTTTTTTTAATTTCTTCGCATATATTTCACACTATATAAAAAAATAAAAACTTGAAATTAAACTATTTCAAAAGAACAGGAAAATGTTAAACGAAATTAGTATTCAAGTTCTTTTACATTTAGGAAGTAACAAAATACATTGTAAATTATATATTGTATATGGTAAAATATTAGATAATTATTGAACAATTTTCAATATATTATCATGGCTATTACAAACAATATTGAAACTTATTTCCGATAGACTCGTAAATGTAAATGGAGCAGATTAATTAAAATAATTCCGGATTCCTATTAAAAAAATTAATCTATTTAGGTTTTAGAAACCACTTCATTATTGTTGATAATATATTAATATAAAAATCTACAAAAATCTATAAAATATTAAATATTGTGCAATTTTTTTACCCTTTTAAATATATATCCTTAATTTCCAAGCTTTTTTTATTTTTACTATATGTTTAGAGTTGATACTATCATTATTTATCATCAATAATGATGATGATAAATAATAAGTGCATAAATTCTTTCATACTCATCAACGAAAAAGTTTCGAAAGAATTTAAAAAAAATTTATTTTAAGTTGTATGTTTGATTAAGTTATATTTTAAGTAAAAATTTATTTACTATTTAAAAATATAAATAATTATATTTCTAGAAGAAAATATTTTTATTTATCTAAAATAATTATGTACTATATTGATATACAATAATACACATTTGTCGATTATTAGAAATTTTTACAGATTATAAAGTATATTATTTTTATCTTTTTTAAATTGTAAATATTTCGTAAAAAAATTTGCACTATTGCTATACATACAAAGATCTAGTTTTTATAATTAATATGTAAAATAAATATTTATTATGATTAGTTTTTTGCTTAATCGTGTTAAAAGTTATATTTAAAAAAATATCCTTATAGCAACAAATATAAAAAGTATTGGTATATACAATTTTTGACATAAGTTTTTCTTTCTTTCTTTCCGTTTGATATTTATTTTTTATTGATAGTTTTTCATTAATTTCTACTTACTAAATCTTTAAAAACGTTTCCTATACTTGTAAAAAATTTGCCGATGGTTTTAAATGATAGCGTGCGTTGATTATTTATTGACTGACTTGATTCATGGATTTCTGTAGTTTTCTGATCGTTATTAATGCTCAGCGTATCATTTTTATTTAATCCAAGAGTTAAGCTATTATTTTCGTAAACCTATTAAAATATTTTTTATAAATAACCATTTTTTATAGAATTTAGATATATATATATATATATATATATATATATATATATTTATACTTTTGAGAATTCACTTACAGTATTTGCATTAGGTGCAATCGTTTTTGTTTGATGAAAAAAATTGTTATCATCTGAGGTTTCAATGAGCGCGCTTTTTCTTTTTACACCATCAATCCAAGATTTTATTCTTTCGTTTATAGTCGGTTCAACTTCAGTTGATCCACTTTTTAAACGTTTTAATGCAAGAAAAAAACCTGAACCTTCTGTAGAAGCATCAGATTCCGCATCTTTATTTACGTAAATTATATTCGAATTATTTGACATTGTCTGTAAATAACATTTTCATTAAATTGTTTTTACGAATTCTTTTTAATAATTGTAAACATTTTTTTATATATATTTCTTATTGTCTTAAATTAGGTTTCTATTATTAATATTAATAAAACATAGTTACATACGAATCAAACGTTGTTTCTATTATTAATATTAATAAAACATAGTTACATACGAACAAAGATCGTCCAATTACGTGCTATAGATATTAAAAAAATCTTAAGAGTTTATTAATAATATACAAAAAAAAGTTAATTGCGCCATGAATATTATTTTTATGTATTTTTGGCCCATTGAAACCGAATATGATTTCAATTCTTGCAATCAAAAATACCTTTAAAAATCTGTGTTATTAACTATTTTCTTCAGTTATCTGTATTTATTTTTTCCACTAGGGGAGTTATATATTATATATTTTTAAAATTTTGTTATTTATATACAATTTAAGGTATTTTTAATTACAAAACAGAAAATGCTGACTTATAAGGCCACAACTGAGGTCATTTTCAGTTTCACCGGAGCAAAATTATGAGAATACACTATGATCTAATCGATGGCGCAGACAACTTATTTTTTTGTAGGTCTGTATTATTATAATAATACGAGATTAATAATACCTTTCAGTTATAATCATCAAATATAATTCATTTAAAAATTTTGTATAATATTAAAGGATTATTTGAAAAATGTTGTAAATAAAAATTGATTGATTTGCAATACAAATTTCATGTAGAATTCGTAAATAATTTATCAAACGCTTAAAAAATATATAAATAAAATTTTGTTTTTATACAATTTAAAATTAAAAATAAAATAAATCTATATTAAAAAAAATATTCTTACATATATTCTTTTATAAAATCATTAAAAGCGAATATTTTTTAAGAATCTGCTTTGAATTTTTTTACCTCAATTGATGGATCATTAGTAGATAATGGCCTTTTTCTTTTAGACCGTTTTTGAATAATTTCGTTTGTTTGAAAATGACTCATCTTTCGCATGGGTATTCTCGAACTGCTATCTTTTCGCAAAGTTTGCCTACATTCGATATACTGGAAATAAATAAATAAACAACAATAATAATTAATATTATTATAAGAATATCTTTTAGAAATATTAATTTCTCTGAAAAAAATAAAATAATACAATAAAAATTTACTTTTTTGACCGCATCTTGAAGTGTTTCGATCCATGCTTCGCTATCTCCATTTTCTGAATAAAGCAAAAGACTTTCGTGTAAGCAATCGACTTTAAATAAACCATTGCTTAATACCCGTTCTATTTTGCATTTATTTAATGGCAGTAAACAACAGACTGTCAATGAATCATCAGGGTTTCCTTTACAATATAACAACGTGTCACTAAGAAGTATGAAATGTCGACGAAAAGATGAATTACCACGTCTTGATACGCGCATAAGGGGTCCTTGTCGAATTAACTTACGCCCTGGCTTTATTAAATTTATTGGTCCGTTTATATGTTTTTGCAATTCTAAAAGCTTTTGAGCATCCTCATATTCCGCAACTAAAGAATTTATATGCGACGCAACTTTTTCTATTTCTACTAAAGATGCTGTAAATCAATATAAATTAAATTTAAATTTAAATACATTACGTTAAATTTATAATAAATAAATAAATAAATAAATATATATATATATATATATATATATATATATATATATATATATATATATATATATAATAATTATATTTAATTTAAATTTCTTGTAAAAATAAATACAATTCTTTTACAAATTTAGCGATAAAATTGCAGAATAAAAAAAAATTATACATAGAATTAGAAGAACTTAAGATATTGCAAATTATTTTTGCATTATTATATACAATAAAATTATTGCAAATAATTATTGTCAGTTTCCTCTACGTGGCCAAAAATATCTTATAAACTATTAAGACTAGGAAGTTAAAATTTTGCAAGTAGATAGACCTAGCATGCTAGCAACTCTGTGCTACTCCCGGAGGTAGAGCGACAACCATTTTTTGATCTTTTTTTTTAATACATATTGTTATTTTATAATATTTATATTTAAGTTTACGACATTGAAGGATAGAGTTACTTTAAACAATATTAACTGGCCGATGGAATGAAATTGTCAAGTCGGAACAATAAATTATTATTACGCTATTTAAATTGTGAGCGATAATAAACTGCGTAAATATTAATAAAAATAAACATAAAATAAATTAAATACTGAAATATACGAACCCTGCAACTCATTATAATCGTAATCCCTGGGTGCTGTGTGTCGTAAAACTTCTTGTATTAGTAATTTGTATCTTGGTACTCTTTGAATTGGTGCTATTAACAAAGAAGATAATTTATTGCTGACTTCTGGTCTGGTTTCTTGGTTTGATATAAATGTCGTTGTTGCAGGATCGTTTTGTTGTATCTCCTAATATACAAGTGAAAAAAAAATTATTTTGAAGATTTTTAAAGTGTATGATTTTTAAAATGAAATATTAACATTAAAATCAAATTTAAAATTAATAATACTTTATTTACAAACATAATAGTATTAAAATATTAAAATAAAATAATAACATAATTTTTTAATTAAATTGTATGATCAATTTATTCGAAAAATAAGTAAAAATTGTTTAAAAATTTGTCATGAATAAAATTAAATTTACTTAATATATACACACCTGCAATAAAATTAATGCTCGTTTATAATTATAAGCATAAACGGAATATAATTTAAAAAAAGGCGCCAATTTACAAAATGCTTGTGCTACATTTTCTGGATTTTGTTTTAATTCTTTCAAAAGTTCTCCATTAACATTATATAATGTTTCTATATTTTCAAATAATGTTGTATACGAAGCGTGGCTTAATAATTTCTTTTCTAACATGGGTTGCATAAAAAACTATGAACACGTAATATATTTTATTTTATTCTTATGTTAAATTTAATTTCGGTATATTCATTAAAATTCCTTACTTCCTTAATAATTTCTAGTTGTCGTAAATATTTAACTTCCGAACTTAAAATTTCTTGAATTGTTTGTGCTCTTAAACTTTGCTCTTTTTTCTTTGCGTCTTGTTGATGAAGTTCATCTAAGGCACTCAACACTAAAATAAATGTAATAAATATTAAATGTATATGAATCACATGGCTTACTATCGCATGCAGTTTTAGTATAGAAAAATTATTTTCGAAAAATACCTTTCATTCTCGTACGGGTGGTTAACATATTCCTTTTATCAATAATATCCTTTAATTCTGCACTCAAACTTGAAGGTTTTGGTGTTCTCGGAGAATCCATAATTATTTGAATCTAATTTAAATAAAAATTTAACAGTTTTTATTATTATTATTTTTTTTTTTTTTATTATTATCAAAGTTAATAAATACCGTTGATCATTAATAAAAATTAATTTTTAAAGCATTGCTAATATGATATAAAATTTATTGTACTTAATTTTATTGAGTTTAAATAATATAAAAAATGAAATTTTCGTGTAAATTTATAATTAAATTAAGCAAATGTGTGTATAATAATTATAATAGCAAAGTAACGTGTGACAGTTTTCAATAATTAGTAGAATATTTCACAATTTATATATGTATAATATACACAACTAGTTTTAATTTAAAAAAAAAAAAAAAATTAAATTATCACAAACAAATAATTTTTTAAAAATAATTATTACGCTATAGATTATCGTGAATGTATTATAATACACTTATTATAAATTTATAATTCAAATTTGTAAAAATTTTTATCTTTATTTTTTAATTTATTTATTAATGTAAATTAATAAACATTGCAATGTTTTTTTAAATATTTATATTTTACTTTGAAAAATTACTTACCTATATTATTTTAGTCAAAATTTTTAAAGTAATCCTGATGAAGATTCCGTTTTTAATTTCACATCAACCTATAAATGTTCTACAATCTATTTTTCTATTCAAAAAACATCGTATTTTAATTCCGTGCTGCTGTAACGTTTATGTCTGATCTGATTTTGTGCTCCAAAGTTTTACCGTAAACAAACGTTTCTCTGTTGTTTGTAGAAACTACATATATACTATATACTTGGTATTTAAAATAAAAGTAGATTAAATCTTTAAAAAATTAGAAGAATTCAGTTACATACATAAGAACTACGTATAGGTACAGTTAGGATGAGAGAGAACAAGGAAAGACTGCTGTACACGCGCACGAGTGTGTGTTTCTCGTTTCGGTTTTTTGAAAGCACCTGCTGAAGCTTGACGCGCTTTCCCATTGGTTGTAATACGTTTATCTTTCTTTCTTTCTCGTTACAACCAAAACCCTTACTATTTCTAGATAATTTCACTATAAAGAGAGAAAGAGAAAAATTTTTCTTTTTGTGTCTTTTTTGTTATCTCATTAATAGTTTATTATCTAATGACTATACGTAGTAAAAAGAAAAAGAGAGAAATTGAGAATAAAAAAGAAAGAGAGAGAAATAGAGATCGGAGAGAGAGGGAGAGAAGAGAGAGAGAGAAAGTTAGGAAGAAATTAGTTAAAGGAGAGAGAAGACAAATTCAATATGGCCGATGTTTTGTTTGTGGGAGAAGATGGTTATGATCATACTCTCTAATTTGCCGAAGATGTTTATTAGCTAGCCTTTTCGCGCTATTTCGGAGTCCCAAACGCGCGAATTAGTCGCGCGATTGCCGCGGGAAGCCGAGGCGCAAACAACCGGTTGATGCACCTCATGTAATAACGCGACGATGAACGCAACGAGTCTGTATGTGTCGACCTGTCGACTGATCCTGCAAGCCGATACTGAGGACCCGAATTCCTGGACCGATCTTTATAGACTGGTGCCCTACTTGCGCCAAAGTCTTAGTTGCACTGTTTGTTCAAATCTTTTGATAGAGCCACATACACCTACAGAAACTAATTGTCAACATCATGTGTGCCGGGGATGTCGCGGTGGACGAAAGAAGCTTAAGCCATCCTGTGGTTGGTGTAAGGATTATGACAAATACATCGAGAACGTCCAGCTTAGGATACTTCTACAGTGCTATAAGAAACTATGCGAGTACCTGACAAGCACTGGGATTTACAGATGCCTTGTACTTGCTGTATCCAGTAATAACACTAACAACGGTATGCCCTGCTTAGGTGCTAGTTGTCTAACTGAACTTATCAAAGAAGGTGCAGGTTTTAAAGATGAGTTTAAAAGTAATGCTGGCCTTTCCAGGTCTGCTTATAGCATTTTACCTTGTGTTTATACTACTAGCACTACTTCTACACAGACTGGAGGTAATAATCCTATTCCTGCAGCTGATCCTTTAGCTACTCAAGAAACACCAACTATTAAAACTGTATCAAATGGTTCATCTATTTACTCTGTAATGTATGCTGGATCGGGTAATAAGATTACAATAAAAAGAAAAGCTACCGTTGCTGACGAAGTTGAAGGAATGTTACAACCTGAATTAAATGTACAGCAGCCACAATTGCAGCAATTACCGCAAGCACCAGTTGGTGTTGTTAAGTGTATTCCTGCTGCTCAATTAACATATGCACAATGTCAGACTAAAAAATCTTCAAAAAGTAGCAAGGTAAATATAATCAGTTTTTATAAATATTTAAATTAAGTTATATTATTATTTGAAATTTTGATTCAATCATTTCTAATACCTAGATAAAATTTATTAAACATTACAATGAAATTATGGTAATTTGATAACAACATATGCTTGTTGTAAAAAACAAAGCAATAAAATTTGATTTATATAAATTTATATAAATTTATATATTTTACTTATATTAAAATATCAATAAAATATTCATTTAACATAATATTTAATATATCCATATATTGTGCTATTCCACCTACTTTAATAGTCTACTGATAATTTTAAGAAGCCAAGGTCAAGTTCAACAAGAAGTAAAAGAAAAGGATGTAGATGTGGAAATGCTACTGCTATACCTGGAAAATTAACTTGTTGCGGACAACGATGCCCATGTTATGTTGAAAGCAAACCTTGTCTGGAATGTAGATGTAGGGGTTGTCGAAATCCTCATACCCGTGATGGATACAAGGTATTTTTATATTCTTATATAAATTAATTTGAATTTTTAAATAGATTAAATAATCATTTAATAATCGAATAACAGATTTTTAAAAAACTCAATTTTAAAATGTAAATAATCATATGTAATCGAAGTATGTAATAAAATAATGCATAAACATTTAAATCAAAATGTTTACAAATTAATTAAAAATTAAAATGTACATTAAATAAAATTTATTTTTTAATAAAGTAGTTCTAAGTGAAATTATTTATAAAGAAAGTATTAAAATTTCTTTTGTTAATTTTGTTTTAAAAATCATAATTGTATGCTGTATTATTTAAAAATATGTAGTTCAATTATTCATTTTTTTTATTATATTTGTAATAATAAATGTAGTATAAATAAAAAATATAATTTTTCAAATATATACAAAATATTTATTTTTTTTTTTTATTAAAAAGTATATTTATTCTTTAGATTCGTCCCCACATACCGGAGCTTCATAACTTGCAGTTACAACTGTCCAGTCCTCTTGATTGTGATACTTTAGCTACTGATCCGTTAGGTTCTGTGCAACAGTGTCTCTCAGTATCACCACCAACGATTCAAGTGCTTAACGTTTACTCAACACCAAGGCTAGAAATTGATAATGTGTCACAAAATTTACCAGCGGCTTTACTTGTAGGTGAGGATACAATGGCAAGCACTGAGAGTGAAGCTGAAGATAGTGATATACAAATTGATGTGTGACAACGAATATAAGTATAGACACTGGATTTTTGAAAAATAATTTGTACATGAAAAAAACTCGCCAACTAGCGATAAAATGCATTATGTGAAAAAAAGTGTGACTTGAGTAAATGAATCTAAGAAAGTTATGGCAGGATCAGAATCTTTTTCACACAGGTGTAAAAAATGTAAGAGTTAGGTATCTACTTCTGTTACAGTTAATGAACACAATTTTTTTTTTTAAATTTGCAACTCCTGCCAATCTTTCTTAATATAGCTATAAATTTTTAAAAGATATAAAGCAACTGTGAATATCATTTCCAAAGTCTTTTATGAATTAATTGACCCTATTAATGAAGGTCTTAAATAGGATGAGAGAGTACAGATGTGTTTTACTGCACTTTGATATATACAACAGAGAACTGAAAAGAGTGAAAGTCTTATGTGCTGTAAATGAGCTTGTTTATAATTGTAGTAACATATTATAAACTTTCAGAAAGATCTGTAATTTTTAATTTTTTCATCATAAAATCAAGTGAAAATATTAAATAAATAATGTTCTAAATTCTTTTATTTTACTAACGATAGGGATATCAAAATTTATTCATTTTGCCTAATACTTTTAGGTAATATTGTAAATATGGTTATAATAATAAAATATATTATTGAAAATGTAAAAATGCTATCTTATCAAAGACTTTTTAGAATATATTTTAAAGGTAAGATCGTTAAGATACTTTGTTATAGACAAAGTGAAAAAAATGATATCAAGTTATCATATGATCTTGACCGGTTGAGATAATTTAATGAAGCACATTAACTATTTGAGAGATCTAGTACAAAATTAAGTTAATCAATGTGTAGAGTATTTGAATGGAAAAAAATTAAAATTAATCAACTTTGTTGACATGATTTGTTACTTTGTGTAATCTGTGTTTACAAATGTCTTTGGATAGAAATTGAATAAAATAAAGCTATTTTACATACCAATTGTTTTATATAAATTGCATGTGAATAAATTATAGATTAATTCGCAAGAATGTAAAAATCTGAATGAATTAGGAGATTGTTATGACAACAAAAATAAAACAATATAATGCCGTTTAATTTTTACTAATATTTTTATTACAATTAAAACATTATCAGTCATTTTATAAACGATACAACCGCTTGAATTCAACAACTCAAATATTGCATTATGCAGTCTAAAAAAATTTTTTGCGTAAAAAGGATTATTTTACAGAATTCAATAGGTTGAGTCACAAATTCATTAATTGTACGCGAATGTGCGTGTATAAAATAATTTTTCTTTGAATATTGTTCAAACTAGACAGTCTTTCGTTTTATTATTACAGAACAATGTCAATATCGAAATTCTCTTCTATATGTACGGACATTTTGTGATTAATGAATATGTATAATTCACTGACTGATACTTATATTGCTTTTATGAATTAAGCTAAATAATTTTTCTATACATAAAAGTATTTGCATAGCATGTTCAAACGTCTTGGAAAAATAAATCATTTTCACTGACATCACACCGTAATAGCCTCTCAATGAGAGTTGCTTCAATCATTTGGAGAAATGGCCTGGTAAATCCAAATCTTATAAAATCTAGAAAAAGAAATGAATAATCTTAATGAGTTTTTTAAAATAAAGAAATTTAATGTTACAAATGTGTCATTTATTTTCTTTTTATTTTTTAAAAGAAACGGAATCTAATAATATTTTATAAAAATCTGTATTATTTAGATTTGTATTATTTTATATATATATATATTATATATATAAAATACTTACCACATACAATCAAAATTGAATATGAGCAGCGGGATATTTTAATGGTATACTTGTAGTAATATGTTGTGCTAAATACTCCCACTCCAAAATTTTTGCAATTTCAATAATTTTTTCATCAATTTCTTTAATTGGTTTGTCTTCGTAATATCGCGCTAATAATTTCAAATATCTTCCATAATGTTTATTGATGTGAGCATGCCACAGTGAAAGAACTATTACCTTTAAATTTTAAATATTTTATATCAATTTAAAATAAAATAAATTCAATAAAAATAAATAAAATTTTAAATTTATATAAAAAATTTTACTTGCTAAACTGTTTACAGTTTATACCAGCAAAAAAATCTAATTAATTAGGTTTTTTTAAATGATATTTATTAAAAATTAATATTATTAAATAATATTGTTAAAACTGTTTACAGTTTTGTTGGGTTTGGATGTTTCAAGATTAAAATTCAAATAAGATTTTTAATTTGAAATATTATTTAAAATTGAAATAAAATATTCATATTTATTATGCAAAGTAGTTAAAATATATTAAAAATGTTCTTAATATTATTTAATTAAATATTACTTTAATAATATATTGCAAAATATTACATATTAAAATGCACTATATATTTACATTGGAAAGTTAATAAAAATGAAATTATAATTTGATTCTCTTGTTAATATTTTTATCTATTATAAAAAAAAATACATCAATAATTTGAATTACTTACTTTGCTGTCAGTTTGCTCAGCAAATTTCTGTGCATCCCTCCACAAGTTAGTGACATTATCAGCTAAATTTTTAATACTTTCTTCACTTTCATTTTTCCTCTTGGCGTTAATATAAAGTCGCGCCAAAGCACAGCCCTTCTTCACTAAGGCTTCAACTAGGCAATTCTTCTCTTTATCCATCGTAGCCTTAATTCTTGCAGCATCAGGTCTTGAATCAGTTTTTAAACCATAGTAAGCTAATAGCTTGTCTTGGTCAATATTTTTAATAACTTCGTCCGCAATAGTAACTATTTGATTAGAAAAATTAACTATAGCTTCAGATAGTTCGTCGTGAGGCACGTGTCGTGGGGCATCTCCTGAATCTAACGAAGTCATCATGGCAGTGTGTACTGGCAAATGATCCGGGAAATTGGTCCTTAGGTCATTGTAAAGTTCATTCGCATGCTCACCAGGTTCTATATTGAAATAGAAATATAAGTAAACCAACTAAATAAAATATAAAAAGTTATATTTTATTAATTAGGAAAGGTATATCACACAATTATTTATTGATCATTATTATGAAGTCAGATTAAAAATTATATTAATTGAATGATCTATACAGGTTTAAACATGGACATGTAGAAAATCAAATAAACATTAGATTTTCAAAGAAAATGTAATGTTAAATTATTCCTAGATCTTTTTAAAACTTTTATTTTTTAGGCAACAATGGAGTTAATTTACTACGTAAATTTAAGGGTGACAATAACATTTTTGTTATGAAAAAATAAAATTGTTTTTATAAATTTAAGGGTTTTTGAAAATTCATTATCATTAAGGTGTTCAAAAAAACTTACTGACTGTTGGAGCTTTAAAATGAGTTGATATCCAAAAAATAAAATATTACATATAAGTTCATAGAATTTTACTAATAATAATTAAATTATATTACAACTAATACAATTCAAATAATAACTTAAATTGTACTCACCAAGTTTAGCAAGCCAATTGCATTTAAGATCCCGCAAAGCTTCACAATATTCATCCCATTTTGTGACTTTTTCTTTATCGGCTTTGCTAATTTGACTGGTAGGTTTTTTTGCTGGTTCTGATAATACAAATTTGAAAGTATGCACGTCAACTTTCTTGCCTATTTCATCCTTGCAGAAAGTTATTGTTCCCTGAAGGTACGAACCTAATGTTGCGCCTTTAGATATTCTTTAAAAAATAAAAAATATAAATACCGTACAAAATTAAGTATATGTATTTAAATATATAAAACACAAACTAAAATCAATATTACCATGAAGTTCGAAACAAATACTTTATATATAATAAAAAATAAATTTTGCAAAAAGAAAAAATCAAAAAGTATAGAAAAAAGCATAAAAAAGATGCAAAAATTATATTTCCAAAATAAAAATTTGTTAGTTAAATAAAAGAATATGGAACAAAAATAATTTGGAACAAAATATCAAGCAATGCAAATTATAAAATATTGCGAAAAAAACTAAAGAGAGTAAAAGTACACCAATCTAACTACCAATATATATTTTATTTATCTTTGCAAAGCAAAAATAGCTGTACAAAAAATTGTAATGAAATTAATGTTCCAAACTCACATGTTGTCAGTGCTGTGATACAAAATATAAAATAAAAAAAAGTAAATCAGTGTCTTAATTAAATTAAAATTATAAAATAACTTGCCAGAATTTAATTAAAAAATAAATATATAAATTATAAATCATATATAAAATAATTATTATTATCATTATTATTATTATTATTATTATTATTATTATTATTATTATTATTATTATTATTATTATTATTATATTATTATATTATTATTATTATTATTATTATTATTATTATTATTATTATTATTATTATTATTATTTTTATTTTTATTTTTATTTTTATTAGTATTATTATTATTATTATTATTATTATTATTATTATTATTATTATTATTATTATTATAGTGTTATCTAGAAAAAAAAAAAGAAAAAAAGAAAATTTAGTGTTGCAAAAGGCTGGCAAATTAGAAATGAAGTATAATAATGTGCCTTTTAAATAAAAATGTACAATGATTAAGAATTTTATAGAAATAATCTACAGCATTATTTTAAAGTAGAATTAAAGATTCTTACTTGCTTTCATTGGTCAATGGTGCAATATAAAGTGGTAAAATATGACCAGGAGGTACTGAAGCTGCAAACATTTTTTTACTACCAATGATTGCCTGAGATTGACTGGCATATACATCCAAGTTTATTTGTGAACTTAGTTTTTGAGTAAGTAGTATGGGCATTTCCGTTAATCTATCGAGTAATTCTTTTTTTTCATGGCGTACTTGCATTTTTAATGTGTAATCACCTTTTTCAATTTTAGAAAGTGTATACTGCAAATAAGAAAGTTTAATTTGAAATATTGTTATTACTTTTTTTTATTAAAAGAAACTTTAGTCTGATTTGTGATAGTCTCATTCTTTGTTAGTGGATTTATTAACTTATAAAATATGTTTTGTAAAATTTTTTTCTTTTATTTTACATAAAAGGCACTATTTTCAAATAGAAGAAAAAGAATATTCAACAATTTTATATTAATATACATCATTTGTACTTTATATCAGAAAGTATAAACTATAAGATTATGATTGTTATGATATAAAGTTTAATTTTCAAGAAATTTCTTAATCTATTAAACTGTATTGATAAATTTGTGAAATAATTTTTATAACATACTTTGCTTGGATAAGCATCTCCACAATAAATGAGTTGTTTATTGATGTTATATATCATCCACATTTGACATTCATATTCATTCTCATACAGCAAATCACTTAATAGAGCAGCATTGGGAGTTATTTCAGTAGCTTTGGAAATGTGGAATGTGTACGTCAATTGAAGTTCGAATATTTGTCGAGCAGGAGGAATAATATCGCGAGCTCGCAAGGGTCCAATTTTCGAATCAATTGGTCTGTTAAAAAAAAATAAATTAATATATAAAAATATTCGTATAATCTAATCAATAAAATACTACCTTAAAATTTGAACAGAGTGTTTAAGAGAGATGCTTGGTACAACTTCTTCATTTCTTAAAGAGCTTATAA
This sequence comes from Chalcis sispes, assembly GCA_949987625.1. Taxonomy (NCBI): domain Eukaryota; kingdom Metazoa; phylum Arthropoda; class Insecta; order Hymenoptera; family Chalcididae; genus Chalcis; species Chalcis sispes. The sequence continues at coordinate 18,048,339 of OX465097.1, forward strand.
GTTCTAAACGATGGATACCATCTCCAGATTGCATAGTGAGATCACCATTTATCAAACGAACGCCATGAAATTCTATAGTATAATCAATGAGAATGTCTCCTAAATTGGCCCAATATTTGGCTATAGCTACTTCCAAAATTAGTCCACCCTGCACAGCAAAACCTTGAACAGTTTCTGACTGTGAGGTAATATTTAACATTTTGTTAACTTCAAGCGTTTTAGTTGATAAACGAGGTTTCACTTGCATTGTATGCATAACAAACCGACCAGTCTTTTTTTTTTCTGTGCTCTTCAGTCTTAATACTAAAAATTATTTAAATAATTAATTCGTTTGTGTTCAAGTATAATTATTCATATAATTAAATTCAATTTCAATTATCAATAATTTTACCTGCCCATGTAGCATCATCGGGCACAAGTATAAAATGTCTCCGAATTGTATTTGGTTTAAATAAAACATTCGTGAAAGTGAGATCAGGAAGAGGTGCATTTTTAGGAATTACTGATGGCTGCACTACAGTGATTGGTATGCGAAATATGGGTCCTTTTTCAACATTTGTCACATCATAAGCTCGAATACTGTAAACAATATTATTTATAAATAAATAAATTTATTTATTATTCAAAAACTAAAAAAGTAAATCAAAAAATTATAGTAATGATACCTGGTAAAATGAACACCTTCTGGCAATGCAGTAGCATCTACTCTGATAGCAAAAGCTCGTGGCATATGCATTAAATCAAAATGAGTTGGAAAATGAACCCAAGATGCATCACAAACCATGGTAAGTCTTAGATTAAAGTTGATTTTGCGTGCAGGATCTATTAAATAAAAGATATTCAGAATTTATAGAGAATTGTAATTATATATACGTAATTGTACATAAATTACATTATACAATATTACTTGCAAATGCACAATTAAATTTAAAAATAATTTTGAAATTCAAAACATTACTATTTCAATTTATATTTTGTAAAATAACATTTTTCTGATATCATTTTATAAATTTATAGTTTATTTAAAATGCTTTACACCTAAGTGATATAACATTTCATGAAAAATTAAAAATAAAATATACCTATATTTTCACTATCCATAAATGTAGGCTCTACAGTGATAGCCCAATCCTTTGGACGGTCAATAACACCAGATCTCAAGTGAATACCTTTCGCATTGTTTGCACCGCAATTAATAGAAAATCGAACATCTCTTTCAGCACAGTCTGCATTAGCGACTAAATTTTCGAAGGCTTGTTGAACTTGTAAAAGCCCTGATCCTTGCGCGAATGGATCAAGTGTGTCGACATAGTGTGCGCTATTCTCAAGAGCACGCTTTATACTGTACGGTGAGAATTTAAGATTCCTTGCAAGAAGACCGGAAATAAGAATGGCTATAAAAAATTTTTCGAAATATTAATTTATAATTTTTACTGATATATTTTAATGAGCAGCAAACGTAAATTTATAAAAATTACATTTATTAGAGTATTTTTTAAAAAATAATATCGGCATATTTGTATCATAAAATTATAATCAAAATGGAAAACGAGAGATTAATAATACTAAAATTTTTAAAACTATAAAAATTTAATAAAATAATTTTAAGTGTTTAAATTTTAGTAATAAATTGCTCCAATTCAGTATACATATTTAATAAAAAGGTTGATTAAACGATAAGCGAAGCATACGTATTCTTTAATTAGTTTTTATATTCTTATGGCGATCAATTTTGCTTATTTTAGCAACTTGGGGCCAAACTGAAATTGTAAATTGTTATTCGTTGTCTATATGAATTATGGAATATGCCTTAGAACCAACCATAAGAGGTTTAGAGAAATGTACATATATCATTTATAAATTAATACAATTTTAAATCGTACGTGTTATATAAAATTAAATAATATAATCAATGTTACTATTTTGACTTCTATCATATAAAAATATTGGTAAAAAAAAATCTACGAATATTATGAAAAAATATTCATTTATAATTTATAATTTATAAGCTTTCATTCAGTGATAGTTAGATTTGTAATTTCACTTATATACGTATTCAAAAATTATTGCAAATTAACAATTTTCTATAATTACTTAAAATACTTTAAAAAACTCGATTCTTTCTAGAATCAATAGCTTTAAATATTCAATGTACATTTTTAATATACTTGATAAAAATAATGTATATATTTTGAAAACACGAAAATAATTTAACCCACCAACTGCACCAGTCACATGTGGACTTGCCATACTTGTTCCATTAAGTAACTGACATTTTCTTAATGTAAAATTTGGCACACTTGTGATTGCACCACCAGGTGCACATACTGTAATACCATAACCACCATCAGTCATTGGTCCACGAGAAGACCAAGTAAAAGGCATTCCAGGCATTTTTTCTCTAAGAGAATATTCTGCCATCATCATGTCAGGTGAAACATATGCACCAACACCAATAATACTGTTAGAATTTATATCAGGAGGAGTATCTAAAAATTAAGAAAGAAATTTTAAATTAATTTTTTTTTTGCATAAACATTAATAAATTTAAATTTATAAACATGAATTTTACAAAAACATACTTTTTTTCAATTTTTGTTATTAATATAAAATACTGAAATATTGAATTATTATACATACGAGTTACTTACTAATTGTGCATAATGCTGGCCCCATATTTCCTGCAGATGTTACCCATGTTACTCCATATTTATCAATGACTTCATTCATAAGTTCTCCAATTCTGCCTGCATTAGCCCAATGAGCACGTTCTCCGTAACTCATATTAATAGCATGTACTTTATCTTTATAGGACATTACACGGATCATCGCTCTAACAATTGCACTGCCAGTTTCCATTGTATTAATACGTGCATCTCCAATGGTCAAAGATATAATTTGTGCACCAGGTGCTATTCCATTTAATTCTTTGTTGTCTGGAAAATTTCCAGCAGCAATTGAAGCTACATGAGTGCCATGTTGTGCTGTAAATAATAAATAAATTTTATTTATTTTGCACATTTATTTATGATCTTAAAATTAAATAAGTTACTTGGAAGATGAACATTTAATAGAATTGTATGAACCAATACTTTTAAATATGTTACCTTCTGTTACTCAATGACAGGAAGAATTAGCTCTTTTAAGTAAAATAAAAAGATATAGGTGCATTCCAAAAATATTGATTAAAAAACTTAACATAGTATGCACAAAATAAATTGTATAAAGAATTGCTTACAACAAAGACTGACTATTTCTAATGTGTTTCCATTATCATGAACATTTATAGAAATATTTAGTTGATCTTCTTGAGTCAATGGTGCATATTCTTTCGTATGTGTATATTCACCAAGATACACGGCAGACTCCAAATCTCCTTGTTCAGATGTGTCAATGCAAGCTCTATAATTTTATTTTTAGTTAATAACTCTTTTAGTCATCATAATATATCTAAATTTTTATATTCATTTTTGAAAATAATGTCATAAAAGATTAATATTAATGCAGACTAATTTTCTTATATATTACATTATTATGCTTGAAAAATTTTAACTTTATCTACAAACATTATAATTTTAGTTATTCCTTCTAAAAAAAATTTTCAATAAATTCTATAATTCTAATATGATAATCAAATGTATATTATGCCAATTAAATTTTTCTTCAAAATTATATTTATCTATGAAATGTAAATATTATTATTTATTATTTACCTCCACATATCACCATCATGAAAAACAATGCAATCATAAGTAGGACCAAGGTCTTCATATTTTTTTTCTAAATTTGTTAAATAATCTACACGAGCTTCTAATTCTTCCTTTTCCAACTTTTCCTGTGGCGTTAATAATTGTGGATGTTTTGATTCAAATTCCTAAAGTCAAATAAGTATATGATTATTGATTGATGTATTGCAGAACTTCATTGATGATCTTGAAAAAAGAATTTTTTATTGGCACATTATACAAAGAGGTCAATGTCTTTGCTCAATTAAAATTGCTAAATATAAAAATAGTGACAGGTACAGCTAAATGAAGCTATTGTGAAATATGCCCTAATTTATTATTTTCTCAAGATCAACATTAGGCAAAGCAGCATTATGTTGTCAATAAAAAATATTTCATTAAATATATTTCATCTATGAGACCTTAAATACTGAATAAAACTGATGATTGAATATATAAATTTTTAGGATCAATTTTAAGTCAGCAAAGAATAATAAAAATAAATAATAAGTCTTATAAATTCAAATAAAAATTATTTTTCATTATTCATATTAGTTTTTAAAAATATTATAGAAGTGAAGTATTAAATAATATAAAAATAAAATTATAATACTCAAAATATATTATAAAATTTATATAATTTCAATACAATAATTTTAAATTAAAACGATGAAACATTATAGTATATATTCAACATTAAACTCACTTGTAATAACCTTGTAGCTTCAACTAAAGCAGTTTTATATCCATCATCCCATAAACGTTTTTTTCTTGATGGTTCAATTCTTTCACGCAACTTTGTTGGATACAAAGAATATGCACTTTTAACTCCAAGATGAAATTCTCCAGTTGGATTTTTCCAAGATATTGGTATCTTAAATTAAAAGTTATTTTTTATTTAATATTAAAATTAAAATTGAGATTTTCATGTGCATACAAAAGTATGATTTTTGAAATATAAGTTAATTTTAACTCATAAAATATAGAAATAAATTAAAATATATTACAAAGTAATAAGATATATTTTATTTTAATAATGTATTAGAAATGAAGAAAAAACTAGCATTTTTATTTTTTTTATTTTTAAATTAAGTTAAACTATAAATATATAACTTCCAAATTTATTTATATTGACATGATATGAATTTTTTAAATACAAAATTTAAAATTTTTATGCTATTTTTGTACTGTATACAAAAAAAGACTCACTTTTAATCTGCGTCCAGTAATACCAGTCAAATATCCATCTATTGTCTTGACAATTTTACTAGTGTCAACGTCACCAAGTCCACTGCAGTCAAATCTCTCAATGATCTTGGGCTTGCCATCAGATGTAACCTTAAGCAGATTTATCAACAGATAAGCAACAAATATCCAACAAAGCTACTGAATACGGACTATGTACTTTTGCTTTACTACGGAACATGACTAAGTACTTTTCAGAGTCTCCAAAGTAACTCCTTTGAAAGAATTGATCTACTGCATTTGCATCTTAAGGCTGATAAAGCACAGCAATTAGGATCTTTCAAAATGAAAATATTCAAAGGAGTGGCTTATAGCAGGGGAAATATAGGTGTTTAATAGAATAATAAATAAGGGTTAAATTTTCAAAAAGCAATAAAAGTTAAAAAAAATTATTTACCTGTAAGCCGGGTGCTCCAGGATCGACGCCAGAGTCAAAAATAGCAATAATGGTGCCTCTGCCATCATATTCGGGGTACTTAGTAAGAAATTGAGTGACGCCCGTCTCCTTTTTAGGGAGCAAACCCCAAATGGGGAAATTTAAATCAAGATTTTCTGCCATCTTTTAAAAATGCCAGTGGCGTCTACCGCTGTTGAACTTCGGCTCCTTATATTATATCTTCTTCTTCAAACTATAATTTATTTTCACTAAACTCACACGATTTAGTGTGAGTGGCTGCTTTGAGACGCCGATCTCTTAGCTGTTTTGGGTGATCTCCGAATTTATTAATTTTTGCGCTCTCTCTCTTTCTCTCTCTCTCGATGGACTCGTCCTTTGTTCTGCAATGGTTTCGACGGGTTAGGCATACAGGTTAGGATAGCAATCGTTTCACGTATATATGCACCGATCGTTCATGCACTCATCCCCTTCGGAGGCGAATGTCTCGTTTTACGTTGCCAGCGTGGCTTTATATATTTCCTTGAAATTCTCGATACGCATGCGTGGCACGTGGAGTACAAACAAATTTAAATGCACAAAGTGGTATTTATTATAGTTTAAATTGATCGCTTATATTATCAGCACCAGATAATGATGAACATTTAACGAAACTTCGAAAGTGTAAATATATATATATATATATATATATATATATATATATATATATATATATATATATATATATAAGTAATAGTAGTAGTAGTTGAAGAACCAGGAAGCAGATGATCTAAAATCGGAATCATTTAAAAATAATTTATTATAACGAGAGGGTATTTAAAAATAGATATAAAAAATAAAAAAAAAAAAAAAAAAAAAATAAAAAAGTAAACATCAAAGTACTTAAAGAAGATCGTTTTATATTTTTATCTTAAAAAAACTGATTTCTTTCTTTAATATACTCATTTGATTAAATTAATTATTTGAATTTTATAAAATAATTTAAATAACCATAAGATTTAACTTATAATCAGAAATGTGAATGCCTAATTTTATTTGACCACAAAATACACTCTTTACAAAAGGATAATATTATAATATAGTAATTCATTTTAACAAAAAAGGGTAAATATTAAAGAGGTAATTAAAGATTTGGTACAAAATAATACTAAGATATTTGAATTATATTTACACATATTTAATAGAAAATTTTAATTTAAAAATAAAAAATAATGTAAAATTGAATAGAATAAAATTAATTGGAATAGATAATTTACATTTTACATTTGCTGCTTTACTTTGGACTTGCGATAGCTGTATATTTCTTAAATTATTTTCTTTTAATTCCTATGAATTCCAATTTCTTCTTACGTGTTAAATTCGATACTAGATTCACGACTATGTGGCAAGTATGGCTTACTCTGCAGTAAATCCAATCGGCTTATTGGTCACCTATTATAGTGGTATACTTTTGAGTTTTTTGAATCATACAAAACTTATAAAGGGATTCATGATTTTTTTGAGAAGAAAATATCCAACCTCGAGGCCCTAAGGTATTTTATTAGATATTATTCTATGGAAGCATCATATCATGGTACCTTCGAATCACTCGAGCAAGTTCACGCAATAATGATCGAACCTGCCATTTCTTTTGCATTAAGTTCAATTAATTTCGCACTAGCGAGTTATCAATAGAGTTAAATTAATCTGTGTTATAATTGTTCAAACATAGCTTACGATCTCTGTGAATGAACTATCAAAATGTATTTTTCTTTATGTTGTTGTAAAGAGTCAACATTAAAAAAGTCAAGCCAATTATCCCTATATTAACTTTTTTAATATCTTTTAAAAGGTATAATTATTAAAACTTTTCACGGCGTAATGATTAATAGAAGTGAGTAGAGTATAAGATATACGAAGAAGCATGTATAAAAATCAATAATAGTTTTTACCTTTTTTCTCTACGTCAGATTTCTATCTTTAATGAGCTAGTAGTTTAGCTGTCTTGCAACATTCTTTGTCAGATATAATTATTGAAATTATTTACGTGTATATCGGTATGATTATTGATGTACAATAATGAGAATAGAATTACAACAACTTATGAAAATTATTCAATAAACTTTAATGATAATTGAATTTTTGTTATGCGAAAAATGTACTATATAGTATTTTTTTCAATAAATTCGTCAATACAAAAGTAAAAGTTAAAAGCTGTTGTTCAGTATAACAATCTAAAATTATCGTGAAAGATTAATGGCGTTCAACAAATATCAGCATATTTTTATGAAGTATAATTTTTAACACTTACCTTTAGAAGGTTGGATATATATACAGAGTGTGGCAAGAGTACCAAATTGATAAAATAACTTTTTAAAAAAGTATTTCAGGAAAAAAATTTTCATACAAAAGTTTAAGGATTTTAACCGGCTATTTGTTAATAACTTTAAGTATGACCTTGACCTCGATCTCGAAAGGTTTTTCAAGGTTAAGTCCAATTTTTCAAATGAGAACTCTTGTTTTTTTGTAGCAGAATTACAAGTACAATTTATTTGACTATAAAACGTACAAATTTTGTTTTATTAAAAAATATAACACTTATTTGTATAAATTAATAGTTTTTCGATTAGAATAATTTTTATGAAAACAAACAAATTTAAATGAAAGTATACAAATTAAGGTCAGATTTTTTATATAGCTGGATTGTAAATAAATTATTTTTATTCACGCGAATAAAAATATTTTGTATACTAATAAATTCCTTCTTTTATTTTTATAACTTTAATCTTAATAACAATAGTCTATAATGTTAAAAAAATTTAACTTTTTAGTTTTACAAAAAAAATACAAGTCACTTTTTTACTTTAGTAATAAAAAAAAAAATACAGTATATAAAATGTATTTAATTATAAGTAAATATAATTTTTTTAAATAAATGCTAGTGTCTCTTTCTTATATTAATACTAAGAACAAAAAACGATGTATAAAAAATTGTATTTATAAATAAGTAAATATATTTGTAAAAGTAGTTATAACACAAAAAAAATATGGCGTTTAAAAAATTATTTTTTACTTTTTTTACGTTTAAGTTTTTAATCTTTAACTTAAACCATGGCCTATGATAGAACTTCGAGAATTACAATATTCTAAAACGCTTCGCCAATAAACGTCTTGTTGTAAAAGTTTTGGATTACCAATAATTATAAGTAAAGTTCGAGCTCGAGTAATAGCTACATTTAATCTTTCTCTAGCCGCTACAAATCCAAGAGCATGTCTTACATCTTCTTTGACTTTGTCTTCCGAAGTTCGAACAGTTGATAAAATAATTACTTTTCTTTCTTGTCCTTGAAATTCTTCAACACTGCCAACTTTTGGAATTTCAACTTCAAGTTCAGCCAAGAGATTTCTTATTCTATAAACCTGTTAAGTTAAGAATCATACGACAATGTTAAGTACGCATTGTAAAACAAATATTCTTCTTTTAAAAATAAAATAGAAACTTACTTGTTTTGAATATGGTGTAATAATACCGATATCTTCAGGTTGCAGTCCATGATTATACAGGTCTAACAAATAAATATAGACTTGAGTTGCTTCTTCTGGATTATACCAACTAGGACTATCCGGATCTTGCATATTTTTTCCATTCACCCCGTGAAAGATAATCGCTGGTGGAGCTCCAAGTCTCTTTGGTAACATATCCGATAGACTTTCTAACAATTCAGCTTCTTCGCTATTGTCGGGATCAATCTGCAAAAATAAATTTCTTATTATACGCATTTAGATAAAATCTTATATTATTACATATTTTAAATTTTATACGAACATGAGGTATTAATTCCGCTTCGTAGAATAGTTTATTTGGTAAGTCTAACAAATCTGGCAAACTTCTATAATTAATCAATAGTTTTGTAATAAGCCGAGGGTCATAACCAGAAGCAAAACCTTCAGGATCTCTTTGATAAGGGAACTGCTGAAGTAATCTTACTAAAAAACTATCATTAAGACCAAAATATCCAGCCAATCGACTTTGATTTATTGGTCCCAATTGTTTTGGATCACCTGCCAATATAACCTGCGTTGTACTAAAATGCGCTAAACTTAGTGGAATCATAATTTCTGGCTCGTTAGCTTGACCTGCTTCATCGATAACAATATGTGTAAAATGACCAGGCTTACACCCCATATTATATAAAATTCCCAAAGCCGAGCAAGTTCCAATAATTATGCGATGACGACAAAGTACATTCAACGTAACGTTCAATGTATATCCTCGAGAGTCAGATATGTTTACAAAAGATCGACTTCCTTCCGAAGCGATATCTGCGGTCGCACAGTAAGGAATAAGTTTATCAGGTATACATTCGCTTTCAATATAATGATGAGCCACAAGACGAACCTTGGATTAACAAATATTAAATAAAAATGTATTGTTAAAAATGATTTATTATTTTAATAATTTAAAGTTTTTCTTATGCTATATAAATTACTTAACTCCCCTGCGACATAATTACCCCTGACTTAAACCATCTAAAAGTGTATTTATTTTTTAAAAAATGGAAATTTTATTATCACAATTATAAATGGTTTTCGAATGCAGTGAATTCAAAATTGCAATCTGATTATGAAAATTCAAAATGACGTAAATAAAAGTTGATAGTAATTTATTACATAACTTAGGAACAAGTCTTCCCTCATTTTTTTTATCGATCTTATTTGGAAGAGATATATCGTCTCTAGGCGCAAGGGTGTTAAACAAAAATGAGGGAATAAAAATGTTTTTAAATTTTCGAAAATTTTAAAAATTCTCCGTGAAACATCGTAGAAAAAAACTTTTTTAAATTATTTTGTTACTTGAAATCTTTAGTTTTGAAAAATTTTAAATAAAAAATCATATCTTATACCTTTAAAAAGATATAAAAAATAAAATAGATCGAGAAAAATTTTTACGGAGTTTTGGACCGCATAAATAAATTTTTTATCGACTAACATATGATAAATTCTTAGATTTTAAAATCTGAACATTAAATAAGAATAAAGTTAATTTTTAACAAAAATATTTGCAGTACCCTATTATTTTTGACAGTTATTGAATAAATTCTCACAAAAGACTTTTTTGTATGGGTATTTGGAAACTTTAAAGTACCCTTTTTAAGGGTACTTTAATTTTTTTTTAATATGATTGATTTTTCATTGAAAATTTTTTGTTTCATAAAAAAAAAATTTCATAATAAATAAAATAAATAAAAAAAAATAAACAAAATAAATAAAGAAGTGCTTGATATCATTCGGGGAAACTAAGTTATCGCAAAATCAAATTTTCACCTACACATCAGAAAACAATAAATTAAAGAAATTATAAATTAAAAAAAAATAATACTCTTAACTATTATTTTTCAAATTTCAAATAGTAAAGAAAAGTTCTCAATAAAAATTATTAATCTAGTCAGATTTGAAATGAATGATGGACTTTAAACTTTAATTAAAATTTTTTTAAGAGTTAAGAAGTTTTTTAAATATTACCTCCTGATCGCTGAAAACTGATGAGGTAGTTAATCAAAAACTATTCTATAAAAAAATATTAAAGAACTGTTACTCATTTTCTATTAATCTAACTAGAATAATGGATTTTGAAAAGATATTTTCTTTAATATTTTGAAAAAAAGTAATACGACGAGAGTACTTTATTATTTAATTTATTAGTCTAATTTTTATAGAATAATTTTGATTACCTTTATATTATTTTAAACCGACTTTTAAATTGTTAAAATAAGATAAAATTAGGTAAAAATATACACTGTTTAACGAAATATTGCGTTTGTTATATGCAAATTCATATGTTTATAATGATGTATAAACGCAAAATATATTTTAATAGTTGGAATATTAATTTGTCTTGAATATTTTTAAATATTTGAATTAAAATTTAAAAAATTATTTAAATTTTTAATATTTTACTTACCAAATCACCAGGTTTCAGTAAGTTATTGTCTAATAATCGTTCTGCTATAAGGTTAGCTGAACTGTTTGAAGGCGTTGCAATAAGGATTCGACTTTCAGACATTGTAAATAAAATTTGCAAAATAGCTTCACAAACAGTGATTGTCTTTCCCGTTCCAGGGGGTCCAAATATTACATATGGTAATGGTCTAGCTAATCCTTTTAAAACATTTTTAACAGCTTCTTTTTGATAAATATTTAATTTATTATTAAACCAATTTATTTTTCTGGTTAATAGCAGTGCTTTTAATTTATTTAATTTTTGTTCATTTGTATCTATATCATTCATGCTTGCCGTACTTAAAAGTTCATTTTCATTATTTTGTTCATTATCTATAAAATTATACTGCGCTTCCTTTTCAATAACTTTTTTTGGGAACAAAAAATCTGAACCAAGTCTATTAACCACTACACCAATTGCTGTGTGACATCGTTGAAGAACAGTGGTTGATCCTTTGAAACTAACTTGACAATCTTCTCCGCAATATTTTTCATGAAAAGTTGGATTGAATTTCAAGAAAACATCTGTGCTCTTAATTTTATGAATATATCCTTCATATTTTTTTTGACCTATGCAAATTATAGTTTTTAATGTATAAATAATGTATATACATTATAAAAATTAAATATTTTTACAATGTTTAATTTTAATAAAACTTGATAAAAATTGTTTCTTTTTGTTAAACAAATTCAAAATTTTTTTATATTATATAGTTGTTATATAATATTAAATCAATATTACATTATTATATTAACAATGGAGATTTCTTGCTATCGTTAAAGGTTTAATAAAGATAACAAATAAGTTATCATTCGTGACAAAAACTTTTACTTTATGTTTAAATATTACTAATTATTTTATTATTTAAATAATATTAGTTTTATAAAAAATAAATATAAATGTAAAAATTACCTTTAGATTCATCCCATTTAAAAGACACAATAATTTTATCACCAATTATTAACGAAGGTCGTTTTTCTGCCAATCCAGGTACATTTAAAGTTAAGTACTCTCTATTGCGATGCAATGTAGCGCTACTCATATTAAATCGTTGCATATCCAAAATTTGTGCTATCTCTTCTAAGTACAGTAAATAATCAAAACGTTTTTTGTAATTTTCAAAAGTTAAATGCTGTTGTAGACAAGGAATTTTTTCTGCTACAGCAAACTCAGATTCAGATCGCGTTTTTTTTTCCATTATTATTTTATTTATAGTAGTCCAAAGAATATTTGGAATTTTCCATACAACTGGTCGGACAGGAATAAATTTTGCTGGTTTGTATGGTTTTACACCGCTAATATACATGCCATCTTCATAAGTTGGAGGTATTATTAATAACTGATTGGAGTCATTATTATCATGTATATTGATATTTTCTTTTGAAATCTGCTTTCTTGGATTGATACTATTAACTATTATTTGGAATATACGACCAATTTTAAATTGTTTGAATTTAAAAATGACCAACTCTTCAGATACTCCAACAAATCTAGCTTTACATTTAAATGTATAAGTGATTTCATCTAATGATTCTAAAGTTTGTGCTTCATTTTTTTTAGGCAATAGAAGTGTTAACTGAGACTCTGATTTTTTTGATAAAAATGAACATTTTTGAATCACTTGTTTTGTTTTTCCATTATTTTTAATAACAATTTTAATTTCTTTTTCTTCTTTAGCATCTAAATTTACATTTATGTTATTAGTAATTTCAATATTTTCTTTATCTTTAATTAATTCATTTATTTCTTCTATAGGTAATTGAGGTTTAAATTGTATAGAAGATGTTTGAAAATTATTATGTACCTGTTAACAAATCAAATTATAAAACTAAAAATATAAAAATTGAGAAAAAACAAATTCTTAAAATAAATTGTTAATCTTACATCTTCTAATGGAACTACTGTTAAAGCTCGCCAATTTTGTTGCACTCCTTGATCACTTTCAATACATTGGACAACTACTTTATCTCCTATGCAAGGTATATACCCAGCCATGCATACAGCTTTAGTAAAAATAATTGTTTTTTCTATAATTCCACTTTCTGATTCATTATTATACTCAGTAACTTTTCCTATTTTTTTTAACTCCCTTAATGGCGATATTGATTGAACTTCTAATATTTCTCCTTGGAAATTAGGAATATTTTCATCAACTTCTACTAAACTATCTAATTTTACCCAATCTCCAACAAATGGAATAAATTCAGAACTGACATTATCTAAATGTACACAAGTACCATTCTCTAAAAAAATTTGCCTTCCTTTTCTTTTATTAACTTTCCCAATAATAGACCTTTTATTTATTTGCCTTTTTTCTAAAATTATATCTGAATTATTTTCTTTAATTTCGAGATTTGAATTTTGTCTATTTACATCATCTGCTATTTCATTTTCTTCAGTATCCCATAATGTATCAAATTTACCAACAATTTTTCTAATTTTTAAGCTTTCATCTTTATCAGTTTTATAAGCCATATAATATACTTTGTCTCCTATTTTGAGATCTGTTGGTTGTACATGTTTTAATTCACACATATACTTGTTTTCAATAAGAACATAATCATTATTTATAAAACTTATTGTTCCACTTTTATAAAAACATCCTTCTTCATCATTAATAAGGTTCAGTTGAGGTTCTTCTTGTTTATTAAAATTTTCTTTAATATCATCTATTTGAGCTAAAATGTTTTCTAGATTTTCTTTTTCATCTTTATTACTTAGATTTTCATTATTATTGTAATTGTAATTAAAAAGTTTACTAGAAAAATATTGTAAAAGTGAAAACATTTTGTTTTAATTTCTTAGGAATTTATATTACTTAAAATATTTTGAAATTATTTTGCCATATTTTATGTAATCATAACTAAATTTTAATTTACTATCAAAGAGATCCTCTTTTCCTCTTATAAGACTTTGATTTGTGTTTTCAAGTACTGCATTTGTTTTCAATAAAGCTCATTTTAAATTTCATATATTATACAATTAAATTGTGCATGAATTATAAATTAGTAAGTTGATTTTTATTGGCTTTCATATTTTCAATTTTTATGTTTGCATTTTATACAAATGATTTATAACTTTTACAATTTATATCAAATTGTCCAAAAATACTTGGATATTTATTTCTTTATCTGCAACATAAAATTTATAGATAACTTTTTTCAATTTCTAATTTGCATAAGAAAATTTCAATTGTTGAATTATACATTATTAAACACTAACAAAAATTAATTTCAAAATTAGTATTTGAAAAAATATTTCTTTTTTATATAATATAATATATTTGATAAACAGATTTCCAAAATGAATTTTCAATATGAAATAGAATGCCAATTTTTTAAAATTATAAAAAATTAATAAATTTGAATTGAATACAAATTTTTGTTTTAAATTTAACCTTACAATTTAACCTTTAAAACAAATATATTTTAAAATAAAGTTATAATCAAATATTATAAGTAAACTATTAACTTTTTTTTTTATTAAATATTTCACTTTTTGAACATATTTAAAATTAATCATACCTGCAGTTTTCCGAATGAAATATATCGAAAGAAGTTCTTGAAATATAATATTGCAGTATATCTAACAGTACATTCCATTGTTGTGATTATACCGGGTTCCAATGCCACATGTAAAGAAGACGTATTTTGTTTTCAACTTAATACTGCTGAGAAAATGTTTATATAATAAATAATTTATTTGTAATAATTTAATAATTTTATTATTTCATATTTTTTGTAATTATTGAAAAGTATTAGTTTTTAAAATTTATGTGTATAAAATTAAAAGAATAAAATAATTATTGAATTCATATGATTGCATGTATGTATGGTAACCAAGTCGTAATATATTTTGAAATTTAATATATGTTTTTATAAAAAAGATAACATCATTTAAATTGTTAATGGCTATGTCAAATAAGATTTTAAATAATCCTTATAAATGTATATTGTATAGGAACATTCCTACATAAGAATAATATTTATTTTTTTATAACAATTAAATAGTTTATAACTACTTTATATTAACATTTAAATAATAATTTTAGCATTTATAATTTAATTTTGATATTTTTAATATTCATTTATTAACATATTAGGTATTATTAATGTGATGTAGTACGTATATTTACAATATTATTTATTTACCGAAAAATTTAAATTTTTTTTGTTTTGTTGATCAAACTGGTGTAGTGCTGTTTTTAACCTATTATTTTACATAACAACATCTGCGTATGTTCGGAGGTAAAAATTTTGTATGAATAAATGTATACCTATGAAGTTTCATAATAAATTTATATAAAACTTTTTATTTTTATGTAATATTGTGTATTATAAATCGTTAAAAGTCAACCAATTTAAGATAAAGTTATATTAAGATATCGTATGCGAAATTTGCTTATTAAAAATAATATTTCTATTAAGCACAATTTAAAAATATTAAAGAAATTTTACTAATGCTTACGATAATATTAGTGTAACATGCCGATGATTAAAAGTTACGTTATTAAAAATAGAATAATTTTCGAAATTGAAGGCGCATAAAGGTTAAATTCTAGTAAAATTTGAAACTATTAATTTAAAAATATATGAACTTTTTGGCTTTGTCAAAGAGTATACATGATTCGTAAAAGAACAAATGATTTTTCAGAGAAAAATGAAACAAATAATTTTTGTTATAATTGGATTAATCTTAGGTAAACTTTTATTTTAACTTTATATTGAAATTTGGTATTAAATAATTTTATAAATTACTTCAGTTTTAGGAATTTACAAAAGTATTGTAAAATCAGAAAATGATACTCAATTTCATAACAATCACAGCCAACTATTAGGCAATAAAATTGTTAATATTCTTAAAACAAGTAATGATGAAAAAGATAATAAATTATCCGAAATCAAAGATCTAGAAGAGGCAAAAATAAAAATTCGTGAACTTGAAGGAAAGCTTAAATATATAGAAGCTAAATTAGAAAATCAAGTCCCAAAAAGTCATCCTGTAGTAAAGTTTCTTAATTATAAAAATAGAAAACGCATTTTAGTAACTGGGGGAGCTGGTTTTGTAGGTTCGCATTTGGTTGATCGTTTGATGTTAGCTGGTCATGAAGTTATTGTCGTTGATAACTTTTTTACTGGTAGAAAAAGAAATGTTGAGCATTGGATTGGACATGAAAATTTTGAATTGGTGCATCACGATGTTGTTAGACCTTTATACGTAGAGGTAGATGAAATTTATCATCTTGCTAGTCCTGCTAGTCCACCACATTATATGTTGAATCCCGTAAAAACTATAAAAACTAATACTTTAGGAACAATTAATATGCTGGGTATGTATTATTTTAAAATTTTGTTAGTAATTCATACTGTTAAATAAATTGCAATAAACAGAAGTTTATCTTTATCAATTTATTAAAATTAAATTTTTATAGAATTTTTATTAAATTTTAGGTCTTGCTAAAAGAGTAGGAGCTAAAGTATTAATAGCTAGTACTTCTGAAGTTTATGGAGATCCAGATAAGCATCCACAGTCAGAGACTTATTGGGGACACGTTAATCCAATAGGTAATATTTTGATGTATTTATGTAATTTCACATGGTAATAGGTATACTTAATTTATTTAATGTACAAGTATCAGCAAGTACAACATAAGGACCAAAATAATAATTTTTTTGAAATTTTTGTCTTAAGTACTTTATGAGATCACCTTTAATTGTATGCATTAAAATTAAAAAAAAATATATCAATATATCTTGAAGATAAACTAATTTTTACCTTTAAAAGTTTGTTCAGTAACATTAAGAATTATCACTAGCCCATATTCGTAGGACTTATTGACATTGTTAAATTTTAATATATAATTAAATAAATATTTTATTTTAATGATTTTATGAAATTATGTGATAAGCATAATATAATATGATTTAAATTTGATTTTTTTAAATAAATAAATGATTTTTTAATTTAATTGAATGAATTTTTAAAGGTCCAAGAGCTTGTTATGACGAAGGAAAAAGAGTAGCTGAAACTTTAAGTTACGCTTATGAACGTCAAGAAAAGATTGCAGTACGAGTTGCTCGTATTTTTAACACATATGGACCTAGAATGCATATGAATGATGGCCGTGTAGTTTCAAATTTCATTCTTCAAGCATTACAAAATAATTCAATAACAATATATGGTGATGGCAAGCAAACCAGATCATTTCAGTATGTATCAGATTTAGTAGATGGATTAGTTGCTTTAATGGCTTCTAATTATAGCCAACCTATTAATATTGGAAATCCTGTAGAGCACACAATTGAAGGTATTTTAATAACAAATTTTTAATAAATTTGAAAAATTTTACAAAAGTATATATTTTTTAGTGTAGTTGACCACTTTTTTTATCATTACACGTAGTTAATTTTTTTTTTAAATTTTATAGAATTCGCACGTCTAATTAAAGATTTGGTTGGAGGTACAAGTAAAATAATAGCTTTAGCCGCTGTTGAAGATGATCCTCGACGACGAAAACCAGACATTACAAGAGCAAAAAAGTATTTGAATTGGGAGGCAAAAGTTCCTCTTGATGAAGGATTACAGAAGACTATTACTTATTTTGTTAAAGAACTTCAGCGATCAAAATATTCATTAACAGATAATTATCTTAAAAGGCCATTTAAAAATGACCACGATATTATTGAACAGTTATAGCTAGTGCATTATGACGTAAATTGACTATGTGCCAATTAAATCCCGGTCCCTACTTTTAATGTTTATTTAGTTTATGGTTTTAAAATATTGATTTTGTATTTACTATATAATCATATGATTAATTTACAACTTTGCTATTTTTATTCTTTTACTCAAATGGTTAATAGTTAATTACCATTTTTTTCTGTTGATATATTTAAAATATCGACTTTAATCTTTTGCGGTTCATTGTTCAATGGTACTGAATATAGAACAACACTCTAATAAAATCGGTTGACTGAAAAGAATTAAATTTTTTATACAGTTTTTGTTAAGTAAGCAAACTTTGTATGAAAAATTGTTTTCGTCCAGACACGAACGACCCAAGTATATAGACTAAGAATTCAATTTTATAAAATAATAAAAGCTACTAAATGAGTTAAAGGTAGTTTTTATAAATAAAATTAGATTTTTATATATAGTATGTGAAATATTTAGTTTACAATAATAATATGCTATAAGTAAAAATACAAAAATTATATTCATCAAAAAATTAATTGATATGGTAAAACTAAATGATTCTAAATTTACATTTGAAGATTAATTCTTTAATACTTATTTAGTTTATGTACTCTATGCATAAATATAAATATAGAATGAATATAATTTTTACATCAATATACAATTTTAAACAAAAATCTTTACGGTTTTCAAAAACTAAAACTTTAATAGGATAAATTTTATTTACCTGATAATATATTTGGACTATTTTATTTCATTTTATATTCAGTTTTTAATAGAGCTTAATATGACCATTGCGACTGAAAACATTTTTCAAGATTGTAAATAAAAAAAAGTAAAAGAATAATCTTTATAGGTAAAAATTTGCACATGTACAATGTATAAATTGAAATCATGCTTTATTACAAATGTATATTATTAAGTTATGATTGTATAGAAAAATTTTTCGAAGCATCCATTGAAAATTTCTAGCGGACCATGTCAAATTGCTTGTATCAATTTGTATATGTATGTACAGATTTAATGAAAAAATATGCTAATTTATTATAAATAAAATTTCATTTTATACATTCGTTTATTTATAATTCATCAAAAAATAAACAATGACTTGAAGAAAAAAGAAATCTTGTTTTTTTTTTTTTTTTTTTTTTTTTTTTTTTTTTTTTTTTTTTTTTTTATAAAAACTAATAAAGACATAAAGGAAAAAGAAAAGCGAGAGTGACAAGGTCTCTGCTTGATTATTCCAATGCTTCTCACGTCTAAAAGTCTTCTCTAGTGATTGTCATGCAAATGGTAGGAGGAACTCTGTTTATTTTTTTTTTTTTTTTTTGCGAGTGAAGCAAGAGAGAGAGAGAGAGAGAGAATAAGAGCAAAAAGTGTGGTTGAGCGTAATGCGACAAAGCGTGGGCCTTTAACATAGGGTGGGCGCGTGGTCAAAAGCTGTCGTCAAGAGTTCGTATAAGAAGAAAAAATCTAGGAGGGAGAAGAGAAGCGTATGATAATCGTCGTATCCGCACAACAAAAAGCCACTGTTGCTTCGCCGCCGTCGCCGTCCGGTTCGCGGACTTTTATAAGCGAAGAATATATACGCGTATGCGAGGGAAAAGTCCGATTGATTCGAAGGAAGTTGCACGTGCGCGTTGCGTGAATGAAATAACGTATATCTTATTTAGCTTCCGAAAGAAGCTAAGATAAGAAAGTGATGTAAATATAAAATTTCGTTTTATTACTCCAATTTGTTAGATTTATAGATTTTAATTTTTTTTTTTTTTTTTTTTTTTTGTCCTTTTTTCTTAAATATTGGATTATTTTAATAAGAAATATGAATACTTTAATTTTTATATACAGATGCGAAATTATAGTTTCTTGCATAATATACGAGTACATATACAGTTGTTATAAGAGAAGTTGAATTCTGATACTCTTTATATACTGTTCTTCGATGATTTTATAATTATTTATTAAAAAAAATTTAATAAAAAAATTTTAATAAAAAACAAATTTTATTTATTACTTGTAAAATATAGTGAGAAATAAATTTTTTACTTTACATTAAATTTATTAAACTTCTTAATTTTAAAATTTCGAGATACGAAAAATTAAAAAATTTTAAAAGTTTATAAATTTGTAAGTGATTTTCAAACAATATTTATTTCTATTTACAAGTTAAATTCTTTAATTTAAATTAAAAAAGATAAATATATGTTTATATTAGCAATATAAATATTCATATTTTTCATATTTTGTAAATTAAAAAAAAAGTAGAGCTTTAGATTATGCGTGAACTATGATTATTAAAAAAAAAAAAAAAAAAAAAAAAAAAAAAAAAAAAAAAAAAAAAAAAAAAAAAAAAAAATTGTTCAAGAAAAAATTTATATTCTTTTAAATTTATGTGTGTATTTTACATGTGAATTTTGTATGTAAGAAGTGTCGTTGAATTTATTAATAAATTGGAGTTTATAAATCAATTTTTAGAATTAATCAAGTCTACTTTGTAATGAAACTGGATTTTATTTGCTAATTCTAAAATATATATATATATATATTAAATTTTTCTGAAAACACATCAACATATAGGATGAGAATAAAAATATGGAGACCCCTGATAATCTCGAAGGGCTTTGACCCGTAAAAAATAACGAGGGCCAAATATTAATAGTGATATCTTAGATTTGATCTCAAATATCATCTTCAAGGTTACTTAGAGAACAGCTTTATTTTTATAAGTAAAAAATACATATTTTTGAGATCAACAATCGAAAGAACGGAAAATTTTACTTGTATAATAGTTGTAGACAAAATAGCCTAGGCAATGTTAAAATGGATAATCATGAGGATTTGCATTGTCCCGAACTCTGTTTCATAGAACTTGGTTAGGTTAGAACAAAACTTTCTGATTAGTTTTTTAATGATCAATGTTTCATCAAATTTAATTTTTTAAAATGAAAATTAGTATATTTTTTAGCCAGAATCCTTCTAATTTCTGGATAGCGCCAAAAGAAGGATAAAAAGCTTAAAATTTTTTCGCTCTTTCGATTGCTGATGTCAAAAATATACATTTATTTAATAAAATTAGAGTTGACCTTGGAATAATTCCGAAGACGACATTCAAGTTAAAATCCAAGATCACCATTCAATTTTTTGATAAAGATATACCTAAGATTTGATCCTGGTTATATTTTTTACTCATCGTTTATGCATCGTCAATTTAGATAAAATTGTAAGGCTCTCTTTCGTTTCTTATTAATAATGTTACATTAATAATGCATATAAAAAAAATAAATATATTATATGATGCATATTTTAATCATCTTTCTGATTGTAAATTAATTAGAAAATGGCATTTTTATTTATTTTCGTCATTACATTTTCAAATTTATTATTATATCTGCAAATTAAATAGCTGGATTGTTATTGTTATTTATTATTAATATTAATAAAAAAATTTTAATAAATAATAATAATAATTAATATTATGAAATTCTTAATCTTTTTAAGTATAATTTTCATAGCGATCGAGTTCAAGGTACACTGCTTATTCTTTTGCTTTTTACTTTTAAACGAATATTGGGATTTTCGATAAATTTATTTTTAATTATATGTTATAAAAAATTACATTTAGTTTATTTATTTTGTATATAAAAATCTCCATTAAAAATTAATTTTCGATAAATAGAAATATTTTTATAATTAAATATCATTTAATTGTACAGAATAGTGATTGGGTATTAGGTCTGCTATGATTGTTTGATTATTGAATAGAATGAAATAATAATATCATTTTTAATTTGTCTCTAAAAAAAAAATTAAAGAAATCTAGTTAAACATTTTTTGTCAAAGTTAACACATTAGAAGTTATTAGAAATAATTTTAAAATTAAAGATAATTAATTGATAAAAATAATGGTATAATGTTTTACATGGATATATACAAGACGAAAATTTTTTCAGCGGCGATAAAAAAGTAAACTCTATAATAATGTCAATGAATTACAACACTTGATCCTTTTCTACATGGCATCGTAACGTCAATATTGGCCTACGGCCTCTTTGAGAAATATTTAAATCGCAAGCGGGCCAGTAAAGGTGAACTACGACACGTAACCCTCGCAATCTTGTCTCCCCACGTAAATAAAGGGCCGCTCTATATATCTGCTTTTCTGTCACTCTCTCTCTCTCTCTCTCTCTCTCTCTCTCTCTTACCCTTTCTATCATATCTCTCTTACTCTATCTCTTTCTCGTTCCACTCCGTGCAGACTGTATTGCTTTTAAAAGCGATAAGTTATGGATGTGAGAGAAGCCGCTGCATTGCCGCGGGAAAACAGCTGGGGTGGACTTTGGGGAGGAGGAACTATGTCAAGAGGTCCGACTATGATGACGACAACGACGACTACGACGACGACGACGACGACGACAACGTCGACAACGACTTGGCTATATAGCATTGCCGCGAGTACTCCATGCGACAGGGACACTGCAGGAGGTCGACGTTGCATTATACAACGCGGCTGCACTAAACTTGCTATGCATGTGTCGGTGTATAACATTCGCATGTGTATTACATACGTCGTCATCGTCGTCGTCGAGACGCTTATACTACGACACGCGGGAAGACGAAAAGCCGTAGGGCGAATATGTATAACCAGGCGAGCGATGGTTTCGCTTTTATTTGCAGCTTTGTATGTAAAAAAAATGCACATTAGGAATACCTCGTATAGAAGAAGTATATTATTGTTGATCGAGAATGCATAGTAAAATATTCTTTAAATATTATTTTCTCTTTTCTGCTTTCTTTTTTTAAACGATAATTTTTATAATTAAATTTAAGTTCATGACAAATTTATTATTATTAAAATTATAATTAATTATATATTATTTGCCAAGCTCGGTATATTTGTTATTTTCTGGATGTGAATTATAATACCCGTTAATATGATAAATTATGTACATTATCGCAGACCCGTGTAAGCTTAGATACTTTAAAATTCATTCTTTTGATACGATGCTTATATGTATATTGGTAAATAAATTTTTACAAATAAATAATTTATGCATAAATATATATATATATATATATATATATATTATAATACGCGTGCGCTACAAAAATTGTAAAATAAGAATCGTACAAAAATTTGATTCGTTTTGTTTTGAAAAAAATGAACTTTGTATTCAAAAGAGAAATTTATTTGAATTTTTTTTTATTTTGCAATTCAAAAATATTTAGTTAAAAAATATGTGTAAAAAAAGGTAATAAAGTGTTTCAATAACTTTCTACATTTATTAATTAAACATATTTAAAAAGATAAAGTTAAGTTTTACTGTACCAAAATAAAAAAGTTGTTTAAACGTCTTCAAAAATTTATAAATGATTAATAATGAAAACATTAAGTAAGTAAGTAAGCGTCATAAAAAAAGTTTCAAATTAAATTAACAATCATAATGAAAAATAAAATTTTATTAAGTGCAAAAGAAAAAGGATTCGAG
Source organism: Chalcis sispes (assembly GCA_949987625.1). Lineage (NCBI taxonomy): Eukaryota > Metazoa > Arthropoda > Insecta > Hymenoptera > Chalcididae > Chalcis > Chalcis sispes. The sequence continues at coordinate 18,071,865 of OX465097.1, forward strand.
TGTAAATTGATTAGCTGAATTAAATAAAAATACGAAAAATTTGTTTTACATAAAAAGGCAAAATTTAATGTTTGTACGGAAAAAAAAAAAAAAAAAAAAAAAAAAAAATACAAATTACCCCTCTAAAGCGTAAAACCACAAAATTCTCACAGTCGCAAAAATTTTAAATAAAAATTTTCGAAGCAGATAATATAAAATAAGATTAAATTTATAAGAGCGCCAACATTGAATAAACTCTATACTCGAATCAACATTTCTTATACAAAAATTTTACATTACTTGCTCTTATGTCGTTAGATAGAGCGTCCGCTCTTTATATAATGAATTTTAAAAGAAGGCTAAAAGAAATGTAAGATTTAAACAAGTGACATTGATCCGTTAAATTATCATGCAGCTAAAAGAACGTCGTCGAAATTTAGTAACGAAAGACCTTCTTAACACAGTTAACTTTTCTTTTATTTTCATTCAAGGACAACGACGACGACTCCTCGCTAGATTAAAGAGTCGAGGGTTCGTTTTGCTTTTAGCGCTCGTTTTGGGGTAAAAAGTTATTCGAGTTACTTAGATGCATGATGAGTTTGTGTTACATTTTTAAGAGCGTAATAAAATTGAGAGAAGCGCACGTTAAAAGAAGAATGGGCGACTTTGGTTTTGACGATGTTATTCGCGCTGGAGATAAGATTTTTCATGCTAATGTATTAAAAAGCGTCGTCAAAGAATTTTTAAAATTTTGCCAGCAAGCTTTGATAATATTATATAAAAGTTAATGCTTTGAATTTTGCTTTTTTATGTTTATCATGACGAATATGTGTAGTAAATAGTTCCTTAATGTTACGATATTAAAAATTTGTGAAGTTTTAGTTTTTTAAATAATTGAAATACTTTTAATTATAATTACAATTATTTTCTATGAAAAAGTTCTGAAATTTCCGCATCTTTCCGGGCGAATTTTGAGTTAGCGTCCTTTTTTTCGGAAGCGATTATTCATACAGAGAGTTTCATTTTTTTCATTTAATTTTTCATATAACTTTAACTTCTTAAAATATATACTATTCTTCAAACAAATACTGTATGAATAATTTTTTGTTCAAAGTAATACTCGTATATACCTCAAGATATTTGGCCAAGATATTCAGGTAACAATTTTATGCAGCAATAATATTAAAAAGTTTTATGTTAAATGTAACATTTTTTTCTAAATTTATTTTTATACTTTTTTAATCAATTAATTAATTAATTAATAAAAATTATTGCAATAAAGAAACATAATAGCAATCAAATGCTATGTGTACAATTATGCACACGAGACTCGAAGGAAATAATCACTTTCAGTTTAGAAATAGTTAAGAGCATTTGTTCAAGTAGATGTAAATATTCATTAAAAAATTGTAAATTAATATTTCATATATAGTTAGCACAACACACATTAGAACACACTTGGGTGCCATACATCAATAAGTTCTTTATGTAACTCAAGACGAGTCTACTCTTTACAGATTAAACAAATGCATTCGAATTATTATTTAGAAATAAATTTTTGAAAAATATTTTCGCCTTAAATGTAAATATAAGTTCAATAATGTAATAAGCATTATTAAGTAAAAAAAAAAGTTGTAGAAAACCAAATAAAAGGGGGAAGAGTAAAGAAAGAAAGTGAAAGAGAAAAATAGTGAGAGAGATTGCGAAAAAGGGTCTGCAGAGAGTGCAAGTGGGAATTCTCAGACACCTCGAAATAACCTTCCCATAGGACTCTCAACCAAAGGCCTTTCTCTCTCTCTCTCTCTCTCTCTCTCTCTCTCTCTCTTGCTCTCTCATGCACACACTCGCTCTTTACTCGTTGGTTCGGGTAGGCCGATATCGCAATATAATGCTCTCGAGCTCGCGATAGCGCGGGCGCGCTGTACGCGTGTATATACACAAACCCTATATATGTATAAGTACGAGCGTGTCAAGGGACGAGGGAAAACCGAGCTCTCTCTCTCTCTCTCTCTCTCTCTTCCTCTTGCTCTCTTTCTCTCGCCCTCGAGTGTTGTTTTATGTGTACGCCTCCGCACGCGGGTGCGTGTACTCAAGACGAAATTCACCGATGTACATACGGGAGACGCGTTGAGTAGAAAAATGCACAGCTTCTCGTGCGGCAAGGACGTGTCTCCTTTTTTTTTTTTTTTTTTTTTTTACTTTATCAACCAAGTTTCGCGGATCCGTGACGAAGTAACGGATTCTTATACTATATCTCGCCACATTTGCGTATTTTAGCGGTGATAAAAGATGGACGAGAAATTTCTGTAAAAAATTTGATTATACAATCTTTAATACATAATTATGAGGAAGGAGTACAATTTTTTAACGGATAAATTAAGAAATTTTAATATCGATCATCGCACTTTTTTAAAATAAAATGAAGATAATTTAAATTATAATATACCATGTTTAAATTCTAGCAAATGTAAAACAATACACTTTTTTAGTGCGACGCTTTATACAATTTTCAAAACTGTACACAATGCAATTTGCATTGCAAAGTTGAAATTGCTTTAAATTTCAAAAAATAAAATATTATTTTTTAATGTTGATTTCAAAAATAAAAAAAAATAAATAACAATTTTGTAATTTATAAACATTTAAAATCAACCATGTATCATCATTTATAATATTGACTAAAAAGTATATGTACAGTGAAATATTTATTAGTTTTTGCATTAAAAAAAAAAAAAAAATCTTTTATCGATTAACTTTTGAAAAATGTTGTAGGCGTTTTTAATGTAAAATGTAAATCCGTGTCACTTTTACTTTCTATATTACATTTTTAAAACTTGTCAGCAAAATAATTTTTCATCATAAATACTTTAGCTTTAGATTTTCAACAAAAATTTTTATTTAAATCATCGAATTAGTACATTATAATGTATTATTTATTATAAATAAACATATATAACTAGCCTATATATCTAACAAAAGAATTTCGCATGCCACATGATAAAAACATTCGAGTAAAAATAATTAAGTCGATCATTATAGATATATCAATACACACGCGTCATTAATTTTAATTCGCCAACACTCGAGATGGATGAAAATAAACCGCTTTATTTTTCTCTTCTCTTCTCTTTCCGCTTAAAAAAATATAATATGATTGGACGGGGGATCGGTGCAACGGGAAGCTTTTGTTTCAAGGAGCAGGTGCGCGTATATGTATAGTGCACCTCTCGCCAGCAGCAGACGCTGCTCTTTTGCACCTTCCCTGACAATATTCGGCAGAAAATCGGACCTCAGCCTCGGTAACTAAAACGCGGTGGCACTTCGTAATTCACATGGCCTTTAAGTAATTTCTTTATTTCGCTTCTCGTTCATTTTATTGTTCGCGTATTTGTACACTCCTTTCACTCATCGCTTATATACTCATTCATCCTCGTTTTAATTCTTCTCCTTCGCTTTTATTTTGATGCTTGTAAAATGCTTTTGCGCATTACGAAATGCGAGTATTTTTTTTCTTTTTTTTTTCTTTTTAATTCTAGACGAGTGCCCTTGCAATGCTTTCTCATTACGTAGTGGATTGTTTATTGTATATGTGTATATATTTTTTTTTTTTGTTTTTTTTAAGCTTGAGAAATATTTTGCAAAATAATTATTTGTAATATGTATATGAGAATAAAAATTTAATAAATCATAACAGTATTTTCATTATTCAAGTGGAAATTGCTGATTTTGCGTCTAAAATTATTAAAAAAAAAAAAAAAAAAAAAAAAAAAAAATTGTAAATATTACTTAAAAATAGTAATATACCTTCGTTAATATCTGCTTGCTAAATATTTCCAAGTAAGCCTCATAAAATTTTATCTTTATACTGAATTGATATCGGGTTAACCGTTAATAAAATAGTCATATATGTACGTATACTTAAAAAACAAAAAACAAAAATTTTTTGCATAAAGAAATGTCTCAGCTAAAAGCAATTATTGAAGAAAATGAAGTTTGTCATTAAACTCTAACGACATAGCAGAAAACTACAGTTATTTTAATTTACTTTATCAAAGTAACACTACTAGTTACTAGTTTGATTTATCAAATAACTCATTTAAGTCATAAATATTTATATGTATACGTGCATATTTTTTGTAATAATTATTTTTCTTAAAATTACAGCGGTTGCAATTATTAAAAATGTATTCCGACTCATCTTTTATAATAAATTTTAATTTAATTAAAAAGTTATAAAAATATTATTGTAAATTATGTTATTTTTCTATTTTATGGGTAATACAATATATAAAAATAAAGTGAAGTAGATGTACTAATAATAATTAAGGGTAAAAAATTTGATAGTTCTGCTTGACTTATTGGTAAAGAAAAAAAAAAAAAAATAAATAAATAAATTAATGTATTATTACAACGCTTTAAATATAATTTAAATTTAATATATTGCATCGTGTATTTAATTTCTTGAATCTCAATGTCCAATCTCAACTTGCATTCTACTTTCTTATCGAATGATATCACGGAACGTTTATTCTCTTTTCTGAGTTTGTACAGAAATAAAAATTATTTTACAATTTTATTTTTAGATATTAAAAAATTTTTTAATAATAACGAAAGTTTTTGAATTTTTTTTTTAATTTTCTTTATTTAACAAGTTAAATTAAAACTATTAGGGAATAATAAAGATAGATTGCAATATTTATGCGTAAAAATATTTTCAGTTGAGATTCAACTTGATCAATTTAGGAAAAAACAAAAAAAAAAAAATGGTTTCCATTATTTTTACAAATAGATTTAACATTTTATTTGGATTTCAATTTCTTTGGTATCACGGCTTTTATACTTCAGCGGTTTTTGTTTTAAAAATAAATTGCTCGTACCAATGTAAAAAAAAAATCCTGTCGAGATATCAGTTCAGCAGACCGCAGGATAATCTCGTATGGCCAACTATATCCCATATGATAAAGTCGGGATGATCCCTAGAAACTTTATGGCGCATGAATAAATAGAAAGAAATATAACATCATCTGCTTTGATGCGATCAAAAATTTATCGTTTATTTTGAGCGTTAAAAATAATATTGCCACGTGTGAAATTACGATATCAATAGATAAGCGTTTATTTATATTAATATTGAAAAAAAGATGTAAAATTAACTTTAAAATGTAACTTTATATTTATATCTTGTGTTACAATATTGAAAAAAAAAAAAAAAAAAAAAAATAAACATAAACTTTCTATAAATAATTTAAAAAAATGGAATCGCGTTATCGATATTTAATTGTAAAATTAAGTATATTCATAAATACAATTTCAAAAAAAAAAAATGTAATATTAAAAGAAGTAGATTAAATAATAAATTCACGAATCTATTTCGAGAAATAAAAGCCGTGACAGCAATACGAAACGGAAAAGATTAATCAAGATAAAAGTGGCAAATAGTCTCGAAAGAGATTCTTTTCATCAATAACAAAGCTTACGCAAATTTCACAATATTTTCCTAAAGAAATGATAATTTCCATGGCGTGATATAATAAGCAACGGGACGTCGAGATTCAACGGAGCGGTAGACTATAACGTCTGGAATGAATTTATGGGATCGCGAGAGCAGCGTATATAACAGCGAATTGGCACTTTTTCTCGTGACGGTATTCCGAGCTTTATCATCGCGCTAATGCGTGCACGCATTCATGATGAGAGAAAGAGAGAAAGAGAAAACGAGAGACGATACACGTATATATAGCGCGAGAAGTGCCGTTCTTCTCGCGTCGGGTGCATCGCGCACTTGATTAAAGCCCACTCTTGCAAATAGCCTTCCTCCGCCGTTCTCTCTCTCTCTCTCTCTCTCTCTCTCTTTATCTCTCGGGTTCGTTCGCTTAAACAATGTATGCAAGCGCACAACGAGCGCACGTAACCTGCGACAATAAACATTTGAGCTTCGTGGAATCTCGTACGAGATCTGTAAAATACGGGCGCGATGTTTCTATATTAATATGGATGGGTGGCTGAGATGTAAAGCTGATTTTTATTACTTTGTAAAATTGTTCGGTAATTTTTTATTTTCAAGTTGCTAGAATTTTATCACTATATCAAACTTAAAAATCATAAATATTTATTTTGTTTAAAAATTTTTTCAATTGCAATTAATTCTTTTATAAAAATTACAATTAAAATTAATAACGCGAAGTTTTTTTTTTTTTTTTAAATTTATTCAAAGTTAGTTTTTTTACAATAAATTTTAAGTTCTTTGATCAGATATTTACATGCTTGTAAATCGTTTTATAAATCTCACTTATCCCAGTGCTTTAGAGGCTTGGTTAGATATTTTCTATGTACTTAAGTAAATATATGGTTCCGGTAGGTTTGAAGTTTGGATTAGCTTTACTTTCTGCAGTTGATATAAATATATTAATATCTTTTCTAACATAATTACAAGCCTTTCCTCGTCAAAATAGAAAATTTATAAAATATGTAATATAATGAGTGGATCGTAGAATATTCTTATAAATAAATTATAAACAACAACGACAAAAATATTAATAATAAATTATTTTCTTAATTCAACACTAAAATAAGAAATTTTTAAATAAAGTCACTTGTTAATTATAAAATTATCGATATGTTAATTTCAACTTATTTAACGATATCGTCCGATGACTAATACGTTTTGTACACGAGTATGAAGTTGTCATATTCTTAGATATATCATACTTTTAAACAGATTAATAACATTTTTATTTTTAGAACTTGTATACACGATTAGTATTATTTTTCACAAGAATTTAAATTCAAGCATACATGTAAATGTGGATAATATTAAGCCTGGTAAAAATCCAAATATTAAAAATTGTCTTCAAACCAATTTGTGGCTTCTTATATTAGTCACACACACACACACACACACACACACACACACACACACACACACACACACACACATGCACACAATCCCAAAAATTATTGCTATAATATGGTATATTATTTATGAAAAGTTTAAGATTTAAAACTCGATATTCTTTTTCTAACCCTTTTTTTATAGATTTATACATTTATTTTCCTTTAATAAGTAGTATATTACCTTGAAATACCCTAAAACTATTCAATATTTTGATGTTCATCAATTCTTAAAAACCATTGAAAAATGCCTAAATTTAATGGCGAGTTTATGGCAAAGTATCTAGTATAATAAAATGGCGAGTTTATACTAATAAAATAGATTCGATTTCTACCAGGAAACTGTCAATTTCTTTAAAGTATATGAACTAATTATTCTAATTGTATTAAGTATACCTATACATTCTAAAATATAGACACATTGAAGATTTATTAAGATTATTGTAATAAGTGAAGTTGAAAATAAATTATAAAGTACATTAATGTGTATAAAAATGTGAAAGTTAAATTTTTGTATTTTAGTTTTTTAGTAAAATGGTTTAAACGAATTACTTGAAAATTAAAAACGTTGCAGGTAATAATTTTTTTTATTAAAAATTATAGAATAAAATAAAATGAAAATTTTATCAAAAACAATGGTTATTTTTATTTGCAAAACCAAGAGCCCTTACTGAATAAATGTAAAAACATTAAATGGGCTCGTTTGAAAATTTTATTGGCCATTTCGCTGCAAACCGACGAGCAAAATGGAAAATCGATTTATTCGCGCGAATTAAAAAGAAATTCCTCGGTCACTGTGCTCGCACACCGACGCATAATAATAAACATTACACCAACATAGCCATTTTATCAAGAGGCCAAGATGTGCCGTTGCTTTTACATGAATAATAAGTTTTAAAAGACGTGAGCTCGAGATCCACGCATAAAAAAAAACAAAAAGAAAAAAAAAAAAAATAAATAAATAAATAAAAAAAGCGTTGAAAAAAGACACTACGCTTACGTTCGCATAAAAGTGAATAAAATGAAAGATAGTGTCAACATCGTAAAGTTTCTCGAGTCGCGATTATGCGCGTTCCGTCTCTCTCACCAGACGCATTGTATACACACGCGAACATATTCACTTTTGCGGGAACCTTTCAACGCGGTAGTAGTCCGACACGCGGTAACCGACGCGTACGCATATATATGCGCTTGCAGCGCGCACGTATATAGATACGCACATAAGCGTGTACGCGCGCGAGCGCGCGAGGCCGAGCGAATATGCGAAAAGCTGGCACGGGGATGATACAAGGTGCACATAATGCGGTGAATAAGCGCCGACGAGGAGAGCAGCTTTGGCGAGTTAAATCAGAATACGGCATAGCAACAACATAGCACGCGCGCGTGCGGGCTATTTTCTTTCGACACTCTTTCTCTCTCTCTCTCTCTCTCTCTCTCTCTCTCTCTCTCTCGAGCGCTAATTGTTTAAGCGAACTCTATACACTCTTGGAGCTTTTGACGTTTAATAATAACGCGGAAAGTTTAAAGTCTGTGCGCGCGCACCGTTAATACGTTACATGTATATATGCAAGTTTACGATCACTTGAAGCCAACATTTATATCTGTATAGTACGAATTATGGCTCGCAGTGCTTTGATTGTTTTGTTATGAATTTAGCATGATTTTGAAAAGGTAGGTTTATAAGTGCAGTATAGTTGAACAAATCTTTTAGTAAGAAAAAGCAAAAGTTCTTTTTTTTTTTTTAAATATAATGCGCATAAATCAAATTTTAATAGAAATTAGTAAAAATTTAAATCGTTTATTGTTATAGTGTATTAAAATTTTAATTTAATCATCTTAAATGAAATTCATGATTTTCATCAGAACGCAAATCTCAAGTAGTCATCGATAAAAATATTCACTTTTGAATTACTACTTATGTTTTTTTTATAAATTTAATGTTTACAATTTTAATAATGAAGCATACTTAAGAATTCATGAATATTATTATAAAAAAAAAAAAAATTGCGTTTTTTATTACAATATCGTTAATATTCAATATCATTCGTTAAAACCAATTCATATTACTCCATTATATGGAAATTTTGCTTAATTTACAGATAATTACGGAGTATATAGTTTATTTTATTACAACATTATTCCATTGTAGGTAGTACTTACTTCATTATTTTATAAGCCATTAATCAGACTTTCGTCCCTGTAATTACAATAAAATTAGCATTTTTTTTCATTTACGTTCTCTATAATATATATATATATATTTTTATATTTTTTCTTTTTTTTTTTTTTGTGTAGAAAATTTAAATTTACTACATATAAAATTATAATTGACCATCGTGGCACGTAGGATACCTCAAGCATACCTGAAAACCACTTACAGGGAATAAAAAAAAAAAAAAAATTAAAAAAAAAAATAAATAAAATAAAAAGAGAGAGAGAGAGAGAGAGAGAGAAGCAAGTAAAACGAACGCTAACAATCGAAACCAAAAAAGATCTCCTTCTCACTTATACATACACAACATCCCCGCGTGCAGCATCTTCTCCGGTGTGCGGCACATCGGGCCACCTCGAAACGCGCGCGCAAGGACCGCGCGTTGCACCGGTGTGTACGTATATACACAATCCCTGTATTACCTGTATAAGTAAACGCGCGCTCGCGCGTGTATAGGTAAAAAGAAGAAGAGAGAGGGAAAGGACATCACCGACTGCTGCCGTTCCTGCTGCAGCAGCAGACGCGAAAATCTCCCCTTCTCTCTTTATTTCGCTCTTTCTCTCTTTTTTTTTTTTTTTTTTGCTTTCTTTTCTCTCTCTCTCTCTCTCTCTCTCTCTCTCTGTCTTTTTCCTCGGCGTAGGAGCAGAGGTGTGCAGTCAGCTCGCGTGTATACACACAAACACACACACACACATATATATACATATATTCATACATAGTGTAAGCAACCGGCGGCATAAGCACGCGCACGCGAGAGCGAGCAAAACAGCGAGCACACATTTGGCCGTTCAAGCCTGCCGGAGGAGTATAGAGTCAGTACCGTCGCGAGCGTCGACGAGACAGCATCGCGTTAAAGTCGCGTGCACGGCTCTCTCTCTCTCTGTCTCTGTCTCTGTCTCTGTCTCTCCTTTCACCATCATCGCGTCGTGCATCCTCGCGTATCGTAGCACGTGTCGCTTCTTGCTTTTACTTTAATCAGCCCCCACCCCATCAGCCGTGTACGTATAAAGTACCCAAAGAGTTTCGTGTTAAACGATATTTCCGAGTTCGTTTACCGTTGCAAAGGATACCGAGTGCGCCGCTCTTTTTCCTTTAATCCTTATTTTATTTATTTTTTCTTTTTTTTTAATAAAAAAAAAAAAGCCGACGTTAAATTATTTTATTCTCTAGATTAATGTGTGTAATTTTATTCGAAGGATAATGTTTTGTCAATTAAAATTGTCCTAGAGTTTATTATAAAATTGACACCGTCGGCGATTAACAGGTAAGTCGATCTATTATACTATCATGATGATTTTTGATGAATTAGAAAAAATTTATCCGTCGTAAGAGAATTTGTATTTTTATTTTTATGTAACAATATTACTTATCAAACAAATGTTTTTAGTCGCTCATTTTTTTTTTTTTTTTTTTTTCGATTATCCATGTATCAGCTTATTCATATAGGTTTCTTTTTATTAGGGTGTATAAAGATACTATGAAAATAATTTTAAATTTTGCACCGTTTTCATCGATAGGTATTGGTTATTTGTGTTAGATTAATTTTAAAAATATCTCAGAGCGTCAACTCCTTCTCTTTTTTTTTGCTCTAATCTAGCGAAAATCTTGAATGTATAAGTAAAGAGAGACATATTGGTTAAAAAGAAAGACAAGGTCATTAGATCGTTGTTTTTCCAGCCGGTATTATAAATTTTGAAAAAAGAGAAAAAGATAGAGAGAGTGAGAGTGAGAGAGAGAGGGAGAGAAAAAGCGCCAATATAGAAAAAGGCGCCTGCGGGATAAGCGCGCGCGCGCAGAAAGCCGTGCAAACAAAACTCTTGTGTATCAAAAGATAAAAAGACCGATAAGGAAATAAGAATAGCAAGGAGGAGGCGCAGAAATACATCGTGCATACACACATACACACATATATGTGTATACACCTCTACATACACATCAAAGAGCAGGAGTGCGCAGGAAAGGAGCAGCAATACCAAAGACGACGACGACGACGACGACGACTACGGCGGCGAGAGAGCGCCCTTCTCTCCTCTTCGTCTCGCGGGAGAGAAGACGACGTAGAAGCCGGCGAGTATAGTGCGCCGAGACTGAGGAGGGAAAAGAAACAACAGAGAGAAGAGAAAGACGAAGAAGAAGAAGAAGAAGAAGAGAAGAGAAAGAGCAAAGCAGCAGACATTGGTAGAGAGAAAGAAAGAGAGAGAGAGAGAGAGAGAGAGTGACGGGCGAAGGTCGGTGATTTTCAGCGACTGGCCGCCCGCCGATGAATTAATGGCTGAGTTTTGAATGTAGTTGACGTTTTGAATAATAAATTATTACGGATCTCAGACGTGTGTCCGCGCCTTTTAAAACTCGCGTGGATAAGAGAGAGAGAGAGAGAGCGAGTGGTTTCGCTGTGTTTATTTTTACATCGCGTTGGCCGTTAAGCTTCCGTGTATACATGTGTAAGGGAAGCGCATCTCTACTTTTACTTTCTTCTCCATCCATTCTCTTTCTATCTTTCTCTTTCACTTCGTCGTTCTCGATTAAATAAAGGTAAATAGCTATTTGATGATCCGCCTTTTTTAATTTACCTACTTCTCCTTTTTTTTGTTATCCGCATTTTCGAGCTGATTAACTGTTATTATTTAGAATTAGTTTGTTGCATTTGCTCGATTCAATGGTTCGAATCGGTTAAATTTTTTTTTTTTTTTTTTTTTTGGCGAATAAAATTTAATCAATTTTAAGAATGGATAGTTTCAAAATGAAAATAAAAATGTTTTGTAAAAACATGTTTGTTTTTTAGATCAGTGAAAATTAAATCATAAATAAAAAATAAAATGCCATGTATTTTATTTCCATTTATTATTCGAGATGAAAACCATTTGCAGATAATTTTCATTCTTTGAAGTAGACTGAATTGAATTTATTGTTACAAAAATTGTACGAAATTATTTTCAAGCACAAGATTAATGCCATTCAAATTGATCAAAAGTTTAATTTCAAGGTACCGTACGATATGAGTGAATGAAATAATTATTTAATTAAAATCTGATATGACGCGCTCTCCTTTAAACTGACACCCTAAATCGATAATAAATACTCATAAAATCTTTTAGAATTATTGCGCCTGAAATATTGCATTGATTTTTTAACCTATTTGAAATCGCAATCTTGAATAAGATTTGTTAATGATAGGAAAGAGAGAAGAGAGGTGAACACGCGGACTCTGATTTACTACGAGAATAATTAATCTTTATTTAATCAAGATCTCGGGATGCAAGTCGTTTCCAGGGAAAAGTTAACTACACATTGAGAGGTCGAAAAAAGGGTCTATCGTGGTTAAAAAGGGGTCTTCTTGCATCCCCTTACGCTATCATTTAATTAAAGGAGGCGCGAAACTAGGGCTGACGCTGTACAACTGTGGCGTATGGCGCTATAAGTCGCTCGTAAAATTTTGACCGATTATACATGACGTGGCTATGAAAATTTTCGAGGAAATAGTTTCGAAGATATTTCTGAGATGCAATGTTTGAAATTCTTCGTGGAAAATTTCTCTGGTGATATTGCATATGCAATGCCGGAAGAAGAATTTTACATTCACCGGTTCGGTTATGTTTCTGTAACATCATGATGGAAATTATTTGCATTGACATGATTTTAACAGTTTCTCAAATAATGCAGCTATGAAAGATTCAAAGATTTCACTTGTAAAATGTTTAAAAAATTTTACGAGTGAAATATTTTATTGCAAATAATACGTCAACGAAATAAGACAATTATTCGGCAATCGAAGCATTTCGTAACTACTAAAACCTGCGGTATTTCGTTAAAAATATTTCTACGTTCTTCCTATTGAAACATATCTCAAGTTAGTTCTTAAAACAGATTTATGAATAGCAATTTTAGTTAAATTTTAAGAAACATACATCAAGTAGATTTTCAATATATTTTTAAAACAATATTTTTACAATAACATGGCAATAATAGGTTACGTCAATAATACACCACGTCAAAAATACTTAAAGTAAAAAATGTAATTCTTAAAACATTTTTTCTTTTATTTTTAACATACTAATTTCATTAAATAATCTTCTTTAGTATTTAATATTATTCCGAATAATACCTATTGAATAATCGAATGCTTTCTAATAAAGTTTGCCTTAAGACGAAGCATAAAAGGAATTTGCAAATTTTAACAAGTTTAAGAATACCGAGAAAATAATTTATTATCGAGTTATCATAAATTATGCAATGAACCAAGTATTATACCTCAATTTACATACTGAAATAATTATTTTTTTAGTTTGCGTTTATTTTTTACGCAAATATAAGATTTGGATTTTAAAATAAATTACAGGGTGATATAAATGGAGGAACGTACATGTGGTGCTTTTGAAAAGGGCTTAACCTTTAATTTAGTAAAATTTTATGATTTAATTAAAACCTTTCGATTTTCAATGGTTCATCATCTTTATTTTATAAAAGCAATTCTTTTACGGTCTTGTAAGAGATGAATCATGCATCAATAAAGATAATTATGTATAATATTGTATTATATATTTTTAGTATATTTATGCTTTTTAAAAAGCTTCAAACAAAAAATATGCTATTTTAAAACTTTTCAAAGAAATTATTTAAGTTTCTATTAAAATTAATAAGCTACGTGGAATAATAAAAATAGTATCCATACCGTTTTTATTCGCAGAAAATTTACAATAACTTCTTTTTGCTACGATTAAGCACGAGGTTCTGGTACTCTTATATTCTACCAGAAAACGCATTTTTTTTTTTTTTTTTTTTTTTTTTTTTTGTAATATTTATCGAAGAAATTTTATTGCCACGAAGAAAAACCGACCAACAAAGTTGCTTACAATTTTTTACCGGATGTTTTTTACTCAATTAACGTGCGTACATTTATTTTGATATTATGTTTTTATACATAGTTTTAAATCTACGAAAAAAGCTCGTTTTATCCTAAATGTTACATGTAAGATTATAATTTCATCAAAAGATTTAAGCGTATTAATTATACATGCTTAACGAGTTTAATAATCAAGCAAAAATAAAATTAACGTTGATACATAAAAAAAAGGAGTTATTTCGATAAGTATGAGATTGAATACTTGCATTTTAGTAATCTGATATAATTTGAGTTTAATCCTCTCTGGCATGTCAGTTATTTGTCTTCTCCACTTAGGTGTCGTTTAAAGCTCTGCCCTGATCTCTTCTATAATAACTAGCGCACACTCTTGTCTTCTGGATTATTTCCAACCAATGTCGGTTACGCTGCTTTTATTCAATATTTTTATATGAATAATTCGATAAGATATTTTTAAACAAATGAAAATTCAATTGTTTATTTACGTAATAAAAAAAAAAAAAAAAAAAAACACTTGAAATATTTTTAAAGTTCATGCATGGATTAAGACATATCAAATGTATGTGCATGTTTAATTACGTAAGGCTTACAATAAGTGTTTCAAGTATATTATCTTATTAAATAGCTGACAATCTTGCGCCGTATAAATAAAATTTAATTTTTTTAAATTGTAGCATAAACATCACAATTACTTTAGAATTATAATAACTTACAAAAATAAATAAAATTAAAGATATTTCTATATTTGTATATTATCGTAACTATTAAAATGTTATAATTTTTTACGTATAAAAAATTTTATGAATATTAATAAGCTGCCAAAGTGTGAAATTGTAAAAGTTAACAAGTATCATTCAAAGAATTAACCTACAAAGCATTATTATCGTTATTCGTTTTTATAAAAGAATATAAAAAATTTATAATGTGTCTGTATCATCAAATTCATAAATTTTATAAATTACATGTACAACTATAATATATGATACAATCTTCAAATTTAAGAAATCAAGTATATAATTAAATCATAATACAATATTCATCACTTAATTACAATCAAGAATAAATCATTTAATTTAATAAATGAAAAGATACAGAGTGAAAAATCCGATAACTTAAACTTCAGAAAGTTCGCTTGAAGTTTGCAAGGAAATGTATATGATATGCATTCAAAAGCACATACACAAAAAGGAAAAGAGAATTTTTTTTTACTTTTGATAAGGCATTCGTCATTCGTAGGCTCGTGCTTTTTTTAATATTTTTTTTTTTTTTTTTTTTTATCTGGCCCGACGATGCAGTATCGATGCTATTTTTAGAGCTTAACTTTAAAGAAACACATACAATTGACGCTAGAGATATACTTATTTCAAGTTTTAATCGGGTATCCTTCTAATGCGATTATTGAATTGACTTAGAAATTAATCATAATATCTAAACATAGTTTACAAGCGAAGTTTATAATAATGGCAATAATGTTAATGTTTATTTTACATATACTTCAATATCTTAATAAGGGATTTATAAATCTTTTATAAGGTTTTAAGAAGCGATTTTCTATGTATAACTTTACTTATTGTGTATATATATATATATATACATACATTAACAAATTTAAAATGTAAAATTTTAATTTTCAATGTAAAATTTTACTCGACTTTTTAATTTCTTTAATACATTATGTGCATTTTTTTTCGAATAAGAAAATAGAAGTAAATTTTCTAGCAGTTAAACTATTTTATAATCATCGTTATGAAAGAGGATACCTTCTTATAAAAATGTCATTTTAATTTCTTTAACATTCAAGAAGGAAAGAATTACAACCATTTTTTTCTACGCTATCGAATGTCCAGTAATAACTACAATAAGAAATGATTTTTAAAGAGGAAATTTTTCTTCACGTCTACGTAAGCAAGATAAATTCAATGAGTTTAAGAAAAAAAAAAAAAAAAAAAAAAAAAAAATTTATTTAAAAATTAATCGTCAACGATTCGCAAGTAACTGCGCAGTAACGCGACTGACACATAGCGCAATGTATTTTACATGTCACACGTACACTGGATGCGAATATATAAATATATATTTGGTTTGTGGATTACGCGTTTGCTATTTTTTTCACATAATCCAAAGGACAAGCTACGATATCTTCTTCATTTATATCTGCAAGTGTATATGTATAAACCGCACACTTCGCGTTCGACGGCGCACACACACTTCCACCAAGAGAATGCATATAGTCCTCCTAAAACGACTTCTATACTTTCTATAAATTATCTTGGCGTGTACGCATACGTATGCATATGTATGTATTCATGGGAGCGAATCACTTATCGGTCTAGGTCCCATGTGTACAACATACAAAGAATATACATGAGAATGGCCATCTTCGCGGCCCCATGAAAGTAACCGACCCTTCCTTCTATTCTTCGAATAAAACGCGTCTCCCTTCGGCCGAGTCATTGTGCTTATCGTTCCTTTATCTTCGTCACGCCGCGCGCGTCTCTTCCACGCGCTGGTATGCAGATACAGACGCCGCGGCGTTTTCCTCTAGACTCCGCTATTTATATCAAACCTACCGGCCGCTTACCTTTATTATTTCGGCGCGTCTCGATCTTCTTCTTCTTCTTCTTCTTTTTCTTCTTTTCTCTATCCCCCTTTTTTTCTCTCTCGCGCGAGCAAGTCTAGAGGCGCCAGGACCCGGGCGGTCTACGAATATTATACTCACGCGGCGCAGCTGAGATATTATGTGCAACGGCGATGGGCTCCCTATGTGTATATATATATATATATATATATATATATATATATATATGTATATATATTCGCAAGCCACGCGCTTCGCATACCGATGGGAGTTTGGTCTTCCGGCTTTTTCATCTATTGCTCGCTTTGACGCGCTCGGTGTGGCGCCGTCTTGCCGAATCGCTCGAGTCTTATGTATGTACATATACGTCGCCCGATCGAGCGACGAGTTGTTCGCAAAATATGTTGTGCGTTTCTCAAGATGCGAAGACTGTTGGAATTTTGTTTTCATTACTTTTTTTGTTTTGTTTTTTTTTTGTTTTTTTTTTTTTTTTCTTTTCATTAGCTGCCAAGGGGAAGTGAAATTATTAAGTAGTTTCTATTGGCCGTGCAATCGTGATTTGACTTTTGTACTCGATGAGTAATCTATTGTACTTTTAGATTTATTTTATCCTATTGCTCTTGCAAAGAGTTGACATTCAGATTTTTAAAATTTATATGAAGATTCTTCTTTAAAAATTTGAAATATATAATTGAAAGAAGCTATTTTAATCATTAATTTTTATTTCTTTTTTACCTTTTATAATGTCATATTGCAACTTTTTAGGCAAATATGAATGTTGAAATTGTAAGATTTTCATTTAACTAAATTTTAAAAAGTTATTAAATAGCAATTTTTCAATACAATTACCTATAATTTTAATTATTTTAATTTTGTTAAATAATAATTGATACAAAATATATCATAGATTTAATATTAAATTTGATTATTAAAATAATATTATCTATTTGCGCAATGATATTGCAATAAGATAACACGATTCAAATGATCTTACATACTTTTGGTTAGTATTTATATTTAACAATATAACAAAGATAAATTTTTTAACTTGACAAATTTGATTATTATAAAATTACTTTTTTATAAAAATCTTTACAACGATATAAATTTGAACATTTTATCGATTCAAATGCGCATTATTGCATAAAAATTATAGTTTTAGCGTTTATTATTTAAAAATATATATTTAAAAATGATGTAGTACTAATGTGTAAGCAAAGTAAATTTTGAATCGTGTTGTTCTTAAATATATCGATTATATATTTATTTTGATTACCCTAACATTTACTTGGAATATTCAAATTAGTTTGGAAGTAGGAGAGTTTCAATCAATCGCGCACATCTGTATACACATATTTACGCATAGTCGTATGTATACATATATGCGAAATAATAATTTCATCCGCTTTAAACTAGAAGCAATAAGATTACAAATTTATCGATCCGTTACATTTAATATCAATAGCGGCAATAGTAGTAGTGGTAGTGGTATAAAATTATAAAATAAATCGAAATATTAAATCATTATCATCACTTTCAAAGTTACTTTTGATACACGGATAATACGAAACAGGAAATAATCGAAATCAAACCATTCAATTACGAATTGATTTTTTTTTTTTTTTTCAACCTGTCTGAGTAGCTTAAATTTTATTTCACAAAATTCCCTTATTTTTTCCACTTTAATTGCTTTATCGAGCACACAGTTTTTAAACTAAAAAAAAAAAAACGAAAGTAAAATAAAATTTTTATTAGTTAAAAAATTTTCGTGCTTTTAAGAGAAAAAAAAATTTTCATTTTTTGTTTAATTATTAACTTTAGCGGTTGGATTAAAGTTTCAATAAAAAAAATTTTTTGTTTACGTACATACGTACCTAATAATACATTCATGTTTCATTAAAAAAATTAATATGTAAAAGTATGAATTTTAAACAGATTGAAATAAACTTATACAAAATAGTTTTGCATTTAAATTATTTTTAAAAACCATTCCCTCGAAGGTTTAATAATCAAAAATTATATCCGAAATAAAAACTACGAGTTA
Source organism: Chalcis sispes (assembly GCA_949987625.1). Taxonomy (NCBI): domain Eukaryota; kingdom Metazoa; phylum Arthropoda; class Insecta; order Hymenoptera; family Chalcididae; genus Chalcis; species Chalcis sispes. Next base: position 18,090,427 of record OX465097.1, read on the forward strand.
ATATAATTATTGTCAATGAGAAAAACTGAAAATTTTCGAAATAAGACAGGCGATATCCCATCGACAATTAGGTAATGGTAATTGATATTTGGACGGACGGATATTTATAGGACGCGATGGGTATACGGCGATTATATTATAACCATCAGGGCGCTTCCAGAGCAGAAAGAAGCGAGGTGGTCGACCTGTAACTTTTGATGCAGAAAAGCGAGTTCTACGGTGGAAATAGGCGCGTGTGTGTGTGTGTGTGTGTGTGTGTGTGTGTGTGTGTGTGTGTCTGTGTCTGTGTCTGTGTGTGCGTGTACATACATAGGTATATACAGAGAAAAGAGGCGGACGTGCCGGCGCGCGGAAAACTAATGGGAAAACGAAGCACCGAAACTGAAGCGCAAAATATACATAGACACACGCGCGCGCCTAACGAAGATTGATGCGACGTAGAGTTAATAAATAATTTATTTTCACTTATCGCTTTCTGTTACAATGAATCTTTTTGTTATTTTTTCCTTTTTTTTTTTTTTTTTTAAATCTTTTTTATTTTTAACTGCAAGGTGAGTTAATTGAAAATTCTAAAAGCTAAATATTGTGTTTTTGTACAATAATTATAAAGGAACTCTTTATATATATACACACTATTTTTATATATATATACTATATATATATAATTCGATAATAAAAACCATTAAAAAAAACCTCTTTGTAACGTTAATTTAATATATTTTATTAATATTTCTAACTATTTTACTTTTTTTATATTTCGTACTATCTTTGTGATTGTTAGTTGCGATTAGAAATAGAATCTATATGCATAATTGGCGCTCGATCGTTTATTCGTCTGATTTGAAGGACTCGTATAGAAACGGACATAATCGATAACGAGTGATTAAAATAAATGTTTCGCGAATTGAATCGCTCGAATGGAGAAAATTGCGGAGTCGCGGTGATACTTTTATTGAATTCCGATTTCAATAAATTTTCAACGCCGTTGACGTTTATGAAAAGTGAACTTTAAAAGGGAATCGCCTCGTTTCGCATTATATGTTTCAAATAATAACATTAATTCAATTTAGAAGTTTATTTTTAATATGCAAGATCAATTTGCTGCAACTTATAGCGTTGATTCTTCTTTAATAATCGTAATATGATTTAATTTTTAAAAATTCGAAAAATAATATTTGAAAGAAGTAATGCATATTCAGGAAAAAGAACAAATTTAATTTAAAATCCTTCAATGTTTATCTTTGTAACTTAATATTTTTTTAGAAAATTGCAAAGTTTGATATTTTTATTTGAAAACAAAAGGTTCAATTCAAAGGAAAAAATTTGAATATGTTTGACTTCGAACAGTTTTTCTTATCTATTTTTTTTATTTTATTTTTGACGTTACTTTTTTCCTAGTTTTTGCACCAAACATTTAATGCTTTTTTTTCTCCTTTTTGCACACACCATTTTTATTACATATTAAACGAATTTCTTGTTAAAAATAAACGATCGAACAACTTTTTTATTATCGACATAGTTTTTAACATTCAAAGTAGTAATATATGTTTACAAAAATTTACGACGTACAATTTAATCAAGTTTTCTTCATAGCGACTTTTTTTCTAAATTTAAATAATTTATTTTACATTTTCTCAAATGACAAATGCGAAATGATATTTCAAATAACTTTAGTGCACAAAAAATTGTAAGAATGTCAAGTATATTGAATTCTGCTTTCTTAAACAAGGATAAAATGAATTCTGAGAAAAATCTTACATCATATTATCAATTTAATACAAAAAAAAAAAATCTTAGCAATAATTAATCATATCTTAAATAAAGTTGAGCAACAATAATTTATCAAAACATTCGCGCAAAGTATTTGTGAACGAATAAAAAAAAAAGACAGTACAACGCATAAATCTATAAATAAAGACAAACCATTTAAATTAACTGCAAATTCTCGCGGTCGTAAGCAGCGCATAAAGCATTTCATTCTTTCAAAAGATTAAGAAAAACAAAAAAACCGACAGAGATAAATAGAGAGAGAGAGAGTGCAGTAGACGACTTAAAAAGACAAAGTATACCGTCGTAAGAGAAGAAGCGACTCGCGCATATACACGTAAACATAGAGCTATAAAAAAGCCGATGAGCTCGCGCAAGTTTATAAGTCGCGCATAGTTTAGCGAGCGCGCATACATTTGTCGTCGGGTCGCGGGCGCGCCCGAGTGGCCGATCTGTCAGGATAACGATGGTATGTCGACGAGTGTCGTTGCTAACGGAGGACGGTTTTTAGCTTCGGGAATTCATTTTCCCATGCTACCGTTAGCATATAACGCAACGCTTGATTTACGAGCGCACGCGACGACGACGCTCAAGCGATATTCTACTTTGTATAAACAATTAGGGGTTGGAGGTACGTTGAGAGAGACACAAAGCTTCATCGGTAATAAAGATTTTATATTGATTATTAGGTGTGAGTTAAACAATAATGTTCTTTGCGATTTAATGCAATAAATTTTTGATGACGTATAAATAAAATTGCTTAATTATATTAAAGAAAATCGTATATTAATTATTGTAATTCTTAATATTTTAAATATTTATTTTTCGTTTCGAAAACATTAAATGTTAATTAATCAAACTGAAAATGATTTTAATGACTTTATTGTCTCACAGCTACGTTAATTTCACATCGATACCTCGATGTAATTTATATAAAATTGGATAAAGTTTTGAACGCAACAATAAAATTTTCTTTTCTTTACAAGTAAATTTTAAATATAAAATTACACAAAAATTCATAAAAAATTCAATTCTGCGCTTTAAAAACATTGCTTTTCATACAATTTTAAATATAAATACATTAAAATTTAACCTTTGTTATACATATGTAATTAGGAAAAATTTTTATATCAATTTTTAAATAAGCATATATTATAAGTAATCAATTTTCTAAGAAATGCAATTAATTTAATATTTATAAACAATGGATAATATTAAAACAGTATGGAAAATAATAATTATACGGCGCAAAAAGAAAAAGAGAAAAATAAAAATTACATCCAAGAATATATTCAAAAGTAGCAGCAGCGCCGGTGAACAAGAAACTTTGGACACTTTAAGGAGGTATTATACGCGCTTCGTAAAAATAGTAGTCAAGTAGCTCGAGGGGGTAAAGGAGAGGAAGAATTAGTGTCCAAAGTGCAAGGCGCGAGATTTAGAGTAGACGACGCACGGCAGTTAGGAAAATTAAAAGAGACGAGAGAGTGAGAGTAAGTTCTCTCTTTCTCTCTTCTCTCCAACGGCGGGGCTCCCCTTGGCTTTTTCTCCAGAGGAAGAAGGAAGGGGGCGAGAGAGGTTGCGCTCGCGCGTACTTGTAATACTTAGACATCGGGCGATCCTAAATCAAGCGACTTAAGACGTCCACTTGTACTTGGGTGTACGTGTATGCCGCGCGGAAATACAACGAGAGAGAGAGAGAGAGAGAGAGAGAGCAAGTTTCTTCTTGCGGCGTTCCTACCGCTACGTTTTCTCTTTGTAAACCTACTGCTGCTGCTGCTGCTGCTGCTGCGATAGTTGTAAATCTTGCCTCGGAAGCACGTGTTTATAGTTTATGCAGTTCGCGACGCACTTTACGTTTTTTTATATTTGCACGGCTATGTATACGTATATACGTACATATATATACGAATGCGCCATGATGGTTGTTGTACAACGTCTGATTAATGTTATTTTTTTTTTTTTTGTGATTAATTTAGGTATAAGAGGCGCGAAAAAGGACATACCTGAATCGTAAGTTTAAGCTTTTTGCGGATTAAATTTATTGTTAGGACGGTCCAAGCTTACATTTGCGTTTATACCGATTTCATTGCCAGTTTTAAATCGTGATTTAGGAAGAATTTGTATAAAAGCTCATAATTTATGAAGTTCTTTGTAAATCACAAAATTGTCGCACAAAAAAATTTTTTCGTATAAATATTTTACAATTCTTGAACTATAACAAATTCTAAATTAAATTATATAGCTGATGTATGACAATAATTGTTTATCTATTGAGTACTTGAGACACCTTTTAATTAGAATATTGTAAGAAAATGTTGTCTAAACAATTTTATTATGAATTATTTGGTCCTTGAGGCTAAAATAAATGAATTTAAGAAATAAAATTTTGATATAAAAAATTATATAAACTTTTATAAATATTTAAATATAACAAATTTTAATCAATTTTGTTTGTTAAAAAATAATACATTACGAAACTATTACACGTACGAATAGCTTATGTACTAGTTTATAAAAAATATAAAATTTTATATTTATCATTCAATCACAGGATAAGAATCTAAATCCAACGTCACGTCATAACTTCAAGGAAGGAAGAACGCGCGCGTATATTTCACTTACGTATCTTCTCGGGGCATCCGTCGTTCGCATACCTCGCGCGCGCGCGCGCGATCGTGCAAATAAAAAAATCAACGAGTCGATAAAATTTTTTAAACCGATAGAAATACCGGATTGATATACAACTCGTCCTGACTGTACGTATAAACGTGCGTAGGCGTATTGGCGTATATATACTCACGCGTATATATATATACTATATCTCGTATATATATAGTATATATATATACGAGATCGCTCGTATATATATAGTATATATATATACGAGATCGCTCGTATACAATCGCACACGTGTCACATAGTCGACAGCTATCGTGCGCTCGGTGCAGGATTCCAGTCGCCGTTTAATTCCGTTGAGCGGCCGCATATCAACGCATCGGGAGGCGAAAATCATTCCCGAAATACTTCGACTGCTCTCCCACCTTTGCCCGTATGTAGTCGTACAACCCTGTATTCGATCCTTGCATAACTACAACGCGTGCACACGTGTATATATACTATAGTATATATATGCGCGAACGGTATAAACCCGTTGTATACACCCTTTTCGAACGCATCGCACGTTTATTGAAAATGCTAACACACAGACACACGCGAAACTGGACACGCGTTGCGATCGCTACAGGAAAGCTCACACGCGCGGGGGTTGTACGTCGAGCGGCAAACGCATTGTCGTTCGTATTTGTACGAGCGCCGCAGAGCAGCCAGCTGTCTATAGAACGAGTATACGCATATATGTGTGCATAAACGTGTATATATACATACATGTAGATGGGAAGGAACGCAAACGAGCGAGGTATATAACCTGCAGCGAGCGACGAACAGGCATTGCCCGATGTTGCTCCAGCTTTCATATACATAAATATAAGTATATACGTGCATTGAAAGGTGGAGTTGAGCGCACGAATGTGTCGCATGGCTCTATTCCAAGCGCGCGCCAACGGGCCATGTGTTGCCAAGGAGCGGCGACAATTCGCCTTTCTGTTCTCTCTCTCTCTCTCTCTCTCTCTCTGTACATCGGTCGACCATCTATCAGAGTTGGCTCAAGGAGCTTTTTTTCGGTTTATAGAATCCTCTCTCGTACTCGTCCTACTGCCGGTGGAACACTCCTGCACTATTACACGGTGCCTTTCCTAGTTAACCTTTATCTACTTCTTCCGCGCTTATATGATCGATAATGGTTATTGTTCGGTAGAGCTTAAATCGATCGATGACTCGTTGATTCTTCTTAAAATGTGCGCCGCGTTATTAAACATTTTTTTACGTTGTAAATCAATTAAGTTAATTAAAAATTTCGTGGAATATTAACAATGTAAATTTTTTTTTTTATTTCTTCGATTTTCAAGCTCTAATTTTATCAATTGATTAATTTATTATTTATAATTATGCTAACGATAATTACGTCCCCAGCAACAGTTTATTATTTATAATTTAATCCACTTGGTTAAATTTATTAAATATCGAATAGTTTTAATGAAAGCAATAAAATTATTTGAACATCATCATTAACAAGCGGTAAATTTATTCAAAATAAAAAAAAAAAAAAAAAACAAAAACGCAAATTAACACGGCTAACATATACGAAAAATTGCGTAGTTATGCCGGCACTCGTGAAACGAGTATACAGCGAGAGACTTTGCAGTCGTGGTTTGCTCAATGGAACGGGTAATATAGTCCGCATCTAAAAGTACGATGTGCTACGTTAAAAGAAACTTCCTTTGAGTGGATAAACTAAACGTGCATTAAGAGATATTAAATGTGTGTTACATTACTTATGCAGCATGGGCAAGGATATATTTTAAAGGTGGAAAAGCATTAGTTTTAAGTAATATTGAACTTTGCGAATATAAATTTATGGTAAATGGGTATTTTTATTATAGACGTTAATATTTGTTATTAAATTAAAGTTTCACCATGTATTAACGGTTGATTTTGAAATACAAAAAAAAAAAGAAAAAAAAAAAAAAAAAGAAAGAAGAAAAAAAATATTTTCAATATTCATTTTTTATTCTCACAACGATCTAAATCGTAAAAAAAAAAAAATGTTATTCGATAAGTCTTTCTTTCCCCATTTTTTTTTTTTTTTTTCCATTTTCTTTAATTATTAAGGAGTTCGTGCTAGCTTAAATGTTTAAAATTTCTTAAGATGTGCATTTGTATCTGGGTTAAGTGCCTGTAAGACCTATACCAAGTGATTCCGTCGAGCAGCTCATTACGTAAAGCACCCTTTTTATGCTCGTATATCATCTAACTACACTTTACAAGTTTATATAGATATATACACACGTGTACGTGTGACTTTTGTTTTGAAAGTTTCTAAGATAACCAAGAGCAATTGACGAGTGAATAAAGACAAATGTGATACGTATCATTTTTAAATTAATCTATTTATAAAAGAAATTTGCATTAGAAACGTAAATCGCGATGAAAATTTTCTCGATATATCTTATTATCTCAGAATTTTATGCGCTTCCTCGTAAAAATCATCAATGTGTATTAATTTTCCAATCATCTAATTACGTCGATTACTGCGAGAATCGCGGAGAACGAAAACATAATAAAAAGAGCGTAATCTTTCATTTATTATAAGCTACTTACTGTGCGATCAGCTGCGTAGAAAATTATGATTTAAGATTGAATAGAGGACTACGTGCGCATGGACTTTTATTGAAGTGTGATTTACTCCTCGGTATAATGGATACTAATCGTTAATATAGCTGAACTCAAGCTCTTTACACGCGAATAATAAACCTTATTGAACAATTTTTTCTTTTTTTTCTTTTTTTTCTTTCTGTTTTTTTTTTTTTTTTTTTTTTTTTTTTTTACGAAATGAAAGACATTTGCCAAAAGATTGATTTTGAAAAATATGTCTAAAGATAGTCACCTCTAAATTTTTAACAAAATTTTATTTCAATTATTTTAAATTTTGATCTGCTTTTTAAAACGAGAAAAATTTTTATCGACGTATTCGATAATCATTTTCAATGGTCAGTACGTGTATCCCTGAGTAATACGTACGTTACATTCAAGGTAATTTATACATCGGTTGACGATTATACTTATATGCAATGAATAAGTGTAACATTACAATAGAGTTTCATATTAAATTAATTTGCTTATTTATTTACGTATCTGAATTTAATTAAAATAAATTTTTTGACATCGTATTTGTTTAATAATTTATTAGAAAAATTAAAAATCATAGCTTACCTTAATAAGTTATTAAAAAAAAAAAATTTAATGAATTACTTGTTTAATTTCGCATGGTAAAATTCTTAAAGTATATAAAATTTTATAAGTATACAATAAAAAAACGAAATTATTCTTCAATTTTATTGAAATATTTGTTTATTAGTAACACTTATCACAATTTTATCGCACTTACGATATAGTTGCAATAAAGCTTCGTCCGCAATAACGTTACAATTCTCGATTCATTATTATTTTTAACCAAGAGTTTAGTGCACGGAAAAGCTACATCGGTATGCATGTGTAGTTGTGCGCACGTGCACCTTAAAAATAAAAGAAGAAGTTCGAGCAAATCAAAAAGTGAAAGTTACCGGAAGCGTAAATATAGACGAAGTTGAATTAGATAAAAAAAAAAAAAAAACATCATTCGTTCGATATGTGAAAATAATTTTTATGAAATAGTATAGCAATAAAAATAGTAACTCGTTATGGCGTTGATAACAATGTTATTTTAAACGTTAATAAATATTCAATCAAGCGCGCAGAATGATAAAATCACACAGCGTCCAAATAGTAAAATATGCGGCATTTGCATATTCGCCATAGCAGAATCGAATGATTCAAACGAGCACTTGAAGCAAACACGTATATCTCCGTATACATAAATCCATTTCTTTGCTTTTTCCTCGTTATCCTCGTTTCTCTTTTTAATTTGTGTCTTCTTTTCCTCGATTTCTATTGAGAATTCTTCTCGTTCTGTGAAATACATGCGCGTATGCACATACATGAGAAAATCGTCCAACTCCCCTAAAATCCTTGCAATTCCCTCCTTGCCATCCTATATACATTAGCGACGTTCGAATCGTCCCTCATCATCGTTCACCTTTGTTATCGGATTGCAATTGTCGTAGCCGCTAGAGTATGAGACCGTAAGTGAGAGAGAGGTAAGTGTGCGGTGCACCATTAATGCACGCTACACACACACACACACACACACACACATCGTCCGTTCGCTCCGGGCTATTTTGAGAGAGAAAGAGAGAGAGAGAGAGAGAGCCGATCGTCCGGTTGATGTTGCGTCCTATACCGAATGGGGATTTCCGCGCGCATGTTCGATTGATAGGAAGGATTTCGGGAATCGGTGGGGTAATTGAACGCGTGCTCTTGGGATTTTCACAAATGCAGGCATTCGAATTTCGAGGTGGGGGCAGGAGGCAGAGAAGAAGGGAGAAGGGAAAGGGCATTAAGCCGCTGTTTATATTGAAAGTATTCTCGTAAAGCGAAGCAGTAATTACTGCAAACACGTTCGGCACTCCCTTATGTTTGCTAGACAGTGCGATTGCCGAAATAATTGTGCGGAAACTGCGTACGCGAGCGCGCGCGTGTATTCGTACATCGACGATTGACTTCTATTTAATTTAAGCGCGTATTTACACGATCTATACGGGACCGTATGATTTGACCGATATTGTGTGCGATGTCTTGTACAAACATACGAGTATTTGTCAATTAATTAAATGGTTTCACCCGCAAAAAACGCTTTAAAATTTTAAATAAATATTTACATATACATACACGTAGATATAAACCAATGGTGTAATAATTAGCTACATTAATTTTGTCAATATTATAATAATTATTTGATCAATCAATCTATTTATTAATTAAAAAGGGATATGATTATTTTAAAACAATTTAACAACATTTTTAATTCTTTTAATTAAAATTGAATTACTTTTATCTTGAAGTTTATAAAATATTTAATAATTTTATCGATTCGATAGAGAAGAAAATTCATCAAATGGTACAAACTAACAATTTATACTTTTGGAGGTAAAATTTATGTTACAGATTAAGATATTAATTTTTCATTCGGCTCAATCAAAATGAAATAAATCAAATCTTTTAAAATATTAAAAATTATTTATTAAATATTAAAAACCTAAACGCTTTCTTAAAATACCGATTGGTTCAAATCATTGTAAAAAATCACGGATTATTGTTAAAAGTTTTTTTAAGTCTGTATAAATTTATTTATTCAGTTCATATAATATAATCTTTTTTTTTTTTTTTTTTTAATTAATTCATATATTTTTTACGACGTCTTCTCATTTCTTAATATAATTGTTTATCTTTGATACAGATTTTTTGTACGCCATCGCTGTGATTATGATTTTCATAAATTTTAATATCGATTAATATTCAATGCATATGCTCAAATAATAACGTAATCTTCGGTAACATGAATATTACTCGCGCGATGCTAATAGACTTTCATATTTAATCTACAAAGTCTTCATCTTATTAACACCGGCGTTAATACTTAATATATGTGATAGCAAATTTAAGTTATTCGATCGAATGCGTTTTTAATGAGGTTTCAAAATGTACAACGTATTAAGAATTTGGTTATTAGATTTATAGAAAGATAAAACTTTTTCACATTTATAACTTCCATTAACTCTTATCACGAATTTCTGAGTCACACCTATACATATATATATATGGAAAAAAAAATGATTCACCTCTTTTTTTCTTTTGTTTTTAACAAGAGTAGTCACGCGCCCAGAAATATTATAACAACCTGTTCATGACATTGACAAATAAGCTTCTGCTCGAACACTCAGCTCGTTTTTTAATACTTTCTTAGAAAATTAGAATTCTTGTTTATTTATAATAGTCCTTAATAACGTTAGTTTAACGATATCTCGTGACTGCGTGAGAATAAAACGTTAGAAGGCAGGTGTCCCCGCGCAAGCGCACACCTTCTTTTAGTATATACCCGTAAACGCGCAAACTCTTTGTAGGTGTGCGTACGTGGAAAATCAAGCTTATACATCGTCCGTTTCCTCGGGAAACTAGTTTACATCGTAGCCCGCGATTTATTCCGCGAATGAATTTTCTACCGCGGGAGCTCGAATGCGAATATAAGGAAAAAAAAAATAAGAAAAAATAAAAAAAATAAAAAATAATAATGAAACGAGCGAAGGAAGAAAACGCGTGACGCACGGTATGCAAATAAGTGGCCGAACGATAAAAGTAAATTCTTTTCTGTACATATATATACAAAAGTATATACGCGTCGCGATGGCTCGCGTGCTTAGCGCAAACACTCGTGAGAAAAGATAATATGCATCTGTACACATACGCTACGCAGGATGTCATTTTGGCGGGCGTACATTTAACGGAGGATTCTTTCTGCATTTTTGACGGCCACTCGTTTATTATTCGTCATTACGATAATGCATCGACTGTCATTAAATATTATTAGGATAATGCCGGAAAAATATGCAAAAATTAACAAGTTCGAGATATTGTATTTATTGAAAATTACGAATGCATGCAAAAGTATACGCGGAGCTTTATTTAAAGTACGAAAATTTTATTTACGTTAATCTACAGAATTTACTTTGTTCTTAAACTTGTTTACTCATTTATTTATTTATTTTTTTTTTTTCCTTTTAAATATAATACTATAAAATGATTTACATTAAATTATTTCATGTTGCCTAGTAATGTTTGATAGATTATATTGCCAAAGATTTATTACTTTTTTTCATCTGGCATGTTTATATTTTATAAAAATAAAAGTCGATTGTTTTTACTTCAATATTTTACATTTATTAAACATTTTACACGGCGCACATTATATTTATTATTGTTATTATTTTTTTATTACGTGAAAATTTATCTTGAATTTTTATACTATAAAAATGCTTTATTACAACATTGCCGATTTAAATTATTATCTTAAATGTATGATATATTGAAATAAAATAAGAAGCATATTTTTTAAATTGAATTCAATAAGTATCAGTACCAATGGATATTATGTAATTATGTGTAAAAGTATATTTTAAATAATCGATATTATCTGTTATTATTATCTGCATAAACATTATTGACATAAGACTAAAAACACTTTTTCATAATTACAATTCAATAATGTAATAGACTGACGATTTAAGTGGTTCGAATAATTATTATGCTTATTTATTTTACTTAGCTCACTTGTTGTTTCATATAATACTATTCATTGTTATTATAAGTAGGAAAATGAATTGCATAATTTATTAAAATTTAATACAACGCCATTAAGTACGATTTTACATTAAGTGCATTATATTAAATTTTAATATTTATCTTCATGGTAAAAGATAATCAGAATAAAAAAATATGTAATTTACAATATCATAAAATATCCTTTTGATACATCTAATTGTAATTTATCTTTACGTTACAGGTGAGTTGAAAAACCTTCTATGCCTAATGAAATCTGCAATACTGCGTGAGTTAAATTTTGTTTACTAATTTATGTACCTTTGTTAATCGTAATCTTAATCTTACGACTGTACGTTACTAATTTAAATTTATCTCCGAAATAAATCATCGTTATTACAGTCCGGCATCAACGCGGCCCGAATTCTTTTCGTTCATTCGAAATACAATGATAAAAAAAAAAAAAAAAATAAAAAAATAAAAAATCCACCTATCACCTATTTTATCATCGACTTTCACTTGCGCCCGTAATCACGCACACTCACACGCCAACTCTTCGCCCACGTCGCGAAGATTTTTTTTTTTTGTTTTTTTTTTGCTCGATCGAAAATTTTTCATTTCCCGTAGTCGTTAACGTAAATAAAAATTTAGCCAATATTAGAAGTGGGTGGTACGCGATAGATAATAATGTGGGAGACTGCGAGCGAGTCTTTGGCTTTGTGGTAAATGAGAATTTTCTATGCGACGGATACATCTATAAACTCTGGCGATTGTCATTGTTGAGTCTCTGATTGGTCCTGATATACGGCATTGGAATGTCGTTTAATCCGGCACACCTGTCTTTTAATTTTTTTTTCGATATCGAAATAAACGCGTACAGTGAATTCGCGTGTTAATATGCTTCGCAAAGTGTTCGCTTGTTTAAATTTCCTATATAATTAATACGATTCGATGTTTGATCATTTTGATGATTTGATTATATAACAATTGCAAATTACCCAGGCATTTACATATACTTTGTCCTTGAATTTGTTTTCATAGCCAAGAATACTTTTGACTGTATCATATTTGGAAACTAAAATTTTACTACGTCAAAACTAAGGTCAAATTCCGTTTCAACGAAACAAAACACATGGGAATACTGTGAATTTATTATTTTTGCAAGTCTGTGTTATTATATCAAGATAATCTAATCTAAAATCAAATTTTTTTTTACGGGTTTTTAAAATTTGTTATTTTTTTATTTATTTTAAATGAGATAATTTACGTGGTAAATCACTACATAACACATCGTTCAATAGGTCCCGAGACTAACCCAGAGATGGTGCTAGTAGTACCAAACTGGCCACGTTTCCATAGAGTGCGAACCTTTACATGAAACGTGTGAAAATTTCACGTCGATCGGATCACAGACAGCAGAGTTATCGAGGTTAGAGTAAAGTCACGTTGTAATTTGTTTGAAAAATGGAAAAAAGCGAGTTTCGCGTGTTGATAAAACATTGTTTTTTAATGGGTAAAAATAGCGTAGAAGCCCAGCAATGGCTTGAAAAACATTACCCGGACTCCTCTCCATCCAAACCAACGATTTGTCGTTGGTATGCTGAGTTTAAACGTGGTCGTACGGACACAAACGATGCGGAACGTTCGGATAGGCCATTGGAAGCCGTTACACAGGAAAATGTGAGTGAAGTGTTAAAAATTGTAATGAAAAATCGCAAAGTGAAGGTCCGTGAGATTGCAGAAATGACACACAATGATCATCTGGAAGCGTATTTACAATCCTTCATGAAAAATTGAGCATGAAAAAGGTTTTTTCCAAGTGGGTGCCGCGATTGCTTTCAGTGGAACAAAAACAGCAACGAGTCGACGATTCAGAGAGCTGTTTATCGCTATTTACTCGCAATAAAAAGGATTTCCTGCGTCGATACGTGACCATGGATGAAACATGGATACATCATTTCACTCCGGAGTCGAATCGGCAATCATCTGAGTGGCGCATGGCTGGCGAAAGCCGCCCAAAGCGTCCAAAAACGCAGCAGTTTGCTGGCAAAGTCATGGCCAAGTCTGTTTTTTGGGATACACATGGCGTGATTTTCATTGACTACCTGGAAAAAGGTAAATCGATCAACAGCGATTATTATATTGACTTGTTGGTACGTTTGAAGGAGGAGATCGCAGCAAAACGACCGCACATGAAGAAGAAAAGAATCCTTTGTCACCAAGACAATGCACCATGCCACAAGTCCATGAAAACAATGGCAAAATTGAACGAATTGGGCTTTGATTCGCTTCCCCACCCCCCGTATTCGCCAGATTTAGCCCCCAGCGACTGCTGGCTCTTTGCTGATCTCAAAAAAATGCTCCAGGGAAAAAAATTTGGCTCCAATGAGGAGGTCATTGCCGAAACTGAAGCCTATTTTGAAGCAAAGGATAAATCCTTCTATAAACATGGTATAGAAATGTTGGAAAAGCGTTGGAAAGATTGTATCACTCTAAAAGGAGATTATATTGATGAATAAAAATGATTTTTGAAAAAAAATGTTGTTTTCGTTGTTAGTTTTGGGACTTATTGAACGATGTGTTAGATAAACAATGTTATTTTGTGTCTAGTCTGGTACAACGACTTAGTTATATCTTACATACTAAATAACTTAAAAATGACTAAAACTAATATAACAAATTTAGAAATTTATGCAGATTTTTTTCTTTTCTTTCTAGACATAATAATTCATGAGATTTCAGTACATATAACAATAATAAACAGTTTTATTTAACGTCTTTATAAAAATAACAATATTATTTCATATTATTAAATAAAAAAATCAAAGTTTTATAAAGAAAATGGCTAATAACAGTAAATTTGTAAAACTTCGTTACAAATTTTTACCTAACCATAATTATAGTTCGATGCTGTACACGTTACCGATATATATCCCGTTAAATTAATCCAATAATGATACGCTACGATTTCATTACACGGGGAAAAACTTTGTAAGGAGCGAGGAAGGAATTCGTTCATGAGAGAGAGAGAGAGAAAGAGCATGATATGAATTTTGTTTAAAATTTTAACGGATAAACTTGTAAAGATAACGACATGCAATTTACTCAAATTTTTGTAATACGAATTCAGAGCAGTGCGAGTACTATTTATAATCAAACTATATATAATCAGTCAAAAAAATGTATGCACATGATTTTAATTTAATTGCAATTAATTTACCAATCATTACATTCAGCTTGAAATAAAAAATTTTTTTCGATATTTAAAAAAAATTAATTCTATTCTGTTAAAACGTTATTAAAAATTCATTAAAAGTTTTTATCACTCGTAAAAGCATAAAGTTATCTTGTATTTAAAACGTTTAAAAATTCTCTTAACAGTCGATTTAATTTAAAAATAAAATCCGTAATCATTCGGGGACAAATAAGATGTGAAAAAAAAAAAAAAAAAATTCATGTTTATTTAAATAAGATCAGCGATGTAAAGGAGAACAAGCCATAAAGTAAAGAAACACAGCGCGGGAAGTAATTCGCGGTGTTAAACGCATCGCTCATCCTATGTTATTTCGGTGTCGGTTCACTCGTCGAGATCGATAGGCTGCACATGTATATAAGCGACGATAGTAGGCCGTGTGTACACATCTGCATATGCGCGTGATATCTGTATACATATGTACATACTTGTATGCACGCATACGTACACATATGCGTGTATACACGAGCGGAAAATGGTGCACATTCAACCGCGTCGTTCGCACAAGACCGTATAACACTACCCTGCACCGCTGTCGTGCACCGAAGAAGCGAGTGAGCTTGTTTTATCGATATATTCTAGCTGGAAATACATATATATATATATATATATATATATATATATATATATATATGCAATATAAAAGCTACACGGCAGCTGTTACAGTTACCCAAAATTTTAAAAAAGAAAGTTTGAAAATATGCGCCGGACATTGTTCGGGAAAGGGACTATTCTCCGTGTTTTGTCCTCGTTGCTGCTATCTTTCTTCTCTTTTTCTTTTTTCTCTCAAGTTACGCACTCGTCGACGGGGAACCTGCAACTTAGTAAGGAAGAGAATGGAAGTCGGCCGGTGAGAAAGCGATCTTTTCGCGTCACCATTAATATAGGTGTTATAAGGGACTATATAATATACGCGTATATATAAGAGAGAAGGAAGCGTGAAAAAAGAGGACAGGGAACTGTGTGCTGAATGGAGACAATAAAGAGGGGTGAGAAACTAGCCGAGACGAAGATAGGCTCATACTCGATGTATATATATATATATATATGGATGGATGGAGGACAAAGAAGAATTTTTATGAGGGGGATCAAAAGTGAGAAATGGAAGCCTTAAATGTTTTTTCTTTTTTTTTTTTTTGTTTTCGACGAAATTTACCGGGGTCACTTGGATAATTTTTTTCTTTCTTTCTTTCTTTTTTTTTTTTTCTTTTACATTCTTTTATCGAGTAAATCAGCTTTAGTGATGCGATTGTACGTTACAACCGGGGGGAGAAACAAAAAAATTTCAATTCGTTTAAGACATTAAAGATAGTACAATGACATATAGGAGTATCATCGCTAATTGCTAAACAATTGTAAAATTATTACGCATCCTTTCTTTTTTTTTTTTTTTTAAAGATCAATACATCAAAGATGTATTAATATATCGAACTAAAATGTGTAAATGATTTTATAAAAATTGTTATTATTTTAAAATTTTGGTTTTTTATTTTTACATTTTCGTCAATTTAACATTTGTTTTTTTAAGATCAATTTATTTTAACAATGGGATATTTGATTTTTTCTTAAATTCACAATATATTTAATGAAAAAATGGACGATTTTTTGCATTGTCAGACAAATTTTTATATTACAACGCATCGATTATTATATATATTATTATTTAATGCAAAATTATATATGTAATCTTGACTCATATATACACATTATCATAACATTGAAATATTATCAGTTAAGCTGAAATAATTCATGGTTCTAAAAAATCCAAAATTAGTAAAACCGATTCGAATTCCTTTCCTAATCAAGATTTTATTGACCTAATATTTTCTTTAAATTCATTAAATTTTTCTGTACCCAGCATATTATTTCTACTTTTTTTTTTTTTTTTTTTTTTTTTTTTTTTTAAGTAAAACCAATACAACTTACTTTATTTTGCTTTATCAAACTATTCGACCTCAAAAAAGTAGATTTTCAAGCATTCTCTCATTTCGAGTTAGGAAAAATCCTTGACATTATTGGCCGATCGATTAAAATATACATAGTAAAGAATAAAAAAAGAAAAATTTTCGCGTCCTGCAAAGTATGCTTACATAAAGAGGTAATAAAGCAAAAAAAAAGCTGTCGAGATAAAGGATAATAATCCACGAGGATGTGCGGGCAAGTATTCGTCGACCGATCGTCGCGTCTATTCTGGCATACGGAGTATAGTTATCCAGCCGGCTGGTTTGGACCTTGGTCTGCTTCTCTTCTTCATCTCCCTCTCGTCATTCTCTAAGTAAGTTTATATACGTATGTACCCATCACGGGTAAGTGGCTTAACCCCAAGTAGTCACGAAGAAGAAGAAGAGAGCGTACAAGAAATAGAGAGAGAGAGAGAGAGAGAGAGAGAGAAAGAACTGCCGTTTAAGGGACGTTGGACAGGTCGGACTTCGTCAAATACCGGTACTCGTACGGCTTGATCCACTCCGAAAGGAGAGAACCGTCTCTTCTTTGTCCAAGTCTCTCTCGGCCGATATATGCTTGTGCTCTGCACATGTACGACTAAGTTCGTGCAAGTCCATTTATATATATATATATATATAATATACTCACACACATATGTACATGCATATATACATATAACGAGTAATACCGCTGGCATATATAACTGACTTGTTTTCCGCCAATACTATATATATATATATATATACACACAACTTAGAGACAACGGCGACTCGCTCTCTCTAGAGCAAGCAAGCGAGCACGATGATCTGATTCTTTAAGTCTCTTAACTTCTCCTCTTGCTCTTATTTCTCCGGCTCGTTCTCGTTCGATCTTTCTCTATACCTCTTTCTTTTTCCTCCTCTCTCGCTCCGCCTCGGCCTTTTGACTATCACAATTCTCTTTTCTTCATTGCTCTCTCTACTCCGTGCATCTCTTTTTTTTTTTTCTTCTTACGAAGGTTTATTTTCTAACGCGAAGCGCTTGCACTTTTTTGCATTTTATCTCCGATATACCTATCTTTTTTCTGCCTCGTAGCTAAATGATTGATTCATTCGTTATTTTTTACATTTGATCGGCTTTGCATTTTCAAAGACAAATCTTTAACAAATTTACAAATGAAAATTTAAACTTTTTTTTTTCTTTTTTTTTCAATAGATAAATTCATACCAAATAAAAGATTTTTGTATATTTTTATTAATAATTTGTCCATTATTATTTGTAGTAATCAGTAAGAAAGAAAATAATCATATGATTTTGATAATTAAAATTATAGAATGTTGTATCGTTTTTTCTTTCACAATACATTTTATTCTCACTTAAATTCATTATCAGATATAAATGAACGATTAACGTAAATCGGATAACGATAATAATTAAAAAATAAAATGTATATTAATATTTTTAAAATAAATAATATTTTAAAATAATAATAATAAATCATTTGAAATTGAGATTAAATTTACTTTGTAAACTGTTTATCGCAAAATTAGGCATTTTTAAATAAATTTTCATTTTCGTTAAACTTTCACGTGATGTATTAAAAATTTTCAATGACGTTATAAAAATGTTTTTTTACGTTCGTAAATATTAGGAAAAGCTAATATTTACGATTTGACGATAAAAGTGAACATGAATTTAAACTTTACCACCAAATTACGTGCTAAAATTCTCATTCCGAAAAAAAAAAAAAAAACAAAAATTTAAAGTCTTAGTTCAAAAAAGTTTCGGCAAACTTAAAGTTCGTATCACTGTAATAACTTTTAATTATGTAGGTCACTGCGCTCTACGAATTTTAAAACACTTTTGAAACTATTTATTTTAATAGCTCAAAGTGTAAATAGTCGTATCGTCCACGTGCTACTTGGCCGAATGGTTTTCAAAAATTCGCTCAAAACTTTTTTTTACGCGTTGCTGTAAAACGTTCGGCCTGACAAGTGCGCGATGCGTTAACCGCGTTAACATTTCTCCTCGGTTTTTAGTCTACACATCGCTTGAAAATTCGTTGCGCTACGTAAACTTTTCAAATTCAACAACAATTATCGCTCAACTCGACAAAAGTATTAAAACTATAAGAATAAAAGAAAAAATAAATGAAAAATAAAAAAAAAAATTAAATGAATAAAATAAAAATAAGGAAGCGGAGGAATAATAAAATTTCCAGTCACGAAAGACTAAAGGATTAGAGGCGGGGAAAGTACGGTGAGAAAGGCATTTTACAAAGCGAACAATTTAGAGCACCTTCTTATCTATTTGATTAAACCGGTTGGCTTGTATACTACGTGATTGGTTAATGTTATTATACTTTATAAGAGTTATTATAGCGGTTACTTCTTTTCTCTTATCCTAGAATCTTATTTACACGTTCTCGGGCATTTTTAACGCACATTGAAATTAACTTGGATTTTTCATTATGACGTCGAAGAGATTCATTATTCGGATAATTAAATAAGAAACGGCTAATAAATCAAGCGCCTTTTAATTATAGTAATTAAAAAGCAGTGGCACGCGTGACCTTTTAATCATCTAAAAATATATTCAGTTCCGCAACGCATCGCGTCGTAACAGAACAACGACCTGGCCGAGTATGCATACATTGCCGAGAAAGAAAAAGAAAAAGAAAAAGAAATAAAAAGAGAAGACGAAAAGACTCTCGAGGCAACTTAAAACTTTCTCGCTCCAATTCATACTCGCTCGGATCCATCTTCCACTTGGCGCAAATTAAAATTGAAACCAACAGTGCGCCGAGTGTATATACGCGAACCCATCGCGCTCTATTCACGGATTTTTAATAAGTGGGCACTTTTAAATGATAAATCTTATATTTTTCGTTGTCTCTGGACCAACAACAACAACAACAGCAGCGCTTTATCTCTCGCGAATCTATCTTACTTTTTCCCGCGCACTTTAACGCTCGGCGAATATGTATTTTTCTCCGTCTCGTTTTAAGCGGAAAGAAAGTGGATAAAGAGAGATAAAAGAGATGGTGAGAGAGAAAGAGAGAGAGAGAGAGAGAAATAGCTACGACTACGCATTAAAACAAAAGTGCCACCGCAAACCACTGCATTAACTAAAGTGCACATCAAAGGATCCCAATGATTCTCTATCCTTCTCCGTGCTCCAAGTATCGCATTATGCGATCCCGATGATGCCCCCGCGACTTTTCGTTTTTCTCTTCCCCAAGAGAAACCAAGAAACATTTAAAAATAATCTCGCGCATAAATCGAAGGTATACCCAGCGCTTTTCGCGTTTATTATTCATTCTCTACGGCAGCTGGAGACGTGTATCATTCTGACATGATGTGTCCCAATGTCAGGAATAACGAAAGACGATGCGTTTTAACTTTTGACGTATGTAATAGAGATGGACAGGTCCGACCAGACGGCGATAATAATCGAGTTATAATCAGAAGTGATGTTTCAAGATATATGAAAAAAAGTAATTTTTTACTTAATCCTGACGTAAGAAACGACTCATACGATGGAAATGGATATATATATATATAAACGTATATTTTGAGATATAAAAATGGAGCGTATGTACGATAAATTTGATTTACGTAAAATCTTGGCCGCGTCTTTTATGTACGAGGCTCTTTTCTGCTCTGCCAACTTTTCAGAAAATTCACTTGTGCATGAATTTCAGCTGGATGAATGCGTTGGAGGGAGGAATGGAGAAAATTAGAAAAATGATTGCACCGAAAGTGATCTTAAATTTTTAATTCGAACGAAGATATTTAATGTAGGTTAAAATGTTTATTATAACGGCGAAATTTTTCATTCAAATGGATGTAATATATACACTGGTTATGTATTATGTTAAATTTATAGCGTTGTAAAAACTTGTGACATAAAATGAATTTACCGTCACGTTTGCAAATGCTGTTTTATACTTTGACTTAAAAAAAAAAAAAAAAAAAAAAATGGAATGAAAAAGAAAAAGCAAAAAAAAAAAAAAAACAAGGAAAAAACGGCAAGTTTTGGATCACGAATCGAAAAATGCTTTCAAAAACGAAGCGAAACCTCGCAAACGATTCAATCCATATATGTATGTACATCTACGAGGACATTTTATATAGTTGTTTAAAATCGACCGAGATTTCACTTCGTCGTCTTCGACTTGGCAACGTTCATGTGACGCATACGGTATATATACACGGTATACACGTATACGCGCGTAATTGGAAAAACGATTTTTTCGCTCGCTCTGCGTCGGTGTCCTTATCGGGCGCGTCGATCGCACGATGTATATACGATGTATATATATATCGAGTTCCGAGCTCAGGGAATTCCACGCGGCGGGATTCGCGCCGCCAGGCTGTCTGACGCTCCGTTTCCTTCCTCCGCTTCGTGGCGTCGGACGAACGGTCGTCTAGCCGCAATGCTCAAGTGCGATGTTGCATTGTTTTATTTGGTTGAAAGATGCGGCCGCGATTACAGGGGAAGAGAATCTCGGATCGGTCGATCTTGCTTTTCGATTTATTTGTTGTGAGGTTGGGAAATGTTCAGTTGCATAAACGTTGTTGATTGTGTTAAAATGAGATTAATTAAATTAATATAAGTATTCAATATAAATAGCTTGTTTAATTTACTTGATTTAAGGGTTACTGCTTTTATAGAACTGATCGGTATGTTAATTTAAAATTTTAATTTTATAATATTATACCATACAATATAAAAAAAAAAATTAAAAGAAATTTAAATTAAAATAAAATAATGTTTACTGTAAAAAAAAACTTATAAACAATTATGTTTATTTTGAATTTAAAACTAACTATATTAGAGTAATTTAGATAATAAATTTTTATCTCAAGCAAATCATTAATTGAAATAAAAAAAAAAAAAAAAAAAAAAAAAAAAAAAAAACAAGTTCTAATAATTTAAAATTAATATAAATGACATTTTTAAGACATTTATTTTTATAATAAAAATTTCTTCATCTGATATAGGTGGGTGACAATTTTTTTCTTTGTATATTGAACAAAACAATTAAAACATATTTATTATCCACTAAACAATAACATAGTATAATGTAAACAATAAGTAATAAATCGGTTGAAAAATTTCCCTATAAATTGTGATTGTCAAGATTATTTATTCACATGTAACAAGACGTGTAACGTTTATGGAGCACATTTATAATAATAGCAATACCGAAGAATAATAGGCGTACTTGGGCGAATGAAAAGAAGTCGAAAAAGTATTTCTAGGATTTATCCTCATTATCCGTTAACAAAGAGAGCTTTGTTAAGTAATTAAATAAAAGTGGGCATCGTTCGACTGAATATCGTCACATTCTAAAATGAATGAATGCAAAGAAACGATATACAAACTACGCGCGACATTTTGTAACAAAGTGAAAATTAGAAAAATTAGCAAGATCGTGTTGAAACGCATAGCTTGGACAAGTTTTTAATAACGTTTGGTTGATAAATAACTCGAAATGTGCATAATTACATAATTAACTTTTGTGTATATATATATATATATATATATAAAAAAAAAAAAAAAAATATGTATTATTTATCGCTTCCACGTCTTATCTCAATAATTTCAAACGACGACTCGCGAAGCTATAATTACCATTCAGATGGATAAATTTTGCAAAATATCAAAACATTAACGACGATTAGCAATTTCGCCGGTATCACTTAACGTGCAGAGAGCTCTCTCTTTCTCTCTCTCTCTCTCTATCTCTCTTTCTTTCTCGCGAGCGAGCGATTTCTCAAGGTTACAAGCGCACCCAGATCATCGTCCTGGATAATATATACGTGGATAACGATCGACGCTATATCACAGCTGGAGCCCGCTGCTGCTGCGGCTGCTTGGGGCTTCGGCATCGCCAAGTCAACCGGACGCGTATATTTTACAATGTTGCAAAAGTAAACGGCGAAGCGACGTTTCTGGACGAGACGCGCGCCGGTATGTCATCTATAAATATGGAAATTGAAGGCACTCTGGAGTTGTCGTAATTGCTACGACTAGAGACGCTTAAATTGAGAAGTAAATGGCCGCCGAGATGCGAAATACCACAAGAGCTTGTAACTTTCGTATCAAATGATACTTTTGAGATGCTATCGTTTGATGAAAACATAACAAAAAAAAATAAATAAATAAATAAATAAATAAAAGAAAAAAATAAAATAATCCTTCCTATAAATACAATGTTTTTTTTCGTTATTAGTATTATGTTGATAGTGACGTGGTTTTTAACGGCAGTCTCTAATTGGATAAAGCATTGCTGGAAAAAAGTGTCTTAATTGGTCATTTCCTTATTATGCAAACTGTTTTGGGGGTGCATAAGTTACCGAGACGTTAATTTATTTACTTAAAATTACATTTTTCTTCGTGAAATAAAAGAGTGCACTTTGTATGCTTTAAACGGGAAAAATTTTTAAACCGTTTGCGCGTCATGTTATGTAAAAATGAAGAAAAAATTTTTCGATTAAATAATAAAAGGTACTCAAGTAAAAAAGAATAATATAAATACATTATCCGGTTGTAAATTTTTGTCATATTATTTAAATTTCCATAAATCGATAAAAATTTACTTTAATCTCGTTCAAATCATTAAGAATATTAATTCACAGTCTTCGGATGGTTATTTATGAAGTGCCGATAAGATAAAATCGTCTAAATTCGCGGGCGATATAATTTCAAATAATTTTTTTCCTTTTCCAAAGCAATCGTTAAATTGCCACGGGTATCTCAACACGACAAATCTACAACGCTTACAAAACCGGCGCGAGCTTAAATCTCTCGAGTAAATCGAGAGAAATCGCGGATTAATTATCTTTGAAAAAGAAGAAAAAAAACATCTCGCGCCAAAAGATACAGGCCGCGCGATACGATCTTCGTGCAGCAAGCGATAAACTTCCTTTAGAATTTAACAAAAAAGAAAAAATAAAAAATACTTAGTCTCACGCGAGAACTTATGTACATCTCTTTCTTTCATCTACTACAGTCCGATAGTTTTTTTTTTTTATCGACCGTAAAAAAGGTCATACATATAGCGATGGATAACTCAACACGATGCGCAAAGAAAAAAACAAAGCGTCGAAAGAAGTAAGAGAGAAGAAAGGGATTGAAGAGGAACGAAAGAAGATTCTGAAAAGAGGCGATCCTTCGACGAAATCGTTGACAAATGTTGCCATTGAGTTCGTTCGATCGAACGAAAAAGAGCGCGCGAAGATATCGGGCTCACGAACGAACTAAAATCGACGGCGCGAACGCCTTATAATCGCGATCAAAGGCTCGCGCTTCGTTCGATTAAGGAAGCAAAAAATAAAAAGCAAAGCAAAAAAAAACAAAAAAACAAAAAAAAAAAACAAAAAAAGAATGAAAACTAAAGAAGAAACGAAGCAGAAAGAAGAGAAGCTAAAAAAGGAGAAGTATAAAAGCTTGGATTATACACATATATATGTGTATACTCGCGACGCGCGGCAAACGGATTTATTAGCCGATCGCGAATCGACGATTTCGTTGTCCTTACGAGGATAGGCCGTGCGGACGGTAAAAGTGACCAGGAAGTGACGTAAGCGGGGCGGCTTTGTCCGCTCCCGACGATGATTCGAGCCGACGTCGTCTCGGTTCGTCACGCCGTCTGGTTATTTCACGTAGGCGCTTGTCGATCCACAAACGCGCTTTTTTTTTTTTTTTTTCTTTTTCATTCTTTCGTACCGATATCGTTTGCATTTACGTACATATTGAGACGTTATTGATGATTTTGACGGGCCGTCGAATACGTGTGTATTGTGTGTGTGTGTGTGTGTGTATATGCCCGCCGGTGAAAGTTAACCGTTCGCTTGCACGGAGATGACTCTTTGTCCGTTACGATATGCTTTATGATCGATGATATTCGATTTTCGAGTGCATGTTTTTAACGTCGAGCCGCTAAGTCGGAGATAAATCTCGCGTGGCTTTGAATACGCTTTACGCTATATAAACGTACCGAGCTTTTAGATTGCTTATGATACGCGACGTGAATTAATGATGCATTATGGAGCGTATCTTAAATATTTCAAATTATCACTCAAGCCAAGATTGATTTTAATCTAAAATAAATTTAAAACTTTTAGTATGCGGAATCTTTGACGACAATAACTTTTTCACACTTTAATAATTAATGTCAAATATATATATATATATATATATATATATATATATTCACGGTAATATTTTTCAAAATAATTTAAACGACGTATACCTTTTCAGTTCACGTGTTCTCGTGTTCTTTCGTAAAATTTATCTTGAAAAAATTTTTATTTTTCAAGATATATGCATGCAACTAAAAATACTTTCAAGGCTTCTATATTAACGTAATTTTAAATAAAATATGATGACTTTTAATAACGAGATATTATCAATAAATGATATATAGTACCATGAATATAAATGAATAATTTTACAGCAAGTTGAATTTATTTTTAAAGTTTTATTTGTAAATACAAAAAAAAAAAAAAAATTAAATTATTATTTTTTATTTTTTTTATTTTTATTCTTAATAATGTGTGATTAAAGCTATTATGTAATTACATGTACAAAGAACAATGTTAAAAAAGTGAGAGGTTTGAATAAAGCGAATAAAGCGAAAAGTACTTTAAGATGAAATGAACTTATTCAACGTTGTTTGAAAATAATGCACTTATTTACAAAAGAATTTTTATATATAATGAGATAAAAGATTATAGATATAATCTTTAATATAATATGTATTATATTAATAATATCGCAAGCGCTTAAAGTTTAATTCAAGTACGAAAACAATTATATAAAATTATGATAGAATTAAGTACCTCTTAATTACTATTATTTCTATAATAATTACAGTGTACTTAACAAATTAATCAAATTGAATAAACTAAATAAATTATTGTCTTGTAATAAATGAATTTCGATGTTCGTTATTTTTTAAAATTTTTCTTATTGTATCTTGTTATATGTTTTCAATTACGTTGTTGGATTTATACGTGTTTTAATTTCTTAAAATAAGATAAAAAAATCCAATGTTGCTGACAATCATAAATTTTATAAGATGTTTACCATCTTTATATAAAAAATAAAAGATATATTAAAAGAAAAAAGATAAATTTGATAAGCACATAAATTATCCTTTTATAATCTTAATGTACCTCTTGTATGTCTTATTCAATTTTTTGCTCCTCTATTAGTCTCTCTCTCTCTCTCTTTCATGCGCACTTGTTCTTTTTAAAGCCGGGCGCACTGACTGCTTCTATATGTATATAACACAAGCGAGAAAGAGTTAGTCGACGTTTATATGCTGCAGCAGCGCATCGTCGAGAATAAAAAAAAAAAAAAAAAAAAAAAAAAAAAAAAAAAAAAAAAAAAAAAAAAAAATAGAGATACCGTGTCAGTGGGTCTTGCATAGGACGTCGTAAATCACTTGATTTTACAGCTTCTTTTTTTTTTTTTTTTCTTGCGGCTCAATAGCCGCGCGATTTTGTTCGCGTCACGGTGTATTAGTACGGCTTTTTTTCTGCGGGAACGACTTATCAACGACATTCAAACGAGCAGATGACCGCCCATGAGAATCTTCCTCGGGTAAAATGATTTAATTTGCCTGTTGAATTATTTTTTTTTTTTTTTTTTTTGGGTTCTTTAGTTGTTTTTCGTTCAACTTTTTATTTGAGCTTAAAGTAATTTATAAATGTCAAAAAATTTGTAAATATAAATAGTTTTTCGTACACATTAGTGCGGTAAAAATTTTTTATAATTCTTATTCGTATGAATAAATATAATATTATTTAAGGTTGATTTTAAATTAAAAAAAAAAAAAAAAAAAAAAAAGATATTTGAAGTACTCTATTAACGTATACGAGAAAAGAAGGTCACGTAACGAAAGTCCAAAGGTGAATATACATCAAATTAGGCCAGATTAACAATGTGATCATGCGGAGGAATGCGTTTGCTCTTTGTCGTATCTAAAGGTTGAATAGAGTATAACTAGTTAAAAATTTATAGTTTTAGGTCATTGATATATAAAACCTTTATGTAGCCGCAGTTCGAGCCGTAAAAGTTTCTAATTATTGCAATCTAAATGCAAGCTCATGCACTTCATACATACATTACGGTGTAGTAAAGATATTGGATTATGAAGATGTAAATTGTAAACAGTAATTACAATGAAAGGTAATGAGAATGCTAACTTACATTAGAATTTTTTTAGATGCCAAATTACTTGAATGATTATGTAAAAATATTCATTTAGAATATTATTATACAAAAAAAAAAAAAAAAAAATAATAAAAAAATTAATTTCATTGAATTTTTAAAATGAATTTTTTACTGGTTTAGTTCGAAATTGAAAAATGCACTTGTTATCGTTTATTTTTTATAAAATTTATTGAAAAAATTTTTTAAATAATTAACATTATCTAAGGAATCATTTAAAAGATTAAGAATTTATTACAGCTGTTAATATGATGTATATTAATATAATAAATAAATTGTATTATTTCTATAAAGTTAAAGAATTTTAATAACACATAATATTATACACGATAATGTGGAAAGCGGTGCCAAAAATTAGTTGCCGAATATAGTCATTGTAATATTTATCAAAAAAGAATTTAATAGAATATGCTTTTAAAGTATGTCACTATTCAAAGAATTTCCTGCAAAGTTTATAAAATATAGAAATTTGATGAAATTTATTGCTTAGTGTTCTCGAAATAATGTGAGTTGTGTTAGTCTAATAAAGTGATTCGTACGGCTTTCTCATTGAGAAAGGAAATTCTTATTGAATTTTTTTTTTTTTTTTTCTTTCATGCTTAAATTTCAATATTATTTAATACTGTAACTTTAAAATATTCATTTTACATTACATGGTATATTTTTTTAATTAACTTTATTTTTCATTTGTCTATATTTTGGTATATTTTTCAATATGTAGGATTAATTTAGCGCGTTGAAAAGCACATGTTCTTTTTCATTTATACAGTTAATATTTTACCAGAGACGAGATTTAGTTGATAGTATAATTTTCATTAATTGCGAAAATGTTTTTTAATATTTTAATGAAAATGCAATAATCGTAAATTGAATTTATCATATAATAAATATCGCTTTATTTAATAAAGTAGGTAACAGCAGCGCATTAGAATATCGTCTCTAACTTTGGCAAGTTTCTTTTGTTTATTTGCATAATCGATTATTTATACGTTTTCATTTGTCAAGAATCAATGTTATCATTCTATTGTTAAAAAATAATAAATTTCAGAGCATAAGCTTTCACAACTAGTTTTCATTAATGTGTGTGAATATAATTTATTATTGTTTCACTATATGAGCGATAAATAAAATGATTAATTATGCGCTCGCGTAATTTACACTATCAAATCATACTGATTATATTTAAATTTTATAAACAAGAGAAATATGAAGTCAAAGTAAAATTTTAACATCAATTTCTTATAATTTTAATTTAATATGTCTCTTATTTTTATTTTATACAATAAAGGATATTTAAAATAAATTTTAAAAATTTATGTAGCAAAGTAAATTTTACTTCTAAGCGATTAAACTTTTCTTCGCAATATACAAAAATTAAAAAAAAAAAAAAAAAAAAAAAAATTTTAATGAATCGAAATATTTATTAAGAATTAACTTTATTGTATGTATACACACATACGTCGTCAATAACAACTTTATACAAAACACAGCGGATCGTTAAGCTACCTAAAGTTCGATCGAGGCATGGCAATTTTTCAAAGCAACATCTAACGCATTAAAATTCTCGGCGCGCCAGCGCGCATTATCCTTACGCGACGGAGCTTATAATCATAATCTAAACACGGCACTGAACGAGCGAACGAGCGAGCGAGAGAGCGTTCAACCGCAACGCTACTTCGCTCCGCATCCGCCCGCTGATTATTCTAATATCTCGCGATAAATCAGCGAGATCTCTTATTACTGTACCTCGCTCGTCTGCTACCGGCTCTTTTTTATACATCCCGCCCGTCGGAAGAAAGAGAGAAAGAAAGAGGACGAAGAAATTCCAGCTCGTGTATACATTGGCGCGTCTTAGCGGTCAAACGCGTGGGTGGTGACCGGAAGATCGCGCGGTTTATTATATGTATCTCGTGTATGCGCGGTCGCGTGGGCGAGTTATATTGTCCCACGTCGAAGAAAGCCGAGCAACCAGAGAAGCGAGCGACTCGTGAGTGCGAAGAGAGAGAGAGAGAGATAGATCGCGCTTGTGTATACGTATTAACTTCGCAGAGGAGATAAGAAACGAGGAAAGGAAGAGAGACAGCGATTTTACATGCAGATTTGGATTTGTTATACATTGCTGCGTTGATAAGTTTGAAAAACGTTCCGGACGATTTGACTATTTTGTGAGCGATTTTTTTGTTAATGGTTTTTTTTTATGCCGTACATAAGATTCGACATTTTTTCTTTATTTTATTTTTAATTTTTATGTTAATAAAATACTTTTGAAATAATGATTAAAAAATTTTGAGAAAATAATAATCTAACGTTATCGCTATCTTATAAAGAGATTTTTAGAAAACTTTGATGAAGTTAATCGAAATAGCTTTTAATTTTTAAAAAATATAATTTAAAATATGAAATATGCAGAAATAAAGATTTAAATAAATAGATACATTTTATATAAATTAATATATCGCGAGTAGCATATGACTAAGTATACAAATTCAATTTCAGAAGGGAATATACATATTATGCTGTCCGCATATACGCGTTTATATGCAGACATAACAAAAGAATCTCCAGGCAAAGCTCGCCGGAGAGAATTGCTTTCGCACCAACAGAGAGAGAGACAGAGAAAGAGAGCTGCTGAATAAAAGAGAATCGTTCCCCGAGGTTTTTCCTTGTAAAATCAAACGAATAAACAGCAGCATCGCTCGATATATATATATAATGTATTGTGTCCGGGTGTCGAGAAAGAGAAAAAAATCAAGAGAGAGAGAGAGAGAGAGAGAGTCAATAAAGACGGTTTGAGACGGTACATACAAAATTAAATGTGTCGAAAAAGAAAACGTCGAGAGACCGACGATATCGTGTATACGAATGCACGCGTATATAAACGGAACGGATTGATAGCACAAAAATAAAAGCAAGAAAATTCAAAGGGATGAAGATAAATAAAAGGATAAAAAGAGTATAAAAAGACGATGCGTCGACGGTAGAGAGGAGAAGAGGTCCTTAACTTTTTCGCGATTCCGCGTGGGAAAGTCCGCGGCGCTCGCCTCCTGAATTTATTCGAAAGGGACGCGAGCTATATTATCCTCTGCGTTTCTCGCCGTAAAACCTGCCACCGCTGTTGGTGCAGCGATTCGATGTTTACGCACTGTATTCTACCAAGACTTTTTCCCGTTTCGTATATATATATGCCTATTCTCTCGTTAGTTCATCCTTTGAAAGTTGGTTGTATTTATTTATTCATTTATTTTTTATTTTTTTTTTTTATGAACGAAATAAAAGAGTAATAAATGTCGAAACATTCTTTTTCAACGCTTGACCGTTTTATTTAGCAATTTTCTTTGCGTGTTTTGCAATGGTTTTTAAAACTTAAATAATTACAGATACGTCCTTTATAGAGTTCTTTTTGAATTTAATGCAAAAGAAAATATCGATGGTGCAAAATTATCGAAAAATAAAACACTATGATCGAAACGTGTTTAATGGAAAGTAATGGAGTTTATTAAGTGACATCTGGTGTATTATGCTAATTTCTCGTATGATTATGTATGAAGTGGTAGTACCTTTTTGTCATAAATAAGCAATAAAATAATTTATCGATATATCAATCAATTTAATTGATCTTGTGAAATATAACGCAACAAATTACGGATTTTAGTCTTCGCTTATGATTTATTAATAATTTTAAAAATTTAATACTTTTTTATTTTTTTATTTGATTTAAATTCATTTTCTTTTTTTCTGCAATAAATAATATTATTTCAATTATTAATAGCCTTGTTATGATGTATTCTTTTTGTAAAGATTTTCAATTTACATTTTTTTAACTGACTTTCTACGTCTATCCTTATTCAAATTCTTAACTTTTCGTATATGTGCTTCTCCATTACTCTTTCGTTTCGGTCGTTAAACTTTTCCCTTTCCTTTTCTGCTAACTTTGGATTTCAATATTTCTCACTTGAATTCCAAATTTTTCATTTGCCGACGAATCACTTTCCCTTGCGATTCGTTTATTTTTCTTTTCTTTTGACCCTTGAATATTTTTCATTTTCATTCTTTTTCCATCGACTTATTTGAAAATTCTCAAAAGAATGTAATATTATATTTACGAAAAGTAAAAGTAAAAAATCTGGCAATTTAAAAGTTATTTTATAATGTTATTATTATTATTTTTTTTTTTATAAGATTATAATATTATAAAAAATTCAAATGCAACATTTAAATATTTTTATCCGTAGAAATTTTAGCAACGAATTAAATTGAAGTGTATTTAACAAAGAAAAAATTTTATTGCGAAAATTTGAGCGAATAAAAATTAATCAACTAATCCATTTCTTAAATGAAAATATTTCTAAATATAACTTTTAAAAGTTTTATTATTTTCTCAAAGCTCAAATATTTACAAAGTGAAATAATTAGATGAAATCTTTTAATACACATTTTGTTGTTTACCTATTTTTAAATGAAGTACTTTAATGCGAAAATGTTGAAAGCTTCAAAGAGTAAATAGAATAAATTTTGAATAAAAATTCAAGCTCTTTTAATGAAGTAATTTATTAGATAATTTAAGAATTTTATTGATATAATTTAATTTTAAGTTTATGAAAAAGCCGAGACACTAAAAAACTCGTATTTTCATAAAATTGATTTTAGGCACAGTGTTCGGTAAAATAATTTTAATAAATGCACGAAATATATTCATAAAATCGAAAAAAAAATAAATAAATAAATATATAAATGTACATCAAAAGCAGTTTACCGATTCCCGTATTATATCCATTTTTCATATATTGACAACTCTCGTGCTTCAGCATTCGCTTGTCCTACAAGTATAAGCAACTGTATTGTACATATGCACGCGTGTGTAATCTATACGTATAGGCAAATCGCATGAATAAGAGGAGAGTAGGTTCCTTCTTGTTTTTTAACTTCCGCAGAGATTTCGCGGCGCATATTTTACATATAGCTTTGTACGGACTCGCGGTGAATTCGTTTTCCTTCTCTTTCGTTCAACTGTCTCTCGTTTTATAGCCAGACACTACGATTATATTTCTTTTATGGGAGGGGAAGCGCTTTATATTATGCAGTTTGAAAACGCGCCGGTATTTGCGCGCTTAAACACCTTAGGCACAAAAACTCAAATTAAATGGAACGCGCCTCTACTTCTTTGCGCGGGTATATGTGCGTGAATATTTAGGTCGCGCGCAGTGCGTTATGTTATGCGCGCGAAATTTTTGTGGCTTTTTTCTTTAAGGTTTATATAAATCAAATATTAAGGGATGTGATTTTTTTGCGAGTTTTGCGCGCGTTGAGGTATTCCGAGATGGAGAAATTCGTTTCAATCAAAATTGAGGTAAAAAGTGGATGAACTATTTTAAATATGTATATGTAGAGAGAAAATATTTTACGAATTTTTGTGCTTTGAATATTCAGTAGAATAAAATGAAAGTCGTGTTTTTATTTCAAACTGCGTGTAAAAATATTTATTTATATTATATGTTATACTCTTCATAAATAGTAAAATGAAGCAATTAAAAGTGATGAGAAAATAATAAATAATAAATTCATTTCTCATTGAATAAAAGAATGAATGCTTTTATTCCATGATGAAATGACTGTGATATTCACGATGCAAGAAAGTTGTTAACGTTTTAAGTTTTTTTTTTTTTTTTTAAATTTGATAGAATTTTAGTATGTGTGTGTATAATATATTTATGGCTAACCATTATTCATGAACGTTAAAAAAAAATTTAGCGCTCACAAAACTTTTATAAATAAGATAATTGACTACTAATCTCAACACAATTGATAATAAAATTGATAATACGAGAGAATAATTAGAAAATCAAAGAATAATTACCGAGTGGTGGTGTATTAAGACACGTAAAATATGGCTACATTCACAAGGTATAATCACTCGCTACAATTTGACAAATTACTAATAATAACGTGCTTGGTAAAGATTATTCATATTAATCAAATGAAATCACAGAAATTCTGATGCATCGACTTCAGCGAGGTTAATAAGCCGTTAAAGGATTCTCTTTCTTTGTAATTTTTCATTATAAATTTTTCATTCTTCCGCGAAATATAAAATTAATAACAAAGTTTCCTTAAATTGAATATTAAAAGCACGCGCGATGGTTATTCCAAATCCATTAAATTTTACTCGACTTCTTTTGCCAGCCACTCCACAATTTTTCGTATTCCATTCGATTCGCCCTTTACGGCTGCCTTGCGTATTCCGCAATCTTCGAGAACGTAGCTCATAAAATAAGATCGTCGATCGAGGTATGCAGGTGTCTTAACGAGCCGTTTCAACCGCTTCGCCGTTGTACTTGTCCAACTTAACGCGTTAGCATTCCGAGCCGTTCGACAACATTGCCGACTCGCCTTTTATTGAGCCGATGTGAATGGCTTTAGCGACGGATCGAATAAAAAAAAAAGGAAAAAGAAAGCGCTTTTCCGTTGACACTTTTGCTTGACGATAACGCCCGTGAGATCCGTTAACGCTTAATTAGCTATTATAACTTTAAGGATTGCTCTTTTACTTTTACATCGAGTTAAATTCTTACAAACCGTATTATTTTCCAAGAATGATTTATTATATTACACGCGATGTCTTATTATGAGGAAGTAAAACGTCCTTATTGCGTATTGGTATCACATTCGTAAATACTACAATGTCGCGTGTTATTATTAATTATAATTTCATAATAAAAAACAGAAATTGATAATTGTCAATAGATAATTCGAAATCTATAAATTCTTTATATACTTTTTATAAATTTTAATAGTCATTATTAAAGTATAACATTTCAATCTATGTGCAATAAAATAATTAATTAAAAATTAAAAAATAACTGCTTGACTAATAAATTTAACGAAATATGTTAATAAAATTAGAAGAAAACTAGTTTAATACTTGTTAATAGCTGTTATGTTTATTAATAAGGAATAGAAAACCAGATTTTTCAACGATTATCTACGCCGTAGTTTTAAATGTCATTTTACTTTATTCTATATTTTATATCTAGCTGTATTCTTGATATCGTAAATGTAGAAATGTGGTGATAAATTTTTTTTTATTTGTCTCAATAAAGATATTAATGAATATATTATTCATTTATAAAGAAATATTCGAGCCTTGAAATAATAGAATTACATTTCAGGCAAATTTTAATTAAAATTGTTGGCGCAGATAAGTTAATCAATGTCTTAAATAAACACGAGGCTAGTGTTTGGAATCCAAATATAAGTCGTGTGAAATTTTGATAAAAAAACACTTGTATATAAAATTAGAAATTTTATATCTAATGAAACA
The DNA here is from genome assembly GCA_949987625.1 of Chalcis sispes. Taxonomy (NCBI): domain Eukaryota; kingdom Metazoa; phylum Arthropoda; class Insecta; order Hymenoptera; family Chalcididae; genus Chalcis; species Chalcis sispes. The sequence goes on from OX465097.1 coordinate 18,124,743, forward strand.
GCTACACTGGTAAAGTTATGCTACTACTGTCTATTATGAATATCAAATGTTAATAATATAACAAGAATATTAAAATCGTATTACTTAAGAATTGTAATTTTAACGATTTCAACGACTTTATAATATAATTAATTAAATTTTATGCTTTTTATGTAAAATTATTCAAACTTATTTATATATTAAACTGTATATTACACAAAATATTTAAATGCTGATCCTTTTATTTGAATTTAAAATTTAACGCGTTAATGCGAATATTAGTATCAGAATGTAGTTATCAGATTTATAATAAATCTAGTTATAAATACATAATTTTAAACGTTATATTAATTTAATTTTTCAATTTATTTTTTCCATAATATTGAATTAAAAGAAACGAATTGAGTATTATTTATATAAAATATAAATACATAATCATAAAATAATAGAAACGTCACATGCACATTATACGTTTCTTATTTAACAATTTTTTTTTTTTTTTGCAATTTATAAAACAACATCTAACTATGTTATATCCTTCGATGATTACAGTAATCGTATAATAATGAAGCGCCAGGGCTAGAATCCACAACGTGGTTAAAGTTCAAAGAGGTACGAAGTTTCCACGTCTCGTAAACTTGAACGACATCGAGAATCTCGCGAGCAATACGCAACGGAAATGTCTCGTTGCTGGTTGACGGCGCCTTGCTCGGCCTCGCTGTTTCTCGTCCTGCTGCTTGCTCTCGAGCCGGGCAGCACGAGACGCACCGATCTCGGCGAGCTACCGTTCGAGGACGGCTTCCTTGGCCAAAGACGCACACCCGGGGCTGGCTATCACAAGCAGCCCGGCTACGGTGGCCAAGGTCCCGCTCCCGCCCAAGCGAATTCACCTTACTTGCCCTATCTGTCGCGAGAGAGGAAGCCCAACATCGTACTATTGCTCACCGACGATCAGGACGTGGAGCTTGGTAAGTTGATCGACGGTATTTGCGAAGTTTTAAAAAGCGATGTGAGGTTTTTTTTTAATTTCCTTACAAATTGCTGATTATATTTGTTTTCCTCTATTCTGATATCTTAAATTATATTAAATTACGATATGAACTATACTTAAAGCAGTCTTAAAAGTGTCAAACGTACATGCGCTATATAAATTTTGCTTTAAACTAGTAACTCAATAATAAGTTAACGATTAATTAATTTTCTACAACTTTAATCCACATGCATAAAGGTAAATTTAACACATTTTGACTTTGTTTGAAACTGGGTAACAGATTAAGTAAAGGATTTAAGTTTGCGTAATAGATTATATTAATGTTTCGCGCTCAAAGTTGTTATTCGCATGAAATATTGCAGTATTTTTTGGTGACATAGTTTAATCTTAAAACAAAATTTAGTGAAATAATTAAAAAAAAAAAATACTTTTCTCTCGTTTAATTTAAACAATAATATTTTTTATTTTCATATAAAATCCTTCACAAATTTTATATCTGCATTTGAATTTAATAAACCTATTTTCCGAATTCATGAAAACAGAAATGATGATAAAAAAAAGGCACTACATAAATCTCTCAAAAGTTTTCGTAAATTAAAAAAAAAAAAAAATAGTCATTTCCTGCCGGAGAACAAAGGAAACGAAAAAAGTCAAAAATCACCGACGATGTAATTCCCCGTACAAGTCGAAAAGTCAAACTTGTAAGTATTGTATCACCGACGATTATTCCTGGCGACTCTCCGCATAAAGATTCGTCGGGCGCACGATCGACTCTTTCCTGTTTCCGAACGAATGGGCTAAAATACTTTCTTTTAACCCCGTCGGATTCCCCGCGTACGCACGAATGAGACGATCGCGGTTACTTTGTACGCACAAATAAACGTTAACCTTTCTCATCATTTTTTTTTTTTTATTTCGTTTATCGAATCGACAGGCTCGCTGAACTTCATGCCGCATGCATTGAAGCGTATAAGGGACGAGGGGGCGGAGCTACGACACGCTTACGTGACGACACCGATGTGCTGTCCGAGTCGTAGCTCGCTGCTGACCGGTAGATACGTCCACAATCACGAGGTCTTCACCAACAACGACAACTGCAGCAGCCCCCAGTGGCAACGGGACCACGAGCCCCACACCTTTGCCACTTACCTGAGCAACGCCGGATACCGAACTGGTCAGTAAACGTGTCTTATATTGTATACATGTATGTACATATAAGTTTGCGTGCGTTGACGCGCGCTCGTCGACATGTGTTATTCTCTCGTGGCTTACGAGCTGATGCGTCGGCCCGATGCGATATTTGAATTTAATTGAGTTTATTGCTCTCGATAATATTGTGATTGTTGGGTTTAAAATAATACGAAGTTAACGTGATTTGATAATTAGTTAGTTTGCGCATAAATAAGAACGCATTGCTGATATTCTTTTGCTTTTAATTTAAAATAAATAACATTGATCAATTATTGCTGGAAAAAATGTATGTAAATTTTTTATTTTTATAAAAATATATATATATATATATAAAAAAAAGAGTAAGAAAAGAAAATTAAACATTGACAAAATAAAAAAAAAAAAATGTATAATTTAATATTTTTATATTCAACCATCGTGCAAGTCTTGATGCCTGAAGCATTAATAATTATTATTAATTGTTAAAATACAAGCTACAAGTTTATCCATATGGAGGTCGTACTTGCTAATAAGAGAATCTCAAACTTGACAACAAGCATTATATACTATTATAATAAACTTCTATTGTTCTAATATTAACTGGAATCTCAGAACAATGATTTTTCAATTGATTTCGAATAACATCAGTTATTACTATTATACAATAAGAACTTGTCGGCTTCGGTTAGAAAATCGTAACGATTCAAATGTTAAATCTTTTGTTTCGTGGAAGGTTTATTTGATGAAAGAACAATAATTAGTTACGTAATTTTACACCATCGCAAAATTGTTGATATTGCTTAATTCTTTAATAATTATAATTGAATTTAAACGAAATATTTATTTAACAAATAATATAATGTACTATATAAATAATGTAATTATCAAAACTAATTTGATCCAAATTGATTTGATTAAAATATTAAAATAAAGTAATTACAAATTACGATTAACTTTAAAAACGCTATTGACAAAAAAAAAGTATTATTATCACAGAAAATTCATAACTTATTCAATGAATAATACACCGTCGTATTCAAACTAAACCAAACTAGACGAAATTCTGTATTGCAATTCTACCATGTGAAATACATTATGTTTGGTTAACTTTTAGGACTGAAAGGAAGTTTTAACATATTTCTCGATAAACTGTATGAAATTCAACAATTTCAACGTAGATACGGACAGTTAAATATTTTAAATGTATCTGACAAGCGACATCTCGTATATGCGCTTCGAAATTTTGATACAATAATATTTCTGTCAACGAAAAGAGCGAATGAGATAAAATATTTGCTGAATTTATATCTTTGCAGTGTATCTTTTACTTTACATGTAAACAATATCTTATTATTTCGATTGATTTTTATCGTAACTGTACAATACACTTTCTTACTTAACCGTTGACGTAACAGATAAAAATCGCCAATTAATCGATAATTTATATTATCGGTATATTTATTTTAACCGCATATATCCAAGTATATACACCTCAAAGGAATGCAAGAGAAAGGATAACCTTCAAAACGTTTGTTTACCAAGTGGGATTTGTACCAAAAACAATGAACGTAAACCTAATACAAATGCAATAGAGACTTTTTCATCGTTCGAGTTACCCGTTTCGGGGTGGTCGAGAACTTTATTCCTATCGCGTAACTAGCGGAAAAGTTGAGCATACGCAAAGCCCTATTAGAATTCACTGATGCGACCAAACTCGCGCCGAAGTTGAATTCATTGGCTTTGATGCTGTTTCTCCGACGCATAAACGAAATAACGAGAGAGAGAGACAGAGAGAGAGAGACAGAGAGAGAGAGAGAGAGGAACTGGGAGGTGAATCTTGGCTAGCCTCCAAAATCGGCATACAAACGTTGGCGCTCGGTGCTGATTTTGCTTCTGTATAACCACGATATACCGAGGAGGACCGTCAAATCTTATGCTTATGTATAGTCTTGGGCTCCAGCTCTAACGATTCGCGGAACTTTACCTTCCCGATGCTTATCAGATTTTGGCCGTGTGCGTATACCATTTCGTATTTTAAGTTTCTATACGGAGTTTTCTATACGCACTTTTTTATCGCAAAAAATTTATTATTATTATTATTATTATTATTTTTTTTTTTTATCGTAACATAATGACTAATATATTATCGATTATCTTTTGTGATGCATCTTTAATCAAACTTTACACCGTTTTAATCATTGAATACTGAAGTGATTACGGATGTTTAACATAGAAGAGATTATTTATTTTTATGGGATGAGAGCATTCTTTAAATTAACGTTGTATACATATAATTTTAAAATAAATTATTAAAAGATACCAATGTCAGACATTTTTTAAATAATTTACGTTCTCTACATTGATAGAAGAAATTACTTGAATCAAGAACAAATATTCTCTTCAAAATGGCTATCTAATTTCTAATTATTCTATTTTCTTAATTCAAGAAAATACTCTACAGCATGGAGAAGCTAAAGATTCTTCATCCAAGAAATTAACTCTTCAACGTAGCATTTTTTCTTGAAATTAAAATTTCATACTTTTCAAAGAAAATAAAAATATATGTTTGTTTCAAGAAAATCTGCTTCTTGGTTTATGAGTTGGCTATTTTGGATCAAAAGAATTATTAAATTAAATAATTATTTTTTTTTTTTTTTATATTGGATAATTTTTATTTCAATTTAATAATTTTAATTCCATAATTTAATAAATAATTTATTAAATAAAAAAATAATTTATCAGGATGAAATGTTTTATCTATATATAATTTTAGTTGTCAAAGTCTCGTGTAAGAAAAAAAGCGTGTAGTCACCTAGTGGTGATATCTCAAAGTAAGAATATTAAAACCAAGAGCAGAAATTTTCGAAGCAAGTTAAAAGATTTTCCTCTAAAATAATTTTATTGGTTCAAGATTATTCTACTTGAATCAAGTAAATTCTATCGGTGTACGCTACATATTTTAACAACACTTTTAGGGATTAAATAAAATTTTAGTATTACTCAAACAAAAGGGCGACTGACAATATTGTATATACGAGTATATATAAACGAAAAGAAATCCGATGTATACTAGTATATACATATACGTATTTTTTTTTTAAGAACAAAAGATAGCGAAGAAAATCAGAGCTACCTATTGTCGAAGCAATTGAATGTAAAAGTCCATGGCACGACTTAACCTGTATTCTTGAAAAATACAACTCGCCCACGCATGAATATATATTGTTGAACTAAAAAAAAAATTTTTCTTATACCTTATGTAAATAAGATTTAATTTTTTTTAGACGCTCGAAGCTTTGGGAGCTATATACAGATAAATTTCCTCAGAGATGCGCCAAGCTGAATTTACGATGCTCGGTTTTGCGGAATGATTCAAAAAGTCTCTTCCCATGCAGAATAAAAAAGTAATTTCTTCATCCTTTTGCGATCGATAAAATAAAATATATAAAAGAAAAATATTTACTCAATATTGTGAGACAGTAATGCGAGCAATTAATTAATATAGGAGAAAAATTTTTAAAAATTGAATTTTGATACATTTATTTAATAATTATTATCTTTTTTTATAATTACAATCAGTATTGAATAGGTAAACTTTTTTATTTTATTACCTAATTAAGCAGAGTAAAGAATAAGTTTAATTTATATGATATATTTTAATAGATATTACACTAAAAATTATCTATTTATTTTCAACGGGAATATTGTACTTGATTCATTATTTTCGTGTTTCTTACTGATAAGGAAAAATTCAAAACTGCGATACTTATGAATACATTATTATTATTGCAAACTTTATAGAAGAATAAATATACTTTAAATAAAAGTAAAATGTGATTTTTTTAAAATAAATAAGTGCATTCATAGGGAACATTATTATTCGTAAAATATAAAATTTGGAGTGCTTCCGATCATGTATAACAAAAGAAAAACAATAATTTTAATTTTTAGGTTTCTTTGGACATTTTTATCCATGTTTTTTATAATTATTAAGTAAGCATTAGTCGATTTGTCAAAAGCTCGTCAAATGAGAGTCGAATTATGCTTATCTAAAGTTATCGGCTGGAGTTTCTTCAGGAATTGCTTCAGGAGTTTTTAGTCAGGAATTACGTAAAGAGTTTCTTAGGTAATTATTCAAGGAGTTTCTTTGTGAATTACGCAAGGAGTTTTCTTGAGAAATTACTTCAGAAGTTTTACTTCTTTTATCGAAAGATACTTCGACAATTACGTAATCGGCATTTAATTCAGTAGTTTGTTCGGGAATTACTTCAGGGGTATCCGCGTGACTTACTCCAGGATCTTCATCGAAAGTTACTTCGACAATGATATCATCGGCATTTAATTCAGTAGTTTGCTCGGGAATTACTTCAGGGATATTTGCGCTAATCACTTCAGGATCTTCATCAAAAGCTACTTCGACAATGACGTCGGCATTCAATTCAGTAGTTTCTTCGGGAATTACTTCAGGTGTTACTTCAAAACATGTTTCAGGATCTTTATCTACAGCTACTTCGTCAATTACGCCGTCAGCATTTAATTCAGAAGATTCTATGTCAATTAATTCGGTAGTTTCTTCGGTACATGCTCCATAATCTTTATCTACAGTTAATTCGTCACATTCGTCGTCGGCCTTTAATACAAACGTTTCTTCGAGGCATGATGCAGAATTTTTATCAAGAGCTACTTTGTCAGTTCCGTCGTCGGCATTTATATCATAAGTTTCTTCGGGAAATTCTTCAGGAGTTTCTACGCCAGAGTCTGCCGATTTATTGGATACTTTGTACTCGACACAGTAAAATTTCCTAATTTTAAACAAATCTTGTCTTGAAAGATCACCAATTTTTGGTGTCAAATAATATTCGATATTTTTCTGAAAGGTTTATCAATAAAAAAAAAAAAAAAAAATTAATTAATTTCGTAAAAAATAAATGAAAATTTAATTAACAGAATTGAAAAAATCTTACTCTAGGTATCATAGTTTTCTGTTCATTAGAGGAATAGCTATACAGATTCAAATGCATAATGCTATTATAGTCGTAAGGTTTTTGTAAATCGATTGTTCGAGCATTAGGAATGTCAAAATATTTCACTTTACTTCGTATTATGTTTTCCCACATTACTTTTATATATGTATCCCGATCTCTAATATTATGCTGATCGAAGAATCCCAAGGTATGCATAATTTGATGAATTATTTCTGAACATTTTTCTAAACAGACTTCATCAAGATGTATCCAATTTCTCCCTGTCGATTTACCAATTGAAGCCCAACAGCCATTAGAACTTTTTCTAAAGCTCACATAATCTCTGTCACTGTTTTCTTTTTCTCGAAATTGCAGACAAGTTTTTTTCTGAAGGCGATTCATACTTTCCTGTATCAACTTTTTATCTTTATTTCCTTTAAATAATAACAGGCTTTTTGACATAACTCCTCAAAATTTTTTTTTTTTTCACGCATGACAATTTTATTTATTGATTTTACTTAATGTTTTTTATGAAATAAAATAATTAATTTAAAATTATTTTGAAACAAATTATTTACTACATTATTTACTAAAGTTACATTTTTTTTTTTTTCAACAAAATTTTCAGCTTACATATTTAATTTAGTTAAATGTTTAAATGTTAAGCTTTGAAAGTAAATGAAATATAATAGATGTAAAAAGTAATATATACTTAGTCCAGATCCGAAATTATAAGGAATAACACCTTGAGGCCAAAGATTAATTTCCTTCGTATTTTTATAATAATTCCAACGTAGAATATGATCGGTATTAATTCCACCGTCGAATTTAATTGACCTCGTATTATCTTCATGAATATGAAGAATAAAGAAAATTATATTGATAGATAGCACTTATTAAAAAATTATAATTGATTGAATTTATATTTATTCATAATTTTTCAAATCTCACCGTATGCAAATCCTCCACATAGAATTTCTCTTGGATTTTTCGGTTGAACGAGTTTCAACATAATACTCGAAATTTCAAAAATCAACAAAGAGTAAAATACATGAATAAGGAACATCTTCTTTTCATTGGCTTAACCTTTGTCATAGATTATTGATTCGAACCAATTACTAATGATTGTAATTGAACATTAACCGATACGTAACACCTTACGCAGATTCGATATAATATTGAAAATAGAAATATTCTTTATACGTATCTAATATTGAAGCAACTTTTTACTGCGCAAAGTTTTTTTACTTGTCGATTAAAGCACACCGAACAAAGTTTAAGTAATCACGTGTTTGTTCTCTCAATTCGATTAAAATTTTTTGCCTTATTTGTAAAAGTAGGCAACAGAAAATGTACTATTTTAACGCACCTTATTAAATTGTTTTTTAACATACAAACTATACTTGTTATTAAACGTGCAACTAAACTTTACGTAACGCGTCGCAACAGCTATTTAGTTCATAAATTATTTTTGAAAAATAAAAATCAAATTTCACTTTTAATTCTCTCTCGAGAGCTTGTTTCATTTTTTCATACATTCGAAACGAGAATAATGTCGCTTTGATTAAGCTTGAGCAAATATTTAAGAAAGGTATGTTGATTAATGGCTAATCTGCAGCTCGATAAGATTTTTCGTTTTATAATATTTTGGAATGCATGTTCAATCTTTGCTGATTAAATCGCTCAACGAATTATTTTTGTTCTCTTTGCCTATTGTGCAGTTCTCTTGTTTGCAACGTCGCATTATGGACTATTTAAAGTATTAAATGATTTGTTAAAATTAACCATAGTGTTGTTAGAATTTACGAGTAAGAACTATTAAAATTAAAAGTTGATAAATTTATTCTTATGAAAAAAAAATAACGTTATTATTATTAAAAAAAATAATAATAATACGTATATGTAGTATTACTTTAGCAAAGCACTAAAAATAAAACAATCGCTATAAACGATTTGAAAATTTGGTCGACGCCGAGTATGCAAAATGATCTTATCGACTTTAAAAGATTATTTTATACGTATATTATCTAAAAATATACGGTGCTATAACGATCATCGGGTTTAATTATTAAGTAAATACACAACCTCTTCGATGTCCAAAAAAATCACGTACACCGCTGGGCTGGATTATTCGAAACTCGATCGCTCAGTTTCCTTCAAATTTTCGTAAAACCGCCAATATATAGCCATGCTTGTGTATGTATATATATATATATGCGTGATATACGTTTTTACTCTCGAGTCTCAGGATCTGTAAATCAGGTTAATGCTAGGCTCGCACGTAATAACTTACTTTCGCGAATTCGCGTATACAACGTATGTGTATATATATATATATATATATATCCGGTAACTTCGAAAATAGGCGTTTTCGCGAACCACCGAAAAATCTGCACTGCGGCTTTTATCATATATGGCTGCGCTTCGATTGAGCCAACTTCTCTCTCTCTCTCTCTCTCTCACTTTCTGAACCTCGATATATTTTTCTCTCTTCTTCCCTTATAACATACTGCTTTAACGTCAACATCACGAAATCCGGAGTAGCACATAATCCTCGGATAGAGAAAGAGAGAAGTTATCTATATCGCTCTCTCTCTCTCTCGTCATACACCCGCACAGTTTGGGGAAAGCACCCAGAGAGAGAGAGAGAGAGAGAGAGAGAGAGAGAGAGAGAGAGAGAGATTTCGAAACGATATCGTCGTGGTCGAAGAGACGAGAGCTTTCCTCGTTTATAGCACTTGGTCTCCGAAAGTCCGGGATATTTCATGCTCTTATGGGTAATCAAGAGTATATAGCGCTCGAGTCCACGATATACTCAAAGCTCTCCTTTTGTCCTGGGCCCAACAACAGCCGTAAGGCTTTTTCTTACTTATGTTTATTTATTGAAAATTATGACTGCGTAAACGAATGGATTTTTGTTTTTAAAAAAATTTCTCTTATAAAGGCTTTTATTTGAGAAATAATATTAATCCATCAAATAAATAAATATATACATGTATATATTATTTAATTTTTAATGTACCGAGCGGACGTCACTTATTTGAATAGCGTAATAAGTAAATTCAAAATAAAAATGTATGCGTGCGAAATTCACTAAAAAAAAATTTTCAAGTTATTTAAAGTTTTCAACGATCTACAAAAATAATATTTATGAATACTTCATTTCAAATATTTTATCAATTATTATTTTAAATGTTTTATAAACATTCTTTGGTTATAATATTCTTCTTTACATTTAATATTTAATATATTTTGATGTAAACATAAACAAAAACAAGTTATCGTTGGAGTATTAATGAGCTAGAAAAATGCCGTATAAAACTGTATAAAAAAAAAAATGTACGAGTTGCCGTTTCTAATTTTACTTTCGCAAACCTCATAAATTTATTTTCATAAAAACACCGGAAGTTTGTGTTCCTATTCAAAAGATATACTTACGATATTAAATGTATTTTATACATTTTTAAATTAAAGACTAATAAACCCTTTAATAACAAAGTTATAAATCTTTGTAAATTATTGCGGTTTATTTTATAATTATATAGGAAATAATTATTTTCATTAATAATGAAAATAATTTTTAAAATAACAAATTTTGAAATAATAAATAAACTTTTTATAACAACATGATTAATATACACTAAGTTAAGATATTGATGTAGCATTTGATTTCATAAAGTGTTAAATTTATAAGAAATTAATTAGTATAAGTATAGTTTAAACACAAGCTTTTCAGAGTATTTCAAAATGCTAAAATTTCAATAAGTCTTGATATAAAATTGGATAAGTACGCATATATGGAGTCATTCTCAGATACCAACCGTAACGTATTCACTATGATAATTTTCGCGAACACAGCTCTCTCGTAGCTCGCCAAAACCGAGCGAGCGCGATAAAATTTTATAGCGATATCCAACCCAATTTCGTTGGTTACCTCAACCGCGTGCATATACGTACATGCAGAGCTCTCTCTCTCTCTCTCTCTCTCTCTCTCTCACTTCCAATCCAAAGTCGTACGTTACAAAAGCCTATTTTCTCCCATTCAGAGCTCAGAGCCCGAAAAAATTATAATTCATCATTTAAACGGGGAACAAAGAAAAGCCGCGGCTGAAAATTCGTCCCGCGCGTATATATAAATAAAATGCCGGGGGAACAAAGCCGACGGGCAAAAGTCATAACCGTACGCGAGAAAAAAAAAAAGAAAAACTACGGGGTTTATACGAGAAAGAAAATAGGTCGGCCGAAAAGTAAAGTAAAAAAAAAAAAAAAAAAAAAAAAAAAAAAAAAAAAAAAAAAGAAACGACGACAACAGTCGACGTGCGTAATAAGGGTAAAAACGCTGGGGTGTAAGAAAGAGGGTGAGAAAAGGTGTACGTACACGACACGTATACGAGATGAGGGGGGAACATATTTCGTTGGTGTATCGGTCGCTGGCATCGGCACAAAGTTTACGACTATATATTTATATATATATATAGTATATTAGGAACGGTGGCAGCCTGAAATAGCCCCGGATCCGGTCGAGCGCGCCTCATAAATATCAATTTAATTCTTATCTTTGGCTACGCGAAACGTGACCCTGACTAATACTAAAATATATACAGTCTACATGCACATGTGCGTCGGAGAGTTGCTCGAACGCGAGCTTTGTTGATCTTGCGCGATGAGATCGCGTTGGCGCCCTTTACAGCAACATGGATATACTCGTACATGTATACAAGCGCACGAGTGAATCATCGGGAGTTACTCAGATTGATAATTTTGTTCCCCGTTGGCACTAGCTCTGCAGTTGCTTTATTGACTGTAATTAATTCGTTCCTGTGGTTTTTCTTTCTCTAGTTTTGTAGTTATTTTTTTTTTTTTTTTTTTTTTCACTGGTACCGGACAATTTTGAAGGTTTCCAATTGAGTTTATTTGGGTGATTCAATGCGGTTATAATAGTTTGATGAATGCATTGTATATAATTGTTAAATTTATGCAAAATATATATTTATAAATTACTTTCAAGCATAATTAGTAATAATTATTGATTTGTTAATTAAATTCGAAAAAAACAAGTAAACTAATGCCGAATGAAAAAGGCTTGGTACTCGTAAAATGTTTTTTCGTAATTAAATCGATTAAACTTTAAATTTTAAAATTTATTATCTCCAATAATCTTTGAACGTAAAAAAAGAAAAAAAAAAAAAAATGTCCTCGAATAGATATCGAGGGGGTGCTTATAGTAATTTACAAGACTGTCTAGTCTCGGTATACGCTCGTATGCGAAGGGACGATAAATAAAGATGTGGATGTTGAGATGAGCGTGTACGTGTGTACACACATACACACATATGTGTGCATATAGGCCGGCCATATAGGAGATAGGATGAGGTGAGAGCGGTGGCCTCCTTGGACTAATTGTCTTTGGTAATTCGAGCAGGTTACTTCGGCAAGTATCTAAACAAGTACAATGGCTCGTACATCCCGCCTGGTTGGCGCGAATGGGGCGGCCTAATAATGAATTCCCGCTACTACAACTACAGCGTGAACATGAACGGGAAGAAGATAAAGCACGGGTTCGAGTACAACAAGGACTATTATCCGGATCTGATAGCGAACGATAGCGTGGCCTTCCTAAGGCAGAGCAAGCACAATTTTGCCCGGAAGCCGGTGATGCTCGTAGCGAGCTTCCCAGCGCCCCACGGACCCGAGGACTCGGCGCCGCAATTCTCCGATCTCTTCTTCAACGTTACCACTCACCAGTAAGTCTTCCATTCATTCATTTATTTACTTATTTATTTTTATTTATTTATTTATTTATTTTTTTTTAACAAGATTAGACATTTCTTTTAAAATATATTAATATTTAAATTATTTTAGATCAATAATTAATATAATGATAAAGCAATATCTATTAATTTTTTACATTGGTAAAGCTTACTTACGTAGTAATTAGATGCTTTTTGAAAAAATTTATAATTATCCAAATCGTTTAAAATTGAAGGCACTCGTACACGTATTGAAATTTTGAACGTTTGCTTATATTGTGACACTAAACCCTGAAACATTATTAAAAAAAATTTTTTTAAATAAATATTAATTTAACTTAATAACTTTCAAGTAAATAGTTAAAATTATTAATAATATTGAATAAAGGAATCATACATGGGTATTGATAATTAAAGTTTATTGCTAATTTTAAATTTTATAGCGTCAAATATTTTGGATTTTTTTTTTTTGTTTTTTAATTTTCATGAAAAATTTTAAGCTTTAATTTTAGTTCTAAAAGAGATAAAAGAACAACGTTTAATCTAGCGCAGTAAAGATAATATTTTTTTCAAATATAACAATCGATAATTTTCTTTTTTCTTGATTGAAAACAATTGTAAAAAAATTTAATTTTCATAAAATTGGGTGCAACTTTTTAAAAAATTCTCGAAATTTATTAAAATTCATGTATCAATTAAAATTTATGATACTTCGGGGAAATGAAGTATACAGTGACGCATAATGTTCAATGAAATGTCGTACCAGTGAATCATACGTTAACTCATATACTAATCTCACATGCAGTACAACAATTATATAATTTTAACGTTAAAATGAAAAAATTTCACAAAACGCAGCCATTCTCCAATTTTCTTGCACATATACAGGAGGCGTCGCGATCATCTCGTACGCCCGTTTAAATAGAGAACAACCCTGCGACAAACAAGCAACCAAGTTCCCCGGCGAATAAAAAAAATAAAGGATCATTTGCATGGCGCGCGACGATTCAAAATCAAGCTCGAGAGAAAACGTGCGATCATCAACCCCTCGTTCGCTCCCTCAAACGCGTTGAATTGTACATGCTTGCGTATCTCCGCTTTCATACGACGTCGTGCGCGCGCGCGCGCGCGGGTAAACGACGACGATTCGCGCGATGAGAAAGGAAGGAGAAACGTTTGTTGTCGCTGTCGGCAGACTTAACGCAGTCGGGAAAAGAGCGAGACGACGAGGTGTCGTCACACGCCTGACTGAGTGTCTCGACTCTTCGCCCCTTCATTCCTCCTCTGCCCCGCGCGGCTAATAAAAGCCGCGCACAAAACCACCAAGCTGCTCCGTAATGTCAACTTTAATGAGAGCGGGAGAGGATTGTGTATGTGTTTACGCACGCGGTGAGCTATACGTCTCTAATTATGAATGGAAATTTGGCTTCCCCATATATACTCTATGCAGATGTGTCGCTCCCACGATACGTTGAGAAATACGCCGCTGTTTTCAGGAATACTTTGCTTACTAAATGCTGTATTATCATCGTTTTGGACAATATTTTTTTTTACAAACATTGCGTAATTAGCTAATTTAAAGCCTTATTATATGCAAATAATATCTTAGAATTTAATGGATAATTTTAATATTTTCAATGTTCATATTGCATTCATTATATTTCTTTGAAATTGATTTTTTCAAAAGAGAATCTTTAATTATTATATTGACAATTTAATATAATTGGAAAACATTAGAAAGTAAATTATAATAAAAATGTCATTATGTTAAATTTTAGCTAACGTCGTCAAATTACGACAAAATATTAAATAATTTAATCTTAAATTACTAAGAATTAAATAAATCTTTATACTGCATATATTTTGTTTTTAACTTAAAGACTGAAATTAAAATAATGTTTTATATATTATTCTTGAATTCCTAAATAATTTAATAAACTAACTGAAAAGTTAATTAAGTAAAATTTTACAATCACATATGAAATTTTACTTTCACTACATTATTAACAAAAGTATGTAGACTTTCTCTTTCCTTCTTGTAATTACAAGATCTACAAGATTCGAACATTAAAATTAGTTAAACTCATGGAATAAAGTATTTTCGTCAACCTTGTCGAGCTAAAACGTAACATAATAAAAAAAAAACGAGGAAAAAAAAAATTATCAAAGAATCTACCGTTCGTCGTCTTCAATGTCACTCGGACTTGTTTTCTCGTCAAAGTAATCCGATCCTTATCGAGGCCATAGGAATCTGCGATTAAGCAAATTGCCGTCGCCTCCCGTGTACATCTCGTAAGCGGCGCTATATGATGTTTATTACTATGTACGAGTGTGTGAGAGAGAGAGAGAGAGAGAAGTAAAAAAAAAAAGAAATAGGATCATTCGACGGCGGAGAGACAGGTGAGAAGATCGCGCCGAAGAGTAAGAGAGATTCGCACGAGCGAGCGCCACGTGAATGGTTATGTATATATGTACCTCGCGCGAAAGAGAATGAAAGAGAAGAATAAAAAGAGAAGAAAAAAAAAATAGGCGACGAGATAAAAATAGAAAGAGAGTCAGACGGCCGACCAGACGAAGTGCGAAATAAAAATATATATATACATATTTTCAGCGCGGAGAGGAGAAGAGGGATGGGAGAGTTTGGGATGGGGAAAGGAACGGTGAGAGCGAGAAGTAGAGAAAGAGAGAGAGCGAGAGAAAGAGAGAGAGAGAGAAAGAGAAAGAGAGTGTGTTAGAGCAAATGTTGAAGAAAGAGAGAAAGAGAAAGTTGAAGTAGAGAAGTAGAATGGCTTTACTTATTATTTGTTGAACAAGATACCACACGCTCATGACACGTAAAAATATTGCGGTAAAAATTTTTTAATTGCTTTCTATATAAGAGAGTGTGACAAGATATATATTCAACCATCTAGTAACGAAATATTCGCTCTGTTAATTGTTTTCTTTAAAAATTAATTCTTAGAATAATAAATATTATATCTATAGTTAAAAGAAAATAAAGTATAATTATAATTTTAAATCCTTAAGATAAATTAAAAATAAAAATTAAACTGATTTGTTTCATTTACTGTTACCTAATAACGTTAAATTATATTAATGATATTAGATTTTTAAGTAAATTCAAACACATTTTTAAGCGTTTTTTTTATTTTAATATTCTATACTTATTGATTCAATAATTATTAATAACAATTGTTTCCAAGTTAAAAAATTTTGTAATAAAAATATTAATAGAATTATTTTGTTTACTTACAACTTAATTACTGTAAAAATTTCACTAATTTTAAGATAACAAAACGTATATTTTATATTAATTATTATAGATAATCTCCATAAACTTGAAAATTAGAATAATTTATATATAAATTTTATTATATTTTTTTTTACAACGAATATTGTATTGCATAGAAATTAAGTAACCTATTTTAACATTGTCGAGGTAAATTCATTTTAGAATATTTATTTACATTTTATAAGTGATAATTAAATTTATTAAACATCTTACTTGATAACGCAAACATTTTTTAAAGTATTTATTGAAAATCTATTCATTCAATGAACATTTTAAATATATATATACATATATATATATGACACAAAGTAAATTAAGTAATTTAAAAACAATTACGTTTCAATAAATTAGAAACAATGCGTGTATTTTCTTTTAAAATCACTATATTTTATCGCGCACATAAAGCAAAATATTAATTATTCGCAATAAATTTATGGCGCGCTTGTATCAAAAATATACGAGACAGCTTTCGAATGTATTACAAGATTGAAAGTAACGTGGAAAGACCGAGGTGCACGTATTGTAAAAAAAAAAAAAAAAAAAAAAAAAGAAAAATAAATGAATAATGAAGAAGAAAAAAAATAAGAAATATGCGAGACTAAGTTACGTAAGCCCACGGCTCGCTTTTCATCCGACACATCAAACGTGTAAAATATGCGCGCCTCTCGAAGCTTCAAATAACGACAGTATTTACTCGGGAAAATCTCATATCAAGCCGCGGATTATTAAACCGAGGGTCTCGTATTTGTATGCATATACACGTTTATGCGACTCGTCGCCCGAGGTTATATCTTTACGCACAGATATACATATATCAAATATATATATATAACTTTTTTGCGAGATCTCACAAGAAAGCTTACAGGGTCGAATAATTTTCGATAGTATTTATTTAAACGGACGATTCTGGGCAAAGCTGTGTGACGATATAAAAAGCGAGAGAAGAATTAAAAAATCTAACTTGCAAGCTATACCCATACAAAAATTTCAGCCCGCATTACAATTGTTAATCCTTATTTACAATGAACTAAATTATTTATTTTGAAATTTGTGATTTTATTCAATATTACAAAATAAAAAAAAAAAAAAAAAAAAAAAATTGAAATAAAAAAAAATTATAATTTGTTCGTTAAAATAAACGATTATTATAATATATTAATAATTTTTTGATTATCGTTTTCGATAGTTGCATTATGACAAACAATTGATCGTTCCATTATGACAAACATATACATACAATCGTTCGTTTCATCATATCGAACAAATACGCTTATATTATTTCTGGGTCACTTGCGAGATGATGGTTCGTTATTGAATTCAAAAATACAATCGATGCATCGGGCAACGAAAATATTATCAAACTGGTTTATGAAAAAAATTTTAAAAAAACACTCCGATGAGTCCTTCGACCTCGGACGTATTTGCACTCTTTCTCTCTATCTCTTTCCCACGAGGACGTTACTCTTTCTCTTCTATGTCGCGCATACTAGCCGTCGTCCCCTATTTTTTTTTTTTTTTTTTTTTTTTTTTTTTTTTTTTTTCATTTGTTTTGAAGTAGAAGTGGCCGATGTTGAGTTCGCCGACTAGCGCTTACCGAAAAGTTAGCTCTTTCCTATGCCGTTGGCCACTTTCCAAGGACGCTTTCCTTGTTTATTGGAGTATCTAAACGATTTATGTGTGCTTTTTTTCTTTTTTTATTTTCGACGATTCGTTTTTCCACGCGTTTGTTTTTCATTTTATTTTTAGACTTTTAAAGAGCTCTTATTGTACGTACCAAATGTAAATTATGTATTTGCAATTGGGTATCTTCATTTTAAATTCTTATTTTAAACTTTTAATGTCAAAATTAAGAGTTTTAATAATAATTAAGCGTTTAATAGATTCTTCTTTTTTTAATAAAATCGATGAAAAATTTTATCAAGATTGGTGAAATTTTTGTTTACTTAAACAAATTTTTATGAAAAATTTAGTTCGCCTTAAAATAAAAGTAATATTTTATGGTTTTATTATCGTGTACAATAACCGATTCTTTCATTGATATGATTTTTAAAAAAAAATTTGAAAAATCAATGGGTCTCAAATTTCATGGACATACAAATATTAAAATAATGAAACAAGATTTCATGCGATTTGCCTTTCAACTAACCTTCTTGGTGGTTTTCAAAACACGTTTCACCTGTATCAACTTTCGTTGGGAACACGTTTCCTTAGCATAGCTTTAATTAGATTTCTAAGTTGTTTTGATAATCTTCATTAGATATTTTATGACAATTAATTTGTAATATTATTGCATTAAAAATTGCATATAGTCGTGTAAATAATATAAATATCAATTTGATTATAAATTTTTTTTTTAATACTTTATGAAAGTTTTTTATTTTTCATTAATTTAGTAAAGTTATTAAAGAAAAGTCAAATATACATATAAATATATCTTTAAGGTGCTGTAATTGTATAGTCATAAAATTTGATAAGTTTCATGTTGCAAAATTGGATCAAATGATACTTCAATATACCAATTATTTCATGTTGTATCAAGACAAAAAATTTTGCGTGATTAAATTGAAAATATTGATGTACATATAAATGGGCAAATCATAAACATTTATAAGATTTATTACAAAAGTGATATATTATGATAATTTTTATATAAATCGATCAACGTGTATGCTTATGTAAATAAAAATCCATAGCTTTTCGGTATTTAATATTTCATATGCGCAATATTTACATAAACAAACAATAAAAAAATAATTAAAATTATTTTTAATGTTATATTTTCTTATATTTCTTAATAATTTTAATTATAAAAGAATATAAATAATTTAAGATATCGTAATGTAATTTCGGTCGTGCGAAGCATCGACTTGACGAAACAATGTCTCTAATTTTTCAAAATTATTCCGGCAAATTCAAAGGGTCGGTAAAATCGTATATAAAATTAACGAAACGCGATTATGTAAAATCGCTTTCGCGTTACAAAGTTACGAACTAACCCCGCGTCAACGACGTCGACGAACGACTACGACAACGAGGAGGAGGAGGAGGAGGAGGAGGAAGAGGAGGAGGAAGACGACGGGAGCCAGAAACTGCGTAATGTGGCTAAAGTAAAGACAGGAGGCAACGCCGAGAGATAAAGACGCAAGCTGACAAGATAAAACGTGTTTATTGAGTAATCCCATGGAAAATGCCTCCCCTTTGCTGCAGCTACTACTGCACGATAATAGGGTGTCCGTGTATATATATATATATATATAAATTCCTGTGTACATCAGGTATAACATTTGTACAGTTATTTGTCTGAGGCAGGCGAAAGTTCCTTTGTACAAAGTTTTGGTATACGGGAGAGTCGCGGACATTTGCATAAGTCCTGTATTTTGTCACCTTTTTCACTGCGCGTTATCAGATTCAACCTTTGCCGACGCGCTTTCGTTGAACGAAACACCGAGACACATAATGTAGATGATGTCTTAAAGAAAAAGAAAATTTTAAAGATTCTATCTTAATGGTTTGGAATTTAAAGTATTCTTCTTTCGTTTCTTTTCTTTTTTTTTCTTCTTCTTCTTCTTTTATTTTTTTTATTAAATTGTTATTTGGACTCGTTGAGCTTTAAATAACGAAAATAATTTTACGCGTGTACTTTAAAAAATGAAGAAAATTATAAAGTTTTTAAGAAGAATATTCTTTTTTAACATAATATAACTTTATAATTTAATCGTGAAATTTTTTTAAAAATATAAATTTATCTTGTTTTAGTAAATAAATTTCCGTTCTATTTTATTATAAATATTTAACGTAAAAGTGATTAAAAAACTTTCAACGTTAACACGTGGAAAACTCGTTGTATTATTTTTTTTTTTTCCTGTTATGGTAGAATTTAATATGTTATAAAGAATAAATTGACGTGTCAGCATTTAAAGTTCAACTTTTTAAACGAATACATTTTAATTTTCTTTCGCGTTAACAAAATGATGAATTTTTATTGAAAATTATTATTTAACGCTTGACAATATAAATTTTAAAGAATACTTTTTAATTTATTTTATTATTCTGTGTGGTTTAATTATAATAAAAAAAAAAACTAAATAATATTCGCCCTTTAATTTATCAAATCGTTTCTTACAATACTAATTTCTAAACGAATTTCACTTCCACTTCGAGAGAACATCACGATTTGAATCGCATCATGGAAGCTAGACAAAGTACGAAATTGAAAACAAGGGCCAAAATGAGGGATAATAATAACTCTCAAGACTGTTCGCTTACGTACTTCCGAAACGAACGCAAAAATCAGAGAGCATCGAGTTTCGAAAGCAAATTATCCGAAATTTCGCGATGCACTCGATACTCGCCGCTGCTTTGATGTGTTGTATCGCGACGAGCTATATATACTAAGGTACGATAGTACATACGAAGGTTGAGAGAAAGAGGAAAATGACGAAGAACAAGGGTGAATGGAGAAAAAATTAAAGCGAGAAATCGAAACTCTTTGCGTATTTTTGAGCTTTCGTTTGTTTATACGTGAATTTATATGCTCGAGTGCATTTAGGGGGGGGGGGGGGGGAAGGGAGGCGTTGAGAAAACAGCTGATGATAAGATAGTGCGAGTTGAGATCAAAGAATGACAATAATATTGTGTTTAGTTTATAAAATTAAATTTTTCGATAAGGTTTAAAAGGACTTGTTTTAATAAGGTTCAATGTGACTTGTGAACGTTAATGATGACGCATCATCGATGTGATTCGAAAGCTCTCGAAATAATTTATTGCGATAATTTATGAAATAAAATTATTTACGCAAATAATTTGTATGAAAAAAATAAATAATTAATGTTATCAATATTTAATTAACTTAACCATCGATAAAGAAAGAAAAAAAAAATTATTTAAGGGCAAGGAAACAATAAATTTAATTTTAAAAAAATGTCTTATTTTTTATTTCAAGATAAAATCAGCAAAATAATTGATAATAAACAATAGTGCGTCTATTTCATTAAATTTCAGTACACCGGCGTACGATTACGCGCCAAATCCGGACAAGCAGTGGATTCTTCAGGTGACGCAAAAGATGCAACCGATTCACAAGCAATTCACCGATCTCCTCATGACGAAGCGACTGCAGACGTTGCAGAGCGTCGACTCCGCCGTTGAAAGGGTGCGTATGCATTTTATGGATACGTATATATTCACGCACGCGTGCTTGCGCTTACGCGTTTGTGTATGACTACTCCCGGAAGACGAGGGTCTGACTTTTTAATCGCTCGTCTCCCCTACGCTCGAAAAGCTTGTCTTAACGAGGGCGCCAACGTCTTTTGTAACTCGTTTTTCGCTGACTTTGATATACTCGATCCGCTTGTAATAATATTGAGATGTCAGATGCCGACGAGTTTAGGATGAAATTTTAAAGGAATGCTACAATTTTTTTTTTTTTGGTCTTTTTATATTCTCTATATCATTATTTATCGTGCTTTAATTATAGATTTAAAGCAGCGAAATATAAATTTATTTCTTTGTAATAATAAAGTTGAAACGCTTATTTTTTACAGATAAAAAATTAAGAATAATATCCGTGTAGATGAGTTTTTTATAATTTGGCAAACACTTTATATTAGCAATAGTTCAAGTTATTTGAATATTTAAAATTTTAAATTATTATTAATGTTAAAAATCAAATCATGACACTATTACTATAAAGTTTTCTTTGAATAAAAGTGTAATTTTCTATTATTCGATTTATAAATTGAATATCATAATAAAAACGAAAAACTAATTAATGGTTAAATGTCTTAGATCTACCAAGAATTGAAGAGCTTGGGCGAGCTGGACAACACGTACATAATCTACACATCGGATCACGGTTATCATTTGGGCCAGTTTGGTCTAATCAAGGGCAAAAGTTTCCCGTTCGAATTTGACGTGCGCGTGCCGTTCCTCATCCGGGGCCCGGGCATCGAGCCAGGATCCGTGTAAGTCTCTCACGCAATCGACCCTATCTCTCTGTTCCTCCTTTTTTTTTTATTTAATTTTTTTTTTTTATTCTTTATTTGTCGCTCTTATTATTATTATTTTTTTGTCCCTCAACCCGCGCGCGTCCCTTCTTCCGTCTCCTTCGTCTTTGGACGTAGAATCGCCGTTATATTTAGCTGCGTTGCAGAGTAGACGACATAGTTTTGAACATCGACCTGGCGCCGACCTTCCTGGACATCGCTGGCGTCGAGACGCCGTCACGAATGGACGGTCGCTCTTTCAAGAAGCTTTTCTTCAAGTAAGCTACTTTACTATCTCATTCTTCTTTATCGATCTTTAACTTTCTTTTTACATCGCATTGTTTACCTTTTTATTCCTTTTTATTTTCATGGTGCGATAAGCTTTGATATTTTAGTGTGAATTAAACTTTCTTTTCAGTATTCTTATTTAAAAATGATTTGTTATAAAGTCAATTTTAAAATAATCAAAGTTTTTCATTTTAAAGAACTTTTCTATAATATTATTTATTTCTCGAGTTTAAATTTAGTATTCAAAGAAAATATTTTTTAAAGACGATAAACATTTAAAATATTGTAAATGATGTAAATGATGTAAATTATTAACGAATGAAACAAATATTAGAAATATTCTTTATTCTTATAACAGAATAACTATATTTCAAAGAATTTAAGATTTAATAAAATAACTTTACAAAATCGAAAAAAAAAAAAAATAAATAAAACAATAAGAAACAAAACTAATCACATCCTTGTGCATAAAAAAAAAAAAAGCAACAAGTCTGGCCGACGTTCCAAATACAAGTGGCCGGATACATTCTTAATCGAATCGTCGGGTCGGCGCGAAACACCTGAGTCGATCGCGGAAGCAAAGGCCCGGGAAGCCAGGAAGCAAGCAAAATTAGCCGCGAGTGCCGCGGCCAATAACGACGAAGACACCGAGATCGTCGACTCCGAGGATGCGACATCCAGGAAGCTCAACGAAGGAGAATTGGGTAGCGATCAAGACTTTTCCGATGACGATGAGTTGGAGGATTCTGCTTTGGATGAGCATGGTAACGATAAAAAATTTTTAAAAAAAACGCTTTAAAATTTCATCAATATTTGATGCTTAATTGATCGTTAAAAAAGAAAAGACCCGATGCGTAATTTTTATTAATTTATACTACATCTATGCAAACGCCGCTTCGTCTGTTGTTTATGAACGCATAATGACCTAAATAGGGGATGGTGAGTCGTACACCGAGACGCGTCTTGACAACGGCGTACTCCAGCAAGCGGCATCGAAGCGGGCGCGACTAGCGATGGAGTGTTCGCGCGCCTCGGCCCAGGCGGACTGTCAACACGGTCAAAAGTGGCGCTGCGAACGCGAAGGCCAACGTTGGCGACGTCACAAGTGCCGAGCGAACGCTGGACAAGATCAACAGCTCGGCTCGTTGATACCGGTGCCGCGGAGCGCTTGGAAAAAGTGCGCCTGCTTCACGTCGAACGGCGTCGTCTACACGAGACTCGAGGCCGACGACTTTGACGGGCATCGCTTCGTTTTCGGCAAGGAGAGCAAGTTCGTCGGCCCGTATGGACAGGTGCAGGCGATCGCCCCGAGACGAGGTCGGTGTGCATGGTTTTTTTGGTTTTTTTTTTTTTTTTTTTTTTTTTTTTTTTACTCAATGTTGCATATATTATTGTCCTCAAAATATATATTTATCGAGCTTTGTCGCGTTATTGAATTTCGAAAAAATTTACAATCAACGGATGAATTTTATTTTTTAATATATTATCGTATACCATAGTTTTAAGTAGTTGTTAAAAATTTCAAGTGAAATATCATTAAGTTATAAAATTTGTATTTGTAATTTAATTAGCATTTAAATTATTACTTATAATAAATTTTATTAAATTAATACTCGATTTAATTGGTTAATTAATAATTTAATTGCATGTTTTAAAAAACTTTTTTTACGAACAAATTTTTTCTTTACTAATTTCTTCTAATTCATTCTTCAAATATAAGTATAAATAACAATTTTTGAGATAATAAATTTATTAATCTTGAAAAATGATTTACAAATAATTAATGAAATATTTTAGTAAATTTTATGAAACGATTATTTTTAACATAATATTATTTTTCATAAGGCAAAAGAGAAGCAAAAAATGAAAATACTCTGGACGATGCGTCAAACTCTGAAAGTGACTTTTTGAACGACGAGTTGGAACAAGATATTTCTCAGTATACGTCGGATGACTTTGATATTGAAACATTAGACAAAGTGATAAATGGTCATCTGAACGTCGACGATGTAGTTGCTCGACATCGCAGAATACGAAGGAGTACCACGAAGAAAGATAGCATCGAACATGTAACGAAAATTATGGAAAGCATCGAAGAAGAACTTGACGATCTAAAGGTAATACATATAGTTTTTATTATAAATGCAGATGTTTAATATTTTATATTTTTCATACAAAGGTAATCTTGAAATAAGGAAAAAAAATTATTTTCTACATTATGCATATTTTCGTTGAATTTAAGTAGAACAAGGTTATATTTTAATTATTAATAAAATAAAAAATATCGAATTTAAAATTTTAAAAAACAACAAAAAAATACTTTAGGCGAAACATTCCAATACCGAAAAACATTTTACACCCAAGTGCTCGGTACTGCCGCGCGGCGACGTCAATTGCAGTCAGTCGGTTTACAAGGATCCGAACGAGTGGCGCATATCACGAAAAGAAATCGAACAACAAATTCGAAGTATGAGAATGCAACTTGAGACCCTCAAGGTATATACCATAATGTATTTACATTCGACGATTTTCATATTTCATGTTTTCTCGATTTATTTTACTTTATTTTTTATTTTTATATTCTCAAGGCTTGGAAATTGAATTTTTTTTTTTTTTTTTTTTTTTTTTTTATCTATACAACGTATAATTCAATAAATCGATTTTTCAAAATATACTCGATAAAAAAAAAAAAATTATAAATAGTAATTTTTATGAATTACATATAAATTTTTATTTGAAAATAGGTCATAAATTTTTAAATATTTATATTAAAAAAAAATATATATATATATATATATTTTTTTTTAGATGTCTACCGCGATATAAAATTATATTTTATAAAATAAAAATAATTTACAATTTATTTAAAAAAAATTCTTTTAAATTATTTATCGCACAAAGTAATGAAAGCTCGTTGACGCATCGTCCGAAAAAGTTAAATTTCCAAGCACAGCAACGCATACCATCGATGATTCCTCCGTACGTAATTCGATAACCCATTGACGTAATTCAACCTGTTAAGGAAATCCGGCGTCATCTGATGCTTAAGCGACCGCAGCCATCGTTTGTTACGGGTAACGAGGAACAGGACCAGGACAAGACAGAATTCGCGGACGAGACATTAAACGGTTCCGTCCAACAGCACCGAAACCACCCACGGCATTCCAAGAATCCAGGGAGCGCCGCGCACAATCACACGAGTCGACACCACAGGAAGCACGAGAAGAATGCCTTCGTTGAGTCGTCGATCGGTCAACCTATAGATTTTCAAGACATCGTTTCTTCCCCTGCCTCGAAAAGGACGAACTTTGATGATAAAGCAACGGACGCGATGGCCGTTCCAACGTTGGATACCGAAGAACCGGTTACCATTAAACCGAAAAAGAATGGCCGACGGCAAAGAGTTCGCGAGAGCAACGACGGATTACCGACTGTCCTCGATATCGAAGACGATAAAACTCTGCAGCAACGGCGCAGGAAGAATCATCATCGGCGCAGAAATAGCACTTTGCTTACCAACAGCGTGCACGACGACGTTGCACCCGACGCGCCCTCGACCGAAACTCCGACGGAGTCGATTCCATCCGAACCACCTGTTGAAATTGATCAAGAATTTGAGGACAAGTCTACGCAGGTCAATATATTAACATTACTTTTTTAAATGTTTCTTATTATTTCTCCATCATAAAATTATTCACTTAAGTATAATATTAAAATACTTCGGTTGTAAATAAATTCTGTTTATTTTTATTAACGGTATTTAAAGGATAATTTATTGAAAATTAAAAAATTGAATAAATCGGTATTAAAAAAAAAATGTCATTCGCATAAAAATTTTCAATTTGCATATAATTTTAATAAAAATTTGAATTTTAAACGTAACTTGCATAATATGTAAATAAATAATATTTTTACAAATATTTAACAAATTTCAACCATTCAAAATAACAAATTCTAAAAATATTCCGTTTAAAATATTTGTACAATTAATAAGTATTCTTAAAACTAATAAATTTCCCAACAGAGAGCGACTTTCACAACAGCAAGTCCAACTACAGTACGTGAAGTTGAAAACATGGACACCTCGGACAATTTGCTTCTGAGACGAGTGTCACCGAGCACCGAGAGTTACTACGACGCGGATTTTGAATTCACAGAGTTGACAACAAGTTCATCTACCGGCGGTTACGACATTGCCTCTCCTGGAAGTACCGATGCAACGAGCAGTTCGACAACTTCGACAACCCCATCGACGACGACGTCCACGACCACGACGACGGAAGCAACGGTTTCAGAAAACGGTAGCGATGGAAATTCGCCGTGGAACGTAGCTTCGAAGAAACCCACAAGAGTACACCCACATCGAACAAAACCTACGATCGGGTTGAGTCATCACGGGCAAGGTGATGCTTCGATGGAAGGGCTTGATAAGCAACAAAGGAGGCATCCGGAATCGCATGCCGGTAGAACAACTTCACCGGTGCAAGAACGGCAGCACAAATGCTTCTGCGAACCTGATTCCTATGTTAGGTGAATATATTATTATACATTTGCAGCGCTTTTAATAAAAAAAAGTCAGAGAGAGAGAGAGAGAGAATTTTAAAATGAAATTTCATAAATTTTTTTAAAAGAAACTAAACTTTTTATATTAAATGCTTTAAATTTACATTTATTAAAAATATAAATTCACGCCAAAAGCGTGAAAAAGAAAAGTAATAATAGTTGTTTTTATATTTTTTTTTTTTCTGTCATCGTTTTTATTTAAAAAAATTAATTTTTTTAGGGACGACAAGGAGACGTTGAAGGAGGAGAAGCGAAGACTGAAAGAGGAACGTATGCGTAAGAAGGAGCGAAAGCTGAGGAAAAAAGCGAAATTGGAAAAGGAATGCCTCACGGAGAAAATGAACTGCTTCGAGCACGACAACGACCATTGGCGCACGGCGCCTCTTTGGAGCGCCGGTCCATTCTGTTTCTGCATGAACGCTAACAATAACACGTACTCGTGCATACGCACCATCAATGCCACTCACAATTTTCTTTATTGCGAGTTCACCACCGGCCTCGTTACTTTTTACAATTTGAGGATCGGTAAGATTTTTTTTTTTTTTTTTTTTTTTTTTTTCGCGGTGTTTTTTTTTCCCGCAGTATATTGTTGATTGTGCGATAAAGAAATTTGATATTTTTGCTATTAATGTTTTACGATTTAATGTTTTTGTAGATCCATTTGAACAGTGGAACAGGGCGTCATCGTTAAGCCCGTTGGAAAAATCATACCTTCACGATCAATTGGAACACCTAAAACGATGCAGAGGTACACAAGATTGCACAGTGGGCAGTGCTAGAGAAAGCATAAGAGAACCACTTATTCAACAGCAACAGAGGTCCATGCTTAAAAGGAAATATTCCGATTCATTTGGTAAGCGGTCAATTTTTTTTTTTTTTTTTTTTTTTTTTTTTAAATTATCGAGTTAAAATATAAAACTTATCGTTTTTAATAAATTTTATTTACATTTTTAGATGAAATGTTTGTTCCCTCGGCTCTACAAATAATTAGCGACAGTGAATTGCTTCATTCGCAAAATCGAAGACGTAGCAAGAAGTGGCCATAGTAGATATATTTTAACATTTTAAAAAAAATATCCTTTGCCTAAAATAATTTCAAACGTAATATTTGTTTTAGCGCATGGAATAGACATAATCGAAGCTGGCAGAGCAGTAGACGATATCACGAAGATTTAACAAGTCAAAGAAGGCATCGACATCACGTGTAGAAATAGTATTGAATAATCACTGATTTTATTTTACTTCTGTTGGCACTCTTGAATAATTATCGGTGAATCGCTAGTTTTCTTTAACGTTGCTTTATTAAAAAACAAAAAAAAAAAAAACAAAAAAAAAAAACTGCAAAATCGCAACAGCTTCGCCATTCGCTGCTAACAGCAAAAAATCGAAGATATATCTTTGATTATAGGAATTTTTAGATAGAATATAAAATTTATGTGCAAGAAAAAGATACAGAGATGGGCAAATTTTAATTTATTGGAGAGATCGATTTTTGGTATTTCATAATTTTATTTATATTTTTATTTTATCCTACTAAAAAAAAAAAAAAAAAAAAAAAATTAAAAATCTATTGTAATTTATGTAGACTGTCTTGACAATCAAGATTTCAAAAAATAAAATAAAAACTTATCCGAAACGCCAGTTTTGAACAATGTATCGAGAACTAAATAAAAATGAGCATATAATGCTGCCCATTGCTGTACATAATAAACAGCTTTCTGCTGCCAATAAAAATTTTCTCGTCAATCCCATTTGGTTGGACCAATAAATAATATTGTGGATGAAGAAAAAATGACGGATTCAACCAATTAATACTAATTTTGGAGTGACGTAACGATTCTGACTGAATTTTTATTTAATTACCGCAATAAAATGAAACAGTAAAGAAAACAATAATAATTATTGCTTGAAAATTATTATAATTAAAATTTTACTGTTATATTAAAATATTGGTTTACTTTATATGCTATCACTGCCAAGTGCATTTTGAATATTTATTATTCTTTACAAATAAAACGTAATTCAAAACTTTTTTATATATATTTCCGTCTTGTTATACATAAGACATTTAAAACATTATTAAAAAAAATTCTCGTTACGTTTCTCTATATAGTTTTGAAAACTTTTTTATTGTTTTAAGATCCACTGTCGTAATAGCGATATTTATGTGATTTTTCGTTATAGCATAAAAATTGTATATTTGTATTAAGTAATATTTAATATACAAGAAAAGCCAATGCCACAAATAAAACAATTTCTCTGACTAACAGGCTAATGATATGTAATTTAAATTTCAATAAAGAAAATTCGTTATTTTCGTTATTATGATTTTTATTACTATCCTTATTATTATCACTTTTTTTTTCTTTTATAAACTACCTTATACTTATAAATACCTAGGAAAGTTTTGGCAAAATATATCGATATTTATGAATGAATATAGCTTAATTCAGAGAAATCATTTTATTATAATATTATTGCTAAAAAAGCGCATGTATGTATCTGTGACACGCGTGTGTAATCAAGTGTGTAAGTCATTATTTATATATTACAAAAATGTATAAGACTAGCATCAGAAAAAAAACTTTTGGGACTACCAGAAAAGTTTTTTTTTCTATTGTTTTATGCTCCTAATAATTGTATTGTTTTTTATTTTATCAAATAAAAATATCTGAACCATCTAATCGTTTTAAATACTTTATTTCCTTATAAAAATAAAAATAATAATAACTTTAATCTTAAAAATCAAGAGATTCATCCAATTCACAATTACTTTCAAAAATATTTAACTTTGTTATTTTTGCATCATGATTTTCAATTTTATTATTAGAAATGTTGTCATTGAATTTCTCAACAGATAAATTCTCTGAATTTGAATCAATATTTTTATTTTCATTTTTGATATTTATTTCATAATTAAAACCTTCTAGTTCTTTAGTAAAATTTTTTACCTGCAGGTTTTCAAAAGTTTCTTTAGAATATTCTTTTATATTAGCAATTTCTTGATTAAGTACACTTTCATTATCAAGGTACTCTTCATTTATTGCAATCACAGTTTCTCTGTTAAGTACGTCTTCCTCACCATGTGAATAATAATTAGTTTGTAAATTGTGAAGTTCATATTCAGACTCATTATCACTATCATTTTGATTAAAATGACTAGAAGCATTTTCTAATTTGTCAAATCTTTCTCCTTCGGCAGCATTCATATTTTGAACATTGATTCTACAATCACTTGTTGATCCTTTGAAAAATATCTGAACAAAAAATATTTATAAATGATAAAGTTTAGAAAATGTTGAGATATATAAACAACATTTATTTTTCTAACAAACTAATTGACTACATTTTACATATTTATTGATAAGATTATCCTTAATTTTATTTGATTAGTTAGGATTATACATACTGTCATTAAATCTTGTTTGGCACCACAAACACGACACTGCCATTTTTTTACTTTTTTTTTAAGTTGAACCTGTAAAAATAAATTAACTTTAAAATATACTTATTGATATTTATGTATGAATATTATTTCAAACAATAGATTTATTATTAAAATTTCATTTTGGAGGTTAGTAGATAATTACTATATTATATCATAATGATAAATACTTACTTGAAACTTTTTACAAGAATAACATTTTAATACCCAAGCTTCTTGTGGCATTTTTAACTATTTAAACTACAATATAAAATGTAAGCACCTATGGTTTACATAAACAAAATAAGTGAAACGACTTTAATATTTTCCCTCCAATTTGAAATTGAAATTTAAAAGCTACTCTCGGTGCTGCTACATTTATAATTCTAGTTGTAGGTTGGAATAGTACCTTTAAAAATGGCCGATATCGTAGTGGGTGTTTGTGTTTATTTTTTGTAGAAACTTCAGTTTTTATAAAAAACTTTTATTTTATAAATAGAATAATTTTAAATAATAAAAATCATAATGTTGCCAAACTTGAATGTCGATCATAAGCAACATTTACTGTTTCTCACTGAGCAATCTACACAAGGTAATATAACCTTTAATTTTGTTGATAAACAATATTGTTCATTTAATTTATTATTTTAAATTTTTAGTATTACAAGACTTTTGTAAATTAGCACTGGATTATATACAGAAAGGACCAAATTTAAAACTTTATAGCACAGCTGCACGTATGTATTTTATTCTTTTTTTTTTAATGAGTTTATTTACTTTTTTTTTTTTTTTTTTATAAAAAAATTATTTATGAATATTGATTCTTAAAATTATATTTAAAACAAAATATTTAGGATATATTTTATAAAACTTTTTGAAAAAATTTTACATTTTATATTAGTTACATATAGTTTATATACAGAAGTTTGTAAAGTATTGAAATAAAAACTTAACAATATTTAAAATTAATAATGTTTAGCAATATATATTTTATTTTGAATTTTAAAAAATTATTAAATTAGGTGAGATACAATCAATTAAATAATGAATCATTGACATTAAAATGGATGTTAAACTAACTCAATTATTTATTAAAATAAAATTTATTTTTAAAAACTATTAAGTAGAAATTAGTAAGTATTCTTTAATATATTAGAATAGGTTTTGGGTGAATTTTATAAATACTTTAAAATAACATATTTAATATTATTTTCATGCAATTTTGATACAAATTTAAATAAAATATTTAAAGCTTCTACAAGACTTTATTCAGTGGGAGATTAAAAATATCGTTCTCAATATTATCAATAAAATTTGTACATTCGATCTTAAAAATTATCGATTTTTACCTTTTAATTAATAATGATAATTACAAACATTTTATTATCTTAAAATATGAATAATTTGAAAATAGTACTACAACAATTATAGAAAAGTTGCAAGTAGAACCTCAAGTTATAAAAAATTCAGTTGAAGGTCTTCTTAATCTATTATTGGAGTGTTGTAAGTGTAAGGTAAATATTCATTTTTAATATATTTATGATATAAAAAAATATTATGATTTAATATTTATGATTAATAACATACTTTTTTAGTTAGAAAAAGATGGATTTCGAGAAACTGTTTTGAATGTAGGTTTTTCTGAAGAGCAAGAAGTTTTGTTAAGTAAATTGTATTTAGTAAAGAAAGAAGAACTAACAGAAGCCTTATCCCACTTTAGATTGAAATTAACCGAATATCATGATATGGAATGGAGATTTGAAGTTCAGGTCTTAATAATCACAGAATATAATTATTTTAAAATTAAATCAATAATTCATTTTTTATACATAAGCATAAAAAATATAAATATAAATTAATCGATATATCTGTTTACAGATTGCATCCAGATCATTATTACGTCAAGTCTTACCATTAG